>JAKMXC010000007.1:0-313618 GCA_025328345.1 Colletotrichum sp. SAR11_59
CGTTATCTTATCGTCACGTGACTTGTACCATAGTTCTTCCGTTGCCGAGTGAGTCCCTGTTGTTCCCGTGATCCTGCAGTACAAATGTCCTGTCCTAGCCGCCCGGTGCCTAAGTGGGTCGGTTATCTGTTACTCTTGCATAACGGGTCGTAACACTACCTTAGAGATAGAAGGAGTCGCCTTAGAGGATAGGCTAGTAAGTAAACTACTAGAGATTAATATATCCTCTATAGCAATCTTAACTAATAAGGTAATAGCTAGCACTAAAAGAGGAGCTGTAGTCTTAGCTGCTACTTTGCTACTACTCTTACCCTCAGCTTTAGCTTTAGCTTTAGCTTTAGCTTTAGCTTTAGCCTTAGCTATAGCTTTTGCAGCTTTAGCCTCTACTTTAGCTTTAGCCTTAGCCTTTACTTTAGCCTCATTATAAGCTTTAAAGGCTTCTTAGAGCGTAGTTCTCTTAAGACTAAGGACCTAATAAATAGTTAGCTAGGTGAATAGTAATATAAAGATTATAGGATAGTATATATAGACTTATCTACGCTATTACGTAAAGCCTAAAGGAATTAAAGCCTTAGCTTAGAAATAAGTAGTAGTATAGGTTTATATAGCTTCTTCTTCTCTTTATAAAGAATATATTTACCTCTTTGCTCTATACTAAGCATATATATACTAGATAATATATCTATTTAAGCGCTTTATAAATAAAGTAGGTAAATTATATTACTTAGTAGTAGTAGCTACTCTTCCTCCTAACTTTTAGCCTTTAGGGCCTCTACTTCTACTTAAAAGTTAGTAAATAATATAATAACTTAATTAGAAATATAGATTGAAGATATACTCTATTTACACCTTTAGCGTAGCTTATAAGTAGATAGAGGGGTAGGAGTTATAAACTTTAAATTATACTTCTTTTTAGCTTTTCTACTCTTTATAAGCTTCTTACTTTTATTAAGCTTATTAGTTTTAACTTCTATAAAGTAACTTAAGTTAGTAACTAATCTATAAGACTAATAAAATAAAGTAAAAACTTTATAATAAGAAAAAGACTTTAAGGGATTAGAAATAGAGGATAAAATAACTTACTCTTAAGCTTAAGGTCTTTAAGCTTAAAAGTAAGTATAGGAGGAGTACTACTACTTTCCTCCCCCTCCCCTTCTCTCTCCTTCTACTTCTTATTAGTAAAAGTAGCTCTTACTTTAGCTATTAAAGCTATATACTTAGCTTTAGTCTTCTTAGCTATCTAAACAATATAATTAGTATTAAAAATAAGATTATAAGTAAAAAGGAGGTATTATAATTACTACGCAAATATATATATATATATAGAAGTAAAGTAGGCGATATATATATTAATAGTAATATAGATAGGGAAAGAAAATAAAGAAGTAGAGGTAGTATAAGAGATATTATTATTACTACTATTTTGCTATCTTATTAACTACTTTAACCTCTTTATTTAGGCTAATAAGAAGTTTCTATTTCTACTAAGTAAAGTAGTAATATTAGTTACTACTTTAGTACTTATAATCTTAACTATAATAGAAAGTATATAAGAAGAAAGATCTTCTTTTTTTTTATAATTTAATAATAAAGCTATAAAGTTATCTCTTTTATTAGTTTCTTTTATTAACTACCTCCCTTTATATCTATTTATAGTATCTTATATATATATTTAGTTTTAATAGTATTAGTTATATAGGATTAAGGTTTTTAGGCTCTTTTAAGCCTAAGGGGGTATATTATAATACCTTTAAGTATCTAAGGTAGTTTTACGCCTAGAGGAAGGTACGAGGTGACCTACTTCTGACCTACTTATTTAGACTAATAATATTCTAGCGCGTTAGGATCTATTCCTTAAAAAGACCTTTCGCGTTAGACTCTGATTTAGAAGGAATCAAGCTGTTTTATTCTCATAGATGCTATACGTGCGTTATAGCTAGTTTACGATAAATGCAAATGAGGTAAAGGCTATAATAGGCCGTCCGGACCTGCTGTTATCTCCAGGCATCAGTTGGATATGTCCTCTTTCGGCTTCAGATATTGTTAACAGTATTGTTCAGTTTACAGCACCATCCCTTCGCATGAAAACGGCGATCATATCCTGTTTCTAAATGTCCCTGCAGGCATCACAGCATCAACAATGAACAGCATGTGTGGCAGAAGAGCCCTCGTGTAACCACACTTGACAATGTCAAGCCAAGCACCCCACGCAAGGTAAAATCTTCTGAGGCCCCTTCGCTATCGTGAAGCCATTTCAATGGCAGAGCCTTTTCCGACGGTCGCATAATCCGGCACCATCATCAGCTTTCACAGGCTTCGTGTCCCGGACGTCTCTCGCAGAGAGTAAAGTTGACGAGCGCAAGTCAGGGCAGTGAGGTCTATCGGATATAGGCAATGGCACAGAGAAAATCTTGATTGAGCAGACCATTGACATAGAAATAGTCTTGGAGAGATTACCGGCTTACCTCTTTAGTATTCTGTGCACATCCTCTACTTGGCGTTGAAGCGACCCCTATTCCCACCATCTTCATAAAACACATACCTGATAAATTTCGGACTGACCAGAAGAGTATCTTCGCTGAGTGCATTGAATAGTTATGCGTGGACTCAACGGCTCTCGTTTTGTGTCTCTCGTATCATTCACACTCGGTAAACGACCGCCTGCATGTGTCAGTCTCTGCCAGCCTGTCCTCATGTTGTACGAAGACTAGTCGCCTGGTACTCATTACTTCATCCGGGTGTAGAAGTATATTCACACGAGTCTTTCACAATAAGCCTCTCGCATCTCTAAATGCCAAGCCGGAAAAATTTGCCAGACACTATTTGTAACTGTTACCCGGCTCCCATCTGTTTGCGAAGTAGTGGTGCATGCTCTGCCGTTCAAGACTACATGAAATGACTCCAAGTTGTTCTACTCAATTTGCCTTCGTGCCATTGCTCCCTGGGTCCGCCCAGCGTAGCCGTCATCCCATTCCGGAGGCCGATGTGATAACCCCTCGATTCCCACTCTGGATCCCATCAGTTCACTATCCGCCACGTCTCAGGTCAGCCAAAAAACTAGCAGAAGTGACGCTCCGCCCGCCAACTATGTTAGGGGCCGGGCGGCCCGCCCCCGCAGAGGCGTCGGCAATCACAGCCTACAACGGAAACGTTAGTCCTTTCCCGAAGCTAACTCAACGTCTGCGTGTTTTAAAGCGGGAAGTGAGACAAAAGCTGAGCTCTAGATCACCATAGCCCATACCCTAGGTGGCACCACTCACCATGCCTGCTGATTAAGATATTCTGCCGCAAACATACCCAGTAAGTCTCCGATAAATACAGGCTCAGCTGATGGCTCAAACGATAAATACTCAGATTGAGCTAGGCCGGGCGATCAGCTCAGTCATGCTGCGCATTGAATGCAGGCATTCAGCCAGCCTTTTTCGTCAAAAAAAGCCACAGCTATCCACCATTCGTTTTGATTTGCGGATCAACCGCCAAGCCAGCGTATGGAGATGACTTGCACCAGACTTGAGAGTCTCATCACATCAATCGTCGACTGAAGCTGAATATGTTCAGCTCGCCACGAGGAATGCCAATTCCATCACAACTCGTAAACCAAGGCCGACTTGGAAATCATGCCACTCTTACGACACCCACATTACCATCAGAAATCTTGCACTGCTAGGCGATGGCGAGGATAACCACAACCGAACAATGGAGGTTCGGCTTTACGAGCCCAAGTGAGTGAGCAGCATCAATTGCAAGTAGTGCTCGATATATAAGAGGGTGTTCACCCGTCTCGTCTAAGCTGAGGCTTGCATACCTGCTATTGACCACTCAGCTCACAGCCAGAAACAGGATCTGAATCTCATCAACTACTTCAATTTTTTGCAGAAATCAAACATACGCCAGCATGTCTCCACACGAGGATAATCCCCAAGCAGCCAGTGCCAAGGCTTCTCTTCAGAGCAACGACTCCTACAAGTACCAATGGGCGAGGCATGTGGCGCGTCGCAAGCTGGAAAAGGATAGGGAAGATGCCACTATCAAGTTCCAAGGCCTCATCGACAATGCCCGTGCTCCGCAATTCTTGGGAGAGGCCCCGACAACCGTCACCGGTCTTTACGATCAGTTCACGCACAATGGTCAGGCAGTAAGCATGATACCTCCTCAGCACGGTCATTTCAAGTTGGGCATCGTCGGTGCTGGCGCGGCAGGGCTGTTCACTGGCCTCGTTATTGATTGGATCAACGAAACCATCCAGAAGCACGTGGGCTTCGGGAAGCTCAAGATCGACTATGAGATTCTGGAAGCAGCTGGTGAGGACCGATTTGGGGGCCGTTTGTACACGCATCGTTTCAGCAAGGACGGCACCCATGACTATTACGATGTTGGCGCCATGCGCTTCCCTGCCAACGATGTCATGGATAGGTGAGTGTCCATTTCCCCTTACGTCCTTGTGATAGCTTCTCGTTGTCTTCAACCAGACTAACTTAGGCTTCCTGAATCAGGACCTTCCGTCTTTTCAAGTTCCTTGACATCAAGCATGGCAAGCTTGGGGAACGCACGAGCCCCACGGATTGGCCCGTTCTCATCCCTTATTATCTTCGGGATGACAAAGACGTCTGTCCGTCTTACTTCAACAATGAGAAGAAGGTCGGAAGGGTCTGGGAAAAAAACGAGGTTGACCCATACAAGCTCAACCATGGAATTTCCAAGGACCAGCAAATCCCCCCGGAGTAAGTTTCATCAGCGATCCCTGGGAGCGTGACTGTGATCATCCAGCTAATTTCGACTTCAGACTTCTGAAAGAAGACCCAAGCAAGATATTCCAAAAGGCAATTCAGGGCTTCCTCGACACAGTGAAGGAAAAGTTCCATCCAAAAAACGCAGATGGTGGGGAACGACCACGGAATGAGAAGGAGGACAAGGAGCTTTGGAGTCTCCTCATGAAAGCGGACCAGATGAGTGTTCGGCAATTTCTACTCTCGTAAGCCTTTTCACTCAAGACACAAAATAGCCAGACGCTTTACTGACAGTAGGCAGTGATCATAACCCTGATGGCATACCTCGTGGACCTAAGCACAGCTACAACACCATTCAATGGCTCGAGACAGCCACATAGTAAGACCCAAGACAGTTCACCTCCTTCGCACGTCTCTGACTAAATTCTTCAGTGGCACCGGCTGGTATGACCAAAGCTTGACTGAAGCTGTCTTGGAAACTTTAGACTTCGATGTACCTGCGACTGATCCTGCCAACACCAACGATTACTGGTGGTGTATGGACGGAGGTGCTCAGAAGATTGCTGAGACAATGCGCAAGAGGCTGAAGGATCCGTCAGTCATCAAGTACAATACCCAGGTCGTCGGTATGGACGCAAATGTTGAGCTCAACGAGCGTGTACGAAAGGAAATGCAGCTGAACATCAAGGACACTACTAACGGCGAGACGTTGGAACCCCAGAGGTACTTCACCGTGTTCAACTCCGCCACCCTAGGTGCCACAAACCGAATGGATCTCTCGAACGCCGGTCTTCTCTGGGATACGAAACAAGCCATCCGCTGCCTCAACTATGGGGCCTCCACCAAAGTTGGCATCAAGTTCAAGACCGCATGGTGGCGCAAAGAGCCCTTCAACATTGACCAAGGCGGATTGGCCCGCACGGATCTTCCTCTACAAGTCTGTGTCTACCCATCATACAACATCGATAATGACTTGGACCCCATGGACAAGCCTGCAGTGCTTCTGGTTTCCTACACCTGGGGTCAGACGGCCCAACGTCTTGCCACTCTCATGGCCTCGAAATCACAAAAGAGTAACGAAGAGATCTTGAACGAAGAGGCTGAGCTGAAGGACGTCCTTCTACGCGATCTTGCCTACCTCCACGCCGATAATCCGAGCAGCAAAAAGAGTTTCAGGAAGGCCCTTGACCTCATCAAGGGAGAGTATGTCGAGCATCACGCCTACGACTGGTATCACGACCCGCACATGGCAGGCGCTTTTGCGTATTTTGGTCCATGCCAATTTAGCAAGCTTTACCCAGCTATCACCAAACCAAACGCCTCTGGGCAGCTATTCTTTGTCGGAGAAGCAGCTTCTGCGCACCATGCCTGGGTTGTAGGAGCCTTGGAGAGTGTCATTCGAGCTTTGTGGCTCATGTTCAACGTCTTGCATCAGAGCAGCATAACAGACCCGCAACTACCCGACGGCAAAGGGTATGCGCCCTATTGGTGGGCTATGCAACTTCTGAAGTCTGGTTTCGTGGACGATGGAGACGTTCATATTCCTCCGAGTGTCGACGCTTTGCCTTTCTACCCACTCCCGGCCGAGATGCCAGAGGCTTTGGATGGGGACATCGCAGGCCCACAAGCCCCTAAAGATGGTGGAAGCGGTCCGGGACATGACCTTCTGGACCACCCACAGAAGGAGACACAAGACAACGAGCTTATGTGGGGGGCTGCTTATGTCGCATTGGCCTTGGTTGAGTTCGCCTTGGATAACTGGTTCATTCCCGAGGCGAAGGAGGATGACCCGAAACCGCAGTGATGACAGAGAACAGACCAAGCCGTTCCAAACGGCCTTTTCCAAATCGACCTTGCGTCTTTAATGGCTTTGGTTTATTACCTTGTTTGCAAGGTTGATTAGTACACGCCTGGAATTCGATTGATGGTCGCAATATCTTCACGGGTCTCCTGTTTCCATTCCACTCTTGAATCTGTGATAAAAGTTGGGTTGTCGAGATAAGTGTTCGGTCGGCTCCGCGAAAATATCTTTTACTTGCAATCACCATGTGGCGACTCACAATTGTGACATGACCTCTACTTTATCAAGTTACGTTCTGCCGCCAATTTTGCTGTATTCTTCTTTTGACCTGTCATGCTGCACTGGGGTACTTATCTCATCAGGCTCAGTGATAGCCAGTGAGCGGATGGAACATTTACTTAGAGTCGCTCAAGCCTATGAAAAGTCGCGCCTGGAAATAGTTCTCTGTGGACCGGAGTCTTCATTACTTGCCGAAATTCAGGACGGAGTGCAAAAGTTTGTTCCGATCACCGTAAATCCGCTGCGCGACCGTTTTCCAATCATCTATTGATCTTCGGACCACACGTGAACCTCGGCCGTCCGCGCATCCGACGCAGGCCATGCCATTGACCACCTCCGCACGTTCGAACATTCGGCATTCTCAAGCACTCATAAAACTCAAGTTCTCTCATATCAATCCCATCCCTAGAGTTTGTACCACGGCACGAGATCACATATTGATCTAATTCATCGTTTAACCATGGACTCTGGGCAATTACGCCGACGAACAGCTTCGCGCTTGTCAGCGATATCAGGTCAACTATCAGCCCCATCATCACCAACGGACGCTCAGACAGGGAACATCATGCAGAACCCAGACGCCAACGGATATCCCGAAAAGGTCCCAATCACGTACTATCCTCTTAATACTCAGAAAGCCTACCGCCATAATGAGAACAGGATGAAGGATAAGCTCTACGCCAAATACTGCCACCGGGAGCTCTACCTCTATGCCGACATCCCACAGTACATCCGCGAGCAGATGCCTGCTGAAGGCGTTCTTCCCATCGGCGACTCTCCTCGTCTCTTGGAGCCCGGCTACCACAAACACGAGAACGGCTGGCGGATGCTCCCAGATGGCACCGCGTACGTCACGTCTCGCACCCGGTTCCCAGGATCGACAGGAGACATGGTGCGCTGGTGGTTCTGGTGGCACAGCGTCGAGCCCGAGCGCTACGCCCTCTGGTTCCCCTACGACCACCTGAGCGCTCGCTCGACTTACGCGGACCGCCTGCACCGCACTGACCTATCCCACACGCAAAAGTGGCTCGGGTCCACGCACCGTGTAACGGAGTTCATCGGGTCTCAGAAGATGACCGTCCACATCCACTTCGTGGACCCGGCGCAGTACGGCCTGCCTTGGGATAAGCTCAAGGCCGCGGGCTATGAGGCGGCTGTGTGTGCGGAGCTGCGGGACGGGTTGCTGCCGAACCTTAAGATTGGTGACTTTTTGCACCTCTGGCGTAAGACGGAGGATGGCCTTGAGTTGCGGAGCCGGTACTGGCTCGGTGGGGGGATTCACTACAAGGTTATGGGGATGAAGGTCGGCATTGACTATTTGGCGGGAGCCCTCGGTTTCAAGAAGCGCATGGCTGGAGAAAACATTGCCTATGAGCATTTCATTCACGACCAGACCGAGTTTACCAACTTGGCCTCATTTTTGCCAGATTTGTATGGGGACTACATGGCAGGGAGATTGGGTAAATAGCCAAGGTCTTAATCTTGCTCAATATCTAGCCTGGGTCGTTGCCGATTAATGGGTCACGTCACTTTCAGATGGAGACCGGCTGGGGCTGGGTTCAATGGGTCTTTCAGTGCAACGTAAATCTAAATACTCTCTCGTCAAGTTAATCAACTGAGTAAACGAGTCACCCTACTACTGTTTACTTGAAATGAACTTTATCTACTGCTACTGACCAACTAGACGCAATCCATTTCTCATTACACTTGTCATTGCATCGTAATCACTTTCCCATGTAGTCTCCACTCCATCATAGGTATTACCTGGGCTAGTAGACTGGCTAGGAGCAACGCCCCTAGCGCCTTTGCGATAAGATGCGAGAGAACATCGCCAGAGCGAAGAGTGTAGGTATGCGCGGGAAAAAGAAATCCACAACGAGAGACGTTACCAGCTGTGACGTCACATCCTGTCCTCTTTTCTCGACCACCCTAGCAAGTCGCCATGTCCATATTGTTATGGTTGTGATCAGGTTGGCCCATAGCCAGGGGCCGCCCTGTTCCGCATGTTAGCGATTTCTTCGTTGAGGATGATTGCAAACATTTTGGTGACCTACCACAACATAGCATGGGGCTAATACCAGAAATCCGACGAGAAAGAGGAGGATCTTCAATACGTCCAGTGTGACAGCATCCTGGGCTGCCCCAAAGCTCTGGAGTTGTTCCGACCATGGAAGACCAGAAGCACCGTATTGCTTGACGATTGAAACAGAAATTTGTATGGAAACTAATCCAAAGGCCATTATCCAACCAAAGAAATTGCAAATGCGTGGGAGGATGTACCACAAGCCTTGTCCCTCAACTCGTTGACCAGGCTGACCCCAAAAAAGCACGTCGAACTCTGATAAGATGAAGACGATTCCAATTTGAGTAATGCAGAGAAAGAACCCATCAACAGCCGTAAGCGCCGTGTAAGCGTGTTCAATCAATTTCAACGTCACGTTCGCGCGATAGCTCATCCACCGGACAAACGATGCTCTGGTGATGGAGGCCAGAACGTCACTATCTTTCGGTCAGAAACACTTCGCACATGAGGGTCTTTGCATTGAAAACATAGTCACTCCCTAAGTGGACCACTTCGAAACCTTTCCTGAACTCACATTACATAGAGCCTTTCAAAGAACCCAGAGCCATGACTTGGACCTCGCCGCATCTGTCTTGCGCAACCCTCCCGCCTTGGCTAGCCAGTTGCGTTTCCGCGATGTGCTGAATAGTTTGACACCACAGGCTGTCAGGATCATAACACTCAAAGCAGCCGTCGTGCCCTGAAGCCTGCGATGCTGTGGCCAAAGTGGCGGATGGTGCACGACGAACTCTGATGTCCCGTGGGAAAGGGCAGGGGTGTTGATTACCCCATGTTCATGAGATATCCCCAGTGGCGACAAAATGTTCTCCATCTCAACGAAGAATGACAATTTCTGTAGTAAGAGTATCGAGACGACAAAATGGATGCATTCAGAAAGAAGAGAGATGCGCTTTTAGGTATGTTCCTCGCAGTTCAGTGACAATTCTTTCGCTCCATTCTTTCTTGGCAGCAAGCAGCTTAGCTGACGTCACGGTACAGCAACAGTCACCGTCTTCATTGGGAAGAGGAAAATGTCAGACCTAGTGATGCAGAATATCAATAAGCGAAGATGCCTGTATTTGCTAGCTCCCTAACAGTCCCTGTATTTTCGCGACTCTGGCTGTCATATAGGTAGCGCCAAGAGCGACTGGGACGGGCGCGCTGGTCTAGGCATCATCGCTCGGCAGCAAATGATGACTTGAAAGATACCCAATGACAGAGGGTGAGGTGAGTACGTCATGTGTGAAATGAGCGCAGAATCTCTCGCGGTGCTGTGATAACCGTATTTGGTCGTGCTAATGTAGTCCCAACATCGTTGGAATAGAGGGAGCAAACACTTCATCACAAGGGAGTTGATACCCATCGCTTGATATGGAAGCGATCAGCACGAGGCTCCCAGCTCTACCAAAAGCAATGGGACGACGCTCGCCTGAAACAAGGGACTGAGCCAAGAGACATCGTGACTGAACTTCGTCTGGAGTTTACCTCAGTGAAATAGAGACGTCGTCAGCATCCAGGCTCCAGGTAAACCCCATTGCCTTTTCAACAATCGCGATTCAGGCCAAAGGCGTCGTACTCAACGTGACATCCCCACGAGCTCGGACACGCCAGGCGTTCATCGTATGTTTCCCCCTTCGCAAAGGGCCGTTCCAAAATAACCGTCGTTCCATCGCTCCCGTCTCAACTATTATGGGCTCGGGGGATATATAAAGTCCACTGGGGTTACATCGTGACCGTCAAAGTGTTTATTACTAATTGCATCCACGGCCGCTCGGCACCAGATGCCATCCAAAGACAAGCACGCCAGTCATCCCATGGTGGAGAAACGATTGCGTCTGCCCCTGGCGACCCCCACATGCCGGCAGCCCAGCACCACTCTTCCGCGATGTTTCGACACTCCCTTCCTGGGGTAGACCCCCATCAAATCGAGATGAAACAATGCTTCACAGCGGAAAATTTACCCCTAGAACCCTGACGATCGTCAGAAACTCCCCCACTGTCAACGATAGCAACGCGTCCGCCAAGAAACAAGTCTAGGCGAGATGAAATTTTGGGAAAGTTCGCAATCCAAAAATTGCATCAATCGTGTTCTACGCATGCTTCGAGAAGAATAAATAAGGTAGAAGTCAAGCTCCAACTACCGATTTAGCTTCCGTAGTCTCAGCCGCCAGCGGTCCACTTTGTTTTCTTCACTACCACCTTCAACATTTTCAGTTCTTTTCTCCAGCAATCATGGTTTCTCAATCTCTTGCGCTGCTGTTGTCCGGCTTCGCGCCATGCATCTCGGCACTTAGCCATCAGCTTCTAGTTGGAACATTCGGAACACCATACATCTACACTCTTACCTTCGAAGATGCGGCCAAGACACTGGTTCTGAGTGCGAACACCTCAGTGAACACCAGCAGCTCATGGATTGCCTTGAGCGTAAGTGACCATCCCTTGGACCCAGCGTCACTGCCCCGAAGAGACTCACTAACATTATGCAGTACGACAAGCAAAACCTGTATGGCAACTCTTTCGAAGACAGCGGCAACAGCCAATACGTCAGCTATGCTATTGAAGACGACCTTTCCATTGGCGCTGGAACGATCATCACGGCCGGAGGAGACTGCACCGAGCGCTCCATCTTCGTGACCCCTTCAACCGTCTCTCCGTATGCAGTCTACGGAACGCCATTTGGCGCGTGTGGGACAGTCATGTCAGTGACAGATGGAGTTCTCACGGAGTCAATCCAAGAATACAACTACTCGACGTCTTCCGGTGTTCACGGCCTTGCGTTCAACCCCGCCGGAACCATGATATACTCATTCGACGACACCGGTAACGCCATTTGGGTCCACTCCATTGACAACTCTACTGGGGAGCTTACGTACGTTGCGGATGTGGCTGCTCCCGTAGAAGGAGCCGATCCAAGGCATGGTGCCGTTCATCCGGCGGGCGACTACCTTTATGCTGTGCATGAAGGAACCAACGAAGTCGGTGTTTACTCAATCGATCAGGCAACTGGTATTCCCAGCTATGCCAATGCCTCATTTTCTCTCATCCCAGAAGGTAAGACTTTCATGCCCACATCACCAGATCTCAAATCACTGACAGTATGCAGGTGCCAACAGCTCCGATTATTGGTCAGACGAGGTCGCGATTGCCTACGGATCCAAGTTTCTCTGGGCGACATCGCGAGCCCGCGACGCCAACAACACTGGCTACATCTCAATCATGTCGTTGAACGACGATGGCTCTGTGGAGAAGCAGAACTTCCTGTCGCCCACAACCACTAGTGGAGGGTCAGCGAACGCTATCACCGCGAATAGCTTCAGTGACATGTACGTTGCGTTGACTGATAGCTCTACGGGCTTTGTTGAGATTTGGGAGATGGGCGACGGTGGCGCATCTGCAAGTGCTGTTGCTCATCTTGACTTAAACGATGGAGGGTGCTGCGGAAATGCAGTCTGGTTGAATTAGAATGGAGTACCGAGATACCATGTGTGTGAAGCCTTGTATTAGAATTCATCTTGTTTCCGTTTTTCAGTCTACTTGAGTTTGCGTGACGTTGATGTTGGCACCAAGGCAGTGATGTGCATGCAAGCACGGGAAGAAAGAGTGGTTTAGTACAATCCGCTGAAGGTCTTGTCCTCATTCCAAATCTTCATGTGTCCTTAACCTTGAAGCCACCATCCCATCTATCTTCACTCAATGAAGGTTCTCGGAGTTAGCGACACAAAACATTGGGGCTTGCCCTAGGCCTGCCGTGACAGTCTGCTACCCTACCTTCTATCAACATCATGCACATTGCAATCCAGAAAAGCACCTGCCTTTTCACAGTCACAAGTACGATGCCAATAGTCTCCACAATCATCGAGGCTGCCTGTTATGTTATCTCGTATCGGCTTAAGTTGACACTTCATTCGCGGAACGATAGTCGATATAATAAACTAGCTGAGTTAGAGTGACTCGTAATCCTAGGTAGCATAGCTACTTCATTAGTAGGGCTTATCTATAAAGAAGAAAATAGAGGAATTCATGATACTTGATAGATAGGATATTTAAACTAGCTAGGCGATTAGGAATAATATCCTTCTGTAGCCAAATACAGAAAGCTTTTCAGATTTTGCCAAGAGTTTGTTCAGAGAATTCCATAACTAAGACGAGAAGAGGCATTAAGGATTAGGTTACACCAATTAACATCGTAACATTAGCTTAAAGCTAAGCCTTAGCTTCTAGGGTATTATGCGTAGCAATGAGAATTACTAAGAACCATCTCATATTCGACTTGGATAAGTCGTTTGAAATGATAGTGTTACGGTTAGCTATCTAACTATTATAACCTAAGAATAAGGATAATAGATAACTAACCTACTTTAGCGTTAAGTAGCTAGGATAGAACATTTATACTATAGGATTATAGGAATAATAAGGACTCGCTTAGAAATAGAAAAACTATAGTATAAGTTACGTAATATTAAAAGAAAACTAAGTAGATAGTATAAAATACTAAGTATTTAGTAGAAGCTACTAAATACTTACTAATACTTACTAAGTACTTACTAATACTTAACTAATAATTAGTAATAAGATAAAAGAACTATTTAGAACTTATAAATAGTATAACTTTAAGATTTATTTAAGGTTAAACTTCTATAGCTTTTTAGTAATTAACTTAGTATTTATCTTTATAGATACTCTTAGCTTATCGTTACTATAAATTACTTATTAAACTTAAAACTAATTACTTTAGTCTCTAAAAACCTAATTTACTATAGCTTATAACTTATAACTATAACTATAACCTAATTATTATAACTTATTCTATATAGATAATAGTTAACTAACCTACTTAGGCGTTAAGTAGCTAGGATAGGATATTTATACTATAAAATTATAGGAATAATAGGGACTTACTTAGAATAGAAGAACTATAGTATAAGTTATATAATAATAAGAAGGACTAATAAAAGATAAGTAGTCCTAACTTAAGACTAATATAGAGAAAGTAGTTTATACTTAAAGACCGCTTAAGAAATACTAATCTTTAGGATAAAGAGACTACTTTAGACTTATATATAGTATAACTTTAAACTTAGCTTATAGTTAGGTTTTTATAGCTTTTTAGTAATTAACTTAATATTTATCCTTATATATACTCTTAGCTTACTTTTACTATAAAATACTTATTAAGCTTAAGATTAATTACTTTAGTCTCTAAAGACTTAATTTACTATAGCTTATAACCTATAACTATAACCTTAATATACTATTATAATATATTAATCCCTAGCTTCTATTAATAAACCTTATTATTAGATAGCTAACTATAATATTTTAGTTACTCTTATTTAGTAAGTTAACTATTAATACTTACTAATAGTAAAATAATAAGTATATCTTCTTACGCTTTAGCTAAATCCCCTACTTTAGGATTATTATCTTCTTTATATAACTAGTCTTAGAACTTAGTATAAGAACTTACTAATATTAAAGATTATAATATACTAGACCTTAAGTATAACTCTAATAGAGAAGGTTCTTTTATTAAAGAAAGTTATAAAAAACTCTAATATATTATTTAGAAATAAAATACTAAATCTAAAGAGATATAAACCTTTATTAATAAAAGTAAGTAAACTATAAATAGCTTTAATAAATACCTCTAAAATATTAATTAAGTATATAAGAAACTTAAGAAAAATATTAAGAGAGATACTAACTTTAAGAAAGTTTAAGAACTCTAAGAAAAACTTAATACTTTCTAAGTTACTACTACTATTATTACTACTTTTATTAGAAGATAATAAAAGCTTGAACTTAATACTTTTATTATTTATAATAGTACTTCTAGATAACCTAAGTTATTCTTAATCTAAGTTAAAAACTATTAGAACTTCTATTATAGTAACTTTACTAATTAGACTAAGAAAGTAGTTTATATAGCTACTTATTTCTATAAAAGAGCTCTTAAATAGTTTAAACCTTTTTAAAAAGAATTCCTTAAGTATAAAATACTAAATAAGTACTCTACTAAAACCTATAATATCTATAGTAACTTCTAAACGTTTAAAAATATCTTATACTCTCTCTTCTAAGACTTTAATAAGAAATAATAAGTAGAAAAAGAACTAATATAACTAAAGTAAATTAAGTTTACTAAGAAATATACTACTATATTCTAATAACTTAACGTTTAACTTAATTTTACTAAAGAAACTAAGATTCTTTATATTTTATTAAGGATTTAAAGATAAAGTTAAAGATAAGATTATTAAGATTAACTACTTTAAAGACTTTTTATAGTATACTAACCTTATTATTAAAATTAATGATTGACTTTTTAAACGTTATAAGGAAAAAAGTAAAAAGTAATAAGGACTAAACTTTAGATATAAGTATTAATAGTAGCTTTAGTAGAAGTTTAATTATTAATAAAATAATAATAAACCTTATAATAACTAGAGTAATACCTAATAAAGTACTACTTATAGATAATATAGTAGACCTATAGATCTTAGTATAATAACTAAGCTTAATAATAAGAAACCTTAGAACCTTAAGTATTATAACTATAATAAATAAAGATATATTACTAAGGATTAAAAGTAACCTAAAAAGTTTCTTTAAAAACTAGTAGCTAAGTAACCTTAATAAGTTAATATAATTATAAAAGTTCTATATATATCTTAGTTATAGACTAAATATTATAATAATAATTACTAAATTTACTTTAAAAATAAAGAAATATTAAGATACTACTTAAGGGATAGTAACTTTAGATAAACTAATTATAATATAACTATTTTAGATATTTACTTTAAGACCTTAGTAATAATATATATTAGTAATAGTAAGATTATAAGAAAATTAGCTAAATAACTTAATAAAATACTATAGATTTAGTATTTTAAACTTATTAATACTTCTTTTACTATATAAAACTAAGAACTAGAGGATAATAATAAATAAAAGCTTATATACCTCTAAAAAGCTAAAAGTTTATACTTAAAATAAATCTAAAAAGAACTTTATAATTTTTTATAAAAATAGTAACTAAAAACTATACTTTTATATATAGAACGATATAAATATATATATAGAAACCCTACTAAGATTAAATAAATTAACTAAGAGTTTAATAAATAAATTAAAAAAGAATCTAAAAAAGAACTAAAGTATTAATATAATCCCCTAATAGAGTGATAACTCCTAAGTATAACTAATAATTAGACTTTTAGAGAAAGTAAAAGTTTACTTTATAACTTAGATAAACTTTATAATATTATTTATTAATATACTTAGATAGAAATTATTTATAGATTTACTTTTAATATATATAACTTTAGTTCTAAAGAGAAACTTTATAACTAAGAGAATAGAATTAAGTAACTCCTAAAATATTAAGAAATTAATATACTTTAAGATAAGTAGTAATATTACTTCTATAATATTTAAGTAAATTAATACAACTAAAACTATATTTCTTAGCTATATATAGAAAATTATCCTATATTAAGAAATAACTACTAACTTTATAAACCCCTCTTTTAGTTTTAATATTTCTATAGTAAATATAAAGAATATATAAGAGAAAAACATAATTATTAGTTCTACTTTAAGAGATATAATAATAAATTTATTTATAAGATTTACTTAATATTTACTATAATTAGATAGACTATAGTATTATTTAAAGATAACTTTATAGTTTTTAAACTTAGCTTTTAATTCCCTATAAGATATTAGTATAATAATAATATAAAGTAAGATAAATATTAATAAAATAAATACTAAGTTTACTACTAAGAAAAAGTATATACCTAGAAAAATATAAAGAATAGACTTAAACCTCTATAAGTTAGAATCTATAAAAATAGCTTTTTAAAGATATAATAAGAAAGAAAGTAAATTACTTACTTTAAATAACTAGAACAGTTAAAAAACTAAACTTACTTACTAATAATAGATTATAATAAATAGCTAAAAAAAGATCTATTTAGTAGATATTATAAAGATATAAGAGTAATATAAAACTTAAAGTTATTATTAATAAATAAATAATATTTATACTAATTAATAGTAAAGCTAAAGTATATTTTATTACTTTTTAAACTATTAATAAGCTAGAAGTATAATAAAGAAAAAAAGAATAACTATACCCTCTATATATAGTAAAAAGAGAAGGATTTAAGTATAAAGGAGGTATTATCTATAATAAAACTATATTCCTTAAAATAAACTATTTAGATTAAAAAGAAAGAATCTAATTTAATATTACTAATATAAGAATAGATAATATAGTACTAAGATTACTTTAGTTATAAATAAATAACTTATAAATAGATTAAAGTAATAGCTAACTCTATTAAAACTATAATAACTTAGTTCTTAAGTAGTTTTATTAAAATTAAGCTTTAAATAAGTTAATATAGTTAGGAATAATAAAATAATACTTTTATTACTTTAAAGTAAAAGAGACTATATTATAACTACTAAAAATAATAGATCTAGAATAAAAGAATAATTTACTTCTATCTATTTTAGAAAAATATAGAGTTTATAAGAAACTATTTATAGCTAAACTAGAAACTAAACTATATAGATATATAAGTTTTAATTAGAGAATCTCTTTTAAAAAATGAAAAGAACTATACTTTAATAAAATTTATAAATTTAACTAAATAGAAATAAAAGTTTTAGATAAATACTTTAATAAAAACTTTAAAAAAGATTATATTAAACTTTTAATATTACTAGTAAAAAGCTTAATTTTATTTATACTAAAGAAAAATAGAAAACTATAACTATATATTAACTACTATATACTTAATAAAAAAGATAATTAAAAACCACTATTTACTACTACTTATTAATAAAATAAAATAACTTTTCTATAGAACTAGTTAATTTATAGTTCTTAACTTTAAAAATACTTATAACTTAATTAAAATAAAGTAAAGAGAAGAATAAAAAACTACTTTCTAAATATAAAAAAGATATTTTAAATATTTTATTATACGTTTTAATCTTATTAATACTTTTATAATATTCTAAAATATAATTAACTTAGTTTTATATAAGTATATTAATATCTATATAGTTATTTACTTAGATAATATCTTTATATTTTCCCTTATATTTAAGTAATATAAAATATATATATATAATATTTTATAAACTTTCTAAGAAATAAAACCTTTAATTAAGCCTAAGAAGAATAAACTCTATATATAATAAGAAAAATACTTTAGATTTACTATTACTTTAAAAGAAATTAGTATATTTAAAAATAGAATTAAAGCTATTTAAAAATAGCTAACTTTAATAAACTTTAAAAAAGTCTAAAGATTCCTAGGTTTTATTAACTTTTATTAAAAGTTTATTAAGACTTATAGAATAATTAATATAGCTTTTATAGATCTTAGCTATAAAAATAAAATATTTTAATAAGAAGAACTTTAATAAATAGTTTTCTAAAAGATTAAGGACCTTATTACTAATAAATTAATGCTTATTATTCTAAGCTTTATAAAATAGTTTAAAGTAGAACTTAATATATCTAACTATATAATTAGAGTATAATTATTATAATAAGATTTAAAAGGATATCTATACTCTTATACTTTCTTTTTAAAAAAACTTAAAGAACTAGAACTTAACTATAAAATCTATAATACAGAATTTATAGTAATTATTAAAACTTTTATAAAATAGAGACCTAAACCTTTAGAAACTATTAATAAAGTATTTATATATTTAGACTATAAGAATCTTATATATTTTATAACCTTAAAAGTATTAGAAAAATAATAAATATAATAGTTAGAATTCCTATTTAGATTTAACTTCTAAATACTATACTAAAACGGATTAGATAATAGTAAAGCTAATACTCTTAGTTAAAGATTAGACTATGATATCTTAATACTTAAAAAAACCTAAGTAATTTTTAAGAAATATAATAAAGGAGACCTGATACTAATACCTAAGTTCTTAATAATAGCTAGATAACTTAGTAATAGTTTACTTAGTAAACTAGATAATAAAGTAATTATAAAGTTTTATACTTATTTTATATAGAATTACTAAGGAATTATACAAACCTAGAAATAACTATAATAATAATACAAAGAAAAAGTTACTAGAGAATACATAGTAAAAGTAATTAAGGATTATAAAGTTTATTTTAAAAATAAACCTACTTAATATTAACTTTATAGTATATTATAATTTTTACTTATATTATAAACTACTTAGTAATCTATATTACTTAATTTTATTATTAAACTACTAAAGTTTTAAGAACTTCTTATAGGAGTATACTATAATAGTACTCTTATTATTATAGACTAACTTATAAAGTATACTTACTTTATTCTATATAAAGAAATAAGTAACGTTAAAGAATATACTTATATATTTCTTAAATATATTATTACTGATTATTCAATACTTAAAGAAATTATATTAGATAGAGATAAGATCTTTATTTCTAATTTTTAGAAATTAATTGTATTATATCTTAGTATTAAATAATTAATATTTACTATATTCTATTTATAGATTAATAGATAAATAGAATAAATTAACTAAATCCTTAAAACCTATTTCTATATTTATATTAACTATAACTAAGATAATTAAGTTATACTACTACTAATAGCTTAATTTATTTATAATTATATAGTAAGAGAAAGTATTAAAGAATCCTCTTTTTACTTTAACTATAAATTTAAACCTATTACTTATAAAGAACTTTAAATAGGTTTAGTTATAATAAGAACTATCGTTTTAATATAATAAATTAAAGATATCTAAGTAAATATATATAAAAAACTTAAATTTATATAATAATAAATAATATAGTTTAGTAATTAATAAAGGATTAAAGGACTAACTTTAAAAAAAGGAGATAGTACTTATTTTATATAGTAAAATATTAAAATAAAATAACTAAATAATAAACTTAACTATAAAAAACTTAAACTTTTTAATATTTTATAAGTTATTTTACTAGTTAATTATAAACTTAAACTCCTAAAAACTATAAAGTATTACTTAATATTCTATATCTTACTCTTTAAACTAGCCCTATAAAGATTTTAAATAAATAATATTATTATTATAGAAAATAATAAACTAGAATATAAAGTAGAGAAACTACTTAACTACTAATATAGAGATAATAAATAAAAATACTTTATTAAATAGAAGAACTATAGTTATAAATAAAATATATAAGAGCCTAATAATAACCTATTTAACTATTAAGAAAAGATTAATAAATATATTAGAATACTTAACTATATTAATCCTTAAAATAGATTAAAACTACTAATAACCCCTAAAATATTCAAAAAATATAAAGTAAATCTTATAAAAAAAATAAATAGATATAATAAGAAATATAGTAAGTATAAAAAGAAGCTTAAAAGTAAAGAGTATAACTTCTATTAATATAAGTATAACTTAGAGGATAACCTTATCTAATATAAGTAAAAAACGTTATTTACTTAGGAATACTAGAGTATAACTAAAACTTCTTTAATAAGAAGTTTTAAGTATTAAAACTTTAGTTTAGAATTGAATCTAGATCTAAAACCTTAAAAATACTTGATAATTATACTTCTAGAACTAAAAAAGACTTAAATAGAAGACTTTTAACTATACTATCTTTATCTACTACTATTAATATCTCCTTATAACCTTTCTTAAAAACTATATATTTAGCCTTATAAATATAATCTAGTTTTATAAATACTTTATTTATTTTAGCTTATATTTTTTATAATACCTCTATTCCCTTCTAAAATAGCTCTTTAGTTTTCTCTTCTTTATTATTAAGCTAATAAGATTCTACTATTAATTACTTTACTATAATAAGTTAATAATAAGAAAATAACTAAGTAAGAAAAAAAACCTATATTAATAGATTATATTTTTAGAAGTATTATAAGAATAATAAGTACTATTAATAATAATATACTCCTTATAAACTAGTAACCTTAATAGTATTTTATAGTATAAACCTTTAGAACGATAGTAATAATAAAGTATAACTTTAAAACTATTCTTAGTAATATTAAGAGAATAATAGTAATAATAAAATATAGAAATCATAAAACTATTAATAATATAACTTAATATAGTATTAATATTATAAGTAAATTAAGAAGTATAATTAATAGATCTCTAATCTAAAACTAATAACTTATTTATATTAAGTCTTAAAGATAAAACTTTTAGAGTGAGGACCTAATATTATAACTTAAGAATAAGGATAATAAATAACTAACCTACTTTAGTATTAAGTAACTAGGATAGAATATTTATACTATAAAATTATAAGAATAATAAGGACTTACTTAGAAATAGAAGAACTATAGTATAAGTTATATAATAATAAAATAAAACTAAACAAATAGTATAGAGTATTAAATATTTACTAAGAGCTACTAAGTACTTACTAATACTTACTAAGTATTTATTAATACCTAACTAGTAATTAGTAATAAAATAAAGGAACTATTTAAAACTTATATATAGTATAGCTTTAAACTTAGTTTATAGTTAGACTAAATAGTTCTTTAGTAATTAACTTAATATTTATCCTCTTAGATACTCTTAGCTTACTTTTACTGCAAAATACTTATTAAACCTAAGATTAATCACCTTAGTCTCTAAAGACCTGATCTACTACAGTCTACAACCTACGACTACGACCTTAGTATACTGTTATAACGTGTTAATCCCTAACTTCTGTTAGCAGACCCTACTGTCGGATAGCTGACCGTAACAACACCCTTGCTGTTAGCAATGGTGATCCAGTGACTGGGGTACGCTGTTCTGTTGCCAACGACCGCTGAAACCACAGCGGGGTCGTCTGAGAGAGTGAGGTTGCCCTCGATTGAGAACTCAACGTTCGTCAGACCGGAGAACTTCAAAGGGGTAAGCAGAGTATATTCGGTGCCGGCGCTGAAAACCACGCGCGAGTTGCTGCCGCAGGACTTGACGGTCGAGGCAATGGTGGGAGAGGCGTCGCCTGTGGTCTTGGGCACAACACAGGTCTTGAATTGGTCCTTGCCCAAGGTTTCCGGCAGCCAGTAGCCAGAGGCCACAGAGGCAAGGAACGAGAGTTGCAACAAGGTATTCTGCATGGCGGTAGTGACTGTAAGAAACGGGAAACCCAATAATCTTGGCTGTTAAGACGAACGAGCTTTCTTGGCGTTCTTCTCCAAGCTTTTATGTTCCGACCGTTCGGGGCAAGCAAGGACGTCGCAAATCTTGGCCCAATAGGTTAAATTAGTCCTCCTGTATCTGAAGTCCATGGGACGAACTCTCGCCCCCATCTGCCCGCGCCATGAGTAGTCCATGTGCCAAATAAGACCAAAATGCAGGGATGACAGCAGAGTTTCCAGGCCCGAACGCCTGGACTGTTGCGCTGAGGGGAATCTGTGCCTGCTGAAGTTATCCAGTTTGGGGGAACACTCGCCGGAGAAATGCGATCCCCGCGACCGACGGGAGCCAAGAAAGTGTCAAGATCCAAGCAGGCAATCTAAAAAGCTTGTCTCACCTCCTTTCAACATGGATGCACGATCTCGTCAAAACGCAGAAGATTGCTCGCACTCAAATGGCAATGGTCGTATGGCAATATGAATGTTTCATCTAGACTGAACCTTGACATGACTCTGCCTTCGGTTTCAACACCGACGTTGCCGCATAAATCTCCCATGACTCCGCCTCATCCGCGACGCTGCCGATATCCGAACTGTGGGCCGCATTGCATTTCCGTTCGCCATCTTCAACGGGGAATTTTGTGCCGAAGGATTTTGAAGTCAACGTCACGCTATGAGATTCCTCACCAGGAACGACATGCCACATTATCTCCTCGAACGACCATCGCATTTCTCTAGTACCAGTGACGGACGCCGCACGCCAGCCCACATTGATACGCAAGGTAATCAACGATTGGTAAACAACGGTCTCGATTTCATGTACGATGAAGATATTTCTACTCGCCCTTTACCCAACCTTCCTTTTCGTTCTGCTCCTTACTGCGTTGGCTCCACGCCGGAGCAACGTCGATACCGTCCTCCTCCTCTCTGTCGCCCTGCTCCTTGGTCTCGTGCACTGTTGTCGGCTTATGTTCAGCTGGCGAGTAGACGGTGTACAAGATCAATGGCGTGGGTCCCTTGTTCAAGAACTGGTGCTTCGTTCCGGCCGGGACAATAACCATATCGCCAGCCTTGACCTCCTGCTCTTTACCACCGACTTGAGCGAGGCCCTTGCCAGATGTGAAGGTGAGAATCTGGTCGACGGTGTGTACCTGATGATGATGTTAGGAGGATCTATAAAGAATGGATTCTCTCGTGGCCGATCTCACTTCTTCACCAATGTCTCCGTCTACCGGGATGGTCATAAGCACCAACTGCGAGTAGAGACCAGTCCAAAGCACGCGTCGAAATTCGCCCGACTCCGACGGCAGGGCCGTGGTCATGTCAGGGAAGTATTGCATCTGCTTCTTCGGGGGATCGCTGGAAGGAGTAGGAAACCGGGCCATGTTGCTGACGTGGAAGAGACACTTCTGGTGAATAGGCGTAACGGAAATTGATTTTCTCAGAGGAGCTAGGGAAATCTTTGGGAGGGAACGGATAGCTCTGAACGAAAACATGAGTGCAAATTCAGATATCATACCGACGTGTAATAATACTTAACTTTTCGAATGATATGTCGTCGTTTTTAAATACCCTGGTCAAACTACATCATGGTGTGGTGATGCTCTACGGGATGGATACGTCATCGATCGAGCAGACCCAGTCATCGTTCAAGTCCCGTCAGGGTTCTCACGCCCTTCATAAAGGTGCACATATCTACCAGAGCCAATTACTGTCGACGTATGACGACTTCCATTCGTCGCCGTTGAAGTCTAGAGCTACATTCGAACGTTGATCGAGCAAGCATCGAGAATGTAGAGGTGGACTCCGACCTCGCCGAAACGTGTGGGGCGGGTTTGGCGCAGGACCTGGAGGGTCGCTGGAGTCATCTCGGCATCGCACATCGCACGAGTGCATATTATGCAGTTGTTACAAGTTAGACACTAGGTTTTATGACGCAGATTGGTTTTCGTTCAAATTTTTCTACTAAATTCTAAGGGTTGAGCCTAAGATGGGACAGGGCATGTTGAATGCTATATCTCCGGAAGAACAACAGCGATGATGACAGCAAACGAGCGGCCAGCTAGGTCAGCAGTGAGCTTGAGCCAGCCAAAGAAAAATACACAAAAGCAGTACTAAGTAGAAACTCAGCAAGAAACGAATCGAGAGACATTGGAATCTCTCAGCACTAGCAACTTCATCGCAGGCGAACTCCTCACCGAGCTCGCCCGCTTTTCTTTCTTACTCACACACCCTTTCCAAGCAGAACCAGGTTGGCCACGTTCATGACCGCCATGACAAGCCAGGTCAAGATCGCAAAGGCCGCAGTGTACCACGAGTTCGCCATCTTGACCACATAGCCCCCGTCTCTGGTGTTGGAGTCTTCCTCATCGGAGCTAGTTCGGAATCGAGCACCGCCGGCGCGGATCGTCATGTACTTGTTGCAGCAGGTGAAGTAGATCAACGGTGCCGTGACAAACGGGAGCACAACACTGAGGACAACTTGCGAAGCATCCAGAGCCTGACTGATTCCCTTGCGACCGACAGCTCCCGCGATGATGACGCTGGGAATGATGCTGATGCTGCGGGTCACGAGCCGGCGCAGCCAGGGCCGCATCTTCCAGTTGAGGGATCCCTCACTAACCATCTGGCCCGCGATCGTGCAGACTACTCCGGCAGAAATGCCGCAGAGAAGCAAGGCGAGCGCGAAGACAGTCGCTGCCGCGGGGGAGATGGAGTCCTTGAGGAGCTTGTGGATGCTGAAGATATCGGCGTCGGGCGCGTCCGGGTTATTATACAGAGAAACTCCGGCAACGATCAGGATAGCCGAGTTGACGAACAGCGCAAAGGTGAACAACGAAATGCTCAGCTCGGCGATGGAGACTTTGAGCGAATGCTTGATGGCTCTCGCGGAGGGCACGTAGTAGCCCTTGTCGGTGTTTCCGTCTGCGAAGTCTCTCTCGTCTACTCCAGGCGGCAGAAGGTTGTGCTTCGTGTCGTACTCTCGAAGACGGGGTTGAACAATGCCTGAGCCGAGGTAAAGGCTGTGTGGCATGACTGTCGCACCCAGAATACCGCAAGCTTGGTAGAGACTGGATAAAGGTTAGCGACTGGGTTTTGGAAGTGGAAGAGTAGCATCATACCCCTTGGCTTCGACGATGGCATGGGAGGGCAGGTATCCTTCGAAGACATCTCCAACAGGTGTCTCTTGAATGAGAGACAATTGAATGCAGAAGCAAACGACTACTGCCATGACCAGACCTACGATGAAGTACTCGAACGTTCTCAAGCCTTTCATGGACCCATGCGGTCGGTAGAAGAACAAAATAACCATTACATCCAAGATCGAGATGGCACAGCCAGCTACCAGCGGGATGGCAGGAATCAGAAGGTTCAATCCTACTGCAAAGCCAATCACCTGATGCGAATGTCAGTTCACGATTGTTCTTTTAGAGATACCAGGTTCACGAACCTCAGCAATGTCGGTTGCGATGATGGCAACCTCTGCAAAGATGTACAGGGCATAGTTCAACCAGCGAGGCAAGAAGGCCCGACAGGCTTCAGCCAGGTTGAGTCCAGTGACGGTACCAAGTTTGATGCAAAGACTCTGAAGGAAGATAGCAAACAAGTTGGCCAAGAGGACGATGAAAAGAAGCCGGAAGCGATAGGTCGCGCCGGCGGCGACGTCCGTGGCATAGTTTCCAGGATCAACTATTCACATCCGATGGGTCAGTTGGCAATCTCAACACTACTGCAATGCAAGACATCAGGGTGCAACGTCGGTGTCTTACTGTACGCGACGGCAATCATGAAGCCCGGCCCCACGAAGGAGCCGAACTTCATGAGCGCCTTCTTCGCCCGAGCCACCAAATCCGAATGCTCCTTGTCATCGTGCACAGTACTGCTAGGAGACTGAGGGATCTGTGAGTGAGCGTGAGGGAGAGGGGCCGCGTCGGCCCCATCTCCCGAGGGTCGACCAAGAATGATTGTCTTGGCCGAAGGGCCTCCCGGCGCCGGGCCCCCGTCTTTGTCCCGGCTCGGATCAGCTCGGGCTATGTCGGCGTCATCGGCAGCGGATTTATCCTGGCTACTGCCCGCGTTCAACTGCCTGGCATTCACTGTGCCGTTGAGGTCCTCGTTCGTGGTCAAATCATTGGACAGCGGGTTCGGGCTCTGGTTGTAGCCTTCCCCTTCGTAGGGCTCATCGGTTCGCGATGGGCGGTTCATGATGCTCTCCCTCCCGAAGTTTGCTTGTTGTTTCGACTGTGAAAGAGCGAAGTGCGGTGAGTCTCGGGAGAAATCGTAGAGGTGTTCTTATGGCGTCGGGGATGCCGTGTTACCCGGGCCCCAGCTAGTTTCACCACGCAATCCACTGATCGGATGGCCGAAGCCGCCTGAGTCAACTGCCTACCAGACATGATCGGATGACATTAGCTCACTGCGGGGGCTGGGAGCAAGATAAGCTTCAGATTCATCGCGACAGCAGTACTATCTGAAGACGAGGTGAATGTCAAAATGAAGCACGAACTATGAGACCCTTAAGGCTCAATGAGAAGTCACTAGATCCGTATCGCTGAATAACAAATCATGATCGAGAGAAGCCCTCCGTTGTGGTGCGCAGATCATCTTTCACAACATCATTGGTCAGTAATCCTGCGCCGCTGTCGCACATGTTCCCGCGCGGAGATGTCGATGAATTGGGAAGCTCGGTGACAGTCGCTGGTCATGCGGCAGCTTAGCGGCGCAGCCTGCCGTATCACAACGCCACCAAAGTTCTTTCGCGCCAAGTGATAAATCGACGGTTTGTCTTGGTGTTTGTTTCGCGCATCTATTGGCTTTGTTGCGATACGCATACTGCCTGTTGATAACTTGAATCACGATTACCGCGCGGGCTGCAATGGCTGAGTCATTGGCAACTTTTCAGGGCAACTGTCACTGCGGGGCGAACCGCTACGAAGTACTACTCCCTGCGTTGCCCCAGCTAGTGATCTGCGACTGCTCGCTTTGCGCAAAGAAAGGCTATGTCTGGATCTACGACGCAGAGGACAAGCTGAGGATTACGCGGGGTTGCAACTCAGAGTTACTGACTTCGTATACTTCGAACAGTGGAGAGGCTCTTCAGCACGAGGTGAGGCCGGCTAGTCATGGAGATCATCACTGTGCGACGCTAATCACAGCGCACGATAGTTCTGCGCAAACTGCGGTACAGGCCTGTTCGGAACTCACACGTCCGGTGTCCAAGCCGGCAAGAGAGGGATCAACTTGCGTCCCCTCATTTCTAGTATACCAGTAATATTTCTGAAGGGCAAAGATGTTGTGACTTTGGATTCTTCTGGCGAACCTGCTGTTTATCCTGGGAGTCTAAGGTTTGTTATCAGAGACTTGACCCACAACAAGCTCCCTCGTCACGCTCACACTGTCTCAGCATCGTCGAGACTCTCCCTGAGTCGGCATCGTCGCCACCTCAAGTCAACGCAACACCACCAGAAGCCACCGAGGAACATCCCAAGCTCTACACTGGATCCTGCGAGTGCGGAGCTGTGCAACTGGCGCTGAGAAGCAAGCCTCTGGCGGAAGTGGAGGTCAAGGAGGATAACTGCAGCATCTGCGTCAGAGTTCGTGGCCTTGCGCAGGCCCGTTTTCATTCGGAGGTGCTAACGTGTTATCTCAACAGAATGGTGCCATCGGCGTCTACCCCCATCAATCTCAGGTGACGATCATTGGCAAAGACAGTACCCGAGAATACCAGTTTGGCCGCAAGTTCAACGGCGCCCCTTTCTGCAAGATTTGCGGGGTCCATTGCTTCGGAAACCTCTACGGTCCTCCGCAGTCAATCGTCGACAGGCTGCCAGAAGCCAAGAAGGAGTTTGTGAGGAAACAACTTGAGATTCAACCGTTGAACGTCAGGGTGCTGAACGAAGTTGATTGGGAGGAGCTGGACATCAAGTGGGCCAACGAAGGCACTGAAGGATATGCTCTTTCGGACTGAATGAGGCCACTGCCGTGTAATAAGTCATTTGCACAAGGCTGTGTGACTTATTTATTGCTGCGTTAGGTTAAGTTGAAATGTTGCCCATCGAATTCGACATCCGTATCTCTGAACTTGGTTACGCAGAGTTCTCAATACTCAACCCATGCAATTGGATATTACCAATCACAACAGGCGATGTGCTTACATTGCGGTAGACGTGCCCCTTTTCATGAGGAATGGGCGCCGCAACCTGCCTTCACTCACCTTTTGCCACGTCAGCAATTTCTAACTCATTTCGGATACATCAGCTGACTCCCTTTTCTGACCAGGCTCTGCGAAGCAGTGAATGAGATAGTGCGCTCTACCTGATAGCCTCGTTTACAACCATGTTCTGAGTACATCATGTTATCCATTTAATCGCCTCTTAACTTCCAAGATCCTTTCTTGATGTCCAGATGGCACGAGCCCACATGTATTCAACCAAACATTGCCGTCGTGGGGGGTCTCCCGTGCTGCAGCTGGTGTTATGCTGTTGCCAGCATTGATGACATCACGTTCGCACCTCCTCTTGTCCCATCAAACCCACCCCATTGATGACAACAATAATGACTATCAGCTGCAATGGCCGAGATGCGTGGAATACAAGGACGAAGACGAGTCTGCTAGCGGACAATCGCCATTTGTGCCTTGTTCGTCAATAACCGAGAGATATCAAGACCATGGACATGCGAATGCCCGTGGAGGAGATACGTCGTCATTTCATTCTGCTGCGAATAAGGCTAAAGACCTTGCAGGAGTTCGCAGAACTCGAGCGGATCCAAAGAATGATCCATATCAACCCTCAAGATGCTACCCGGTGTTTTGGGCCGACGACGAGATCAGGCTTCTGCAGCTGGATTCTGCCAGTGGTGGCAGCCTCCTACATGGGGCATTTGCTAGAGTACGTGTTGGCTCTGAGCAAGCTCAATATGAAGCTGTCTCCTACACGTGGGCAGGTGAGTAGGGGGATTTAGCCCGGTGCAGGCCAATGTTCATCGGCCCATTCTGGGACATCATACCTATTACTCGCAATTGTGAAAATGCGCTCCGAAGTGTGCGTATCTTGGGCGGCCCTCGGCGCAACATCTGGATCGACTCGCTGTGTATCAACCAGGACGACGAAAAAGAACGATCTGCCCAAGTGGCCCTCATGCCACGCATATATGCAGGCGCAGCTGGTGTATTAGTCTATCTCGGCCATGCAACATCGGACAGCGGCCTAGCTATGGATGCTATCACCCGTTCGGAAGACAGCTATCGGTGCATTCATCTCGGCACTCGCAGCGGCGTATGCGAAGGCTGCTTCAATGCCGTAGGAAGCCTATTTCAACGGCAATTCTTTAGGAGACTTTGGGTGGTCCAGGAGGTGACACTCGCTCGGTCATTAACCATATTCTGCGGATCAAGATCAACATATTGGCCACCCCATCATGTTACGGATCACCTACCTATCTCTCACTGGACAAAGTCTCACAAGCAAAGGGAAGGTGAACCAGGGTTCGAATTACTTGGACTCATGGCCGACACTAGCAATTGCGTTTGCAGCGATAGCAGGGACCGCGTCTTCGCCCTCCTGGGTATGCTTCATGGGTTAGAGGCAGGATCAATCGCTGCAGACTACAGCCTCTCGCCCCGGAAAATCCGCATCGGCATCGCTTCGTTTCTGCTTCAGAAATGTGGGAGAGGAAGGGAAGTGTTTTTGTACGCTGGTATCAATCGGCCCAAACGGAGACGGCTGCCCTCTTGGGTGCCCGATTTCGTCGAGCCTATCAAACCAGACTGGAAGATAAGAGGTCTTCTCGATAGGTCACTTGCAATTTCTGGGGATTTAGATGCCGCATCAACGTCAGCTGAGCGCCTAAGGGCACTTGAGATACAAGATGGAGTTCGAAGGCATCGGCTTTCTCTTCCTCCTCTCTACCCGGCAAGAATCCAGGTACACGCTCGAACGGCATCCTTGTGTGTTCCTGCCGTCAAGCTCTGCAACCTTCAGATTTCCTTCAAGCCACTTGGTTCAGGCCGCGACTTCAAGCCTTTTGTCCGACACGGGTCTACACAGAGAGTAGTCGTACAGGTTCCGAGAGCACCCAGTGGTTCCAAAGACCTATCAAGTTGGTGAAGCATCATCTCGAGAGAGGACGGCCTGTACTGGCTTCCCGGCATCGGAGGGTTTGCCATTCTACGGCCAAACAACGACCAAGTGAGTCATAGCCTGATCTGTGGCTGTGATGTATATTTCGAGTCGGACAAGTCCTGGGATGGGAATCAGTCAGTTGCACGGCAGCCACTGGGTCGGCACTGGAGCACCTTGCTGCAGCCATTCTCTCATTTAGATGATATGATATGCTCAGAACACCTGGAGAGACTCCTCCGCAGGGCTTCAGTTGCATTCGGAGATGCTGGATTTCTCGCCAAGCAGAGGCCGGAGTCAAAGCCAGCAGATCTACTTCTCGATGTTGCCTTCTTGTTTGGGCACTCTCTACGAAAAGCGGCGACCGCAATGCGGAAAAGTTGGCAAGGCTTTGAAAAAAAGCTTTTACCATTATTTCAGTGCGATGAAGGTCTTCAAATGATTCGAAGCATTTTCGAATCAGTTGTCATTTTACGCTTTGGAACTGAAGACGATGGCAGACCTAGGGAAGTTTATGCTTTCCAAGACTGCTATCTACAGTCATTTGACGCCATTGCATCTCTCTTATGGTCACTCATTCCTTCTGCAATTGGACGACACTGGGATCAGATTGAAGTGGGGTTACCGGAAATTTCTAGCGTCCAAGTCCTCAAAGATCTAAAGGATTGGGCAGATCTCACGAAGAATCTCTTCGCACCAAACGGCCCATTAAGCGTTCCAGGAAAGTCTCGAATTCTGCCCTCTCTCTTTTCGGATGTTCAGACTCAATGGCATAATACATTATTTGCCTCTCAGGATACATTGCAAAGCGTTGAACCACTCATTGCCACGCAACATGTGTTGTCTCTATTTCGGCAGCCGGAACTTGCAGAAAGCAGGAACGTTAATGAACCACTACTATCCCTGGTCACTAGGGCTTACACCAAGGCATATCGAAAACGATTACTTTGGGATTGGAGACTTTTTCAATTGGACATGGAGAGGCGGGAAATATTCTGGAAAGCGATGGAGGATGATGCATGGCTAACATCGTGGTGTCTACATGATGAGCAAAAACTTCTTGAGGAAGAGGAACTCGAAATGCAACAGGCGGGGATATCACAGTTGTGGAACCCAGTTTCTAGCGGGCCTGAGTTTCCCTAGAACGACAGCTGGCGCTTCGTCTTTTGCTCAGGGAATTTGACTTCAATGTAGATTCGTACGTGAACGTTGAGATTAGATAATCTGTAATAATTTGAATTTTTAGCTCCAAAGCTGGTAGTTCACAGAGCCCATCGTCCATCTCGTTCTTATTCCTTGTTCCAGCCGCACGCAAGTTGCATATTGAATATTTGCCTGCGTGTGATTCACTAGCTCAATCTACCCATGCTCTGATTTTCAGCTCGTCCACATTCGGCCTTCAGCTCTGTCCAAGAACGGCAATAATAAACCGACTATGCATGAAAGATATTGACTCCAGGCAGCCTTTGCTTGCCCCTCTTAACCAGCGCATGGCGCATTTAAAGCTTGACGTGTCCCAAGATACCTACTTTTCGCCCCCAATCCGTTCTCTGCGATCGAACATTGCAATAGCAGAACTACAAGAAATAATGCCTGGAACGTATAATGTGCCCCTTGATGGGGCAAAAGAGCAAATACGTCTGCTAGAGCTTCAGCCAGCACCAAGTCAGGATGCGCCGATACACTGCGTTCCAAAAGTCGTGTCGCTCTCGGATAAGCCAATCTACATCGCCTTGTCGTACACCTGGGGAGATCCCGCCGACAAGTGCGCGATAAAATTCGACGATAACGTCGACTTCCGCATTCCGAAGAATCTCGATGGGTTCCTTCGCCAGATCCGGTCCAGCGACTCGGCCAAAGTTATCTGGGCAGACGCTATCTCCATCAACCAAGCCCCCAAGGCAGTAGAAAAGAACAATCAGGTTGCACTGATGGACAAAATCTACTCGCAAGCCACAAAGACTCTCATATGGCTCGGAGGAGCAGCAGATGACAGCGACCTGGCAATGAACGCCATCCACAGGCTACATATCGATGACGTCTGGAACATCACTGCCGACGCATTCACCGAGCAGGAGCTGGTTGCCATCGTCGCATTGCAAGCTCGCGGGTGGTGGTCTCGCACTTGGGTTATCCAAGAGATCTTGCTCTCGCCGAATCCGGTCATTCTCTGTGGTTCGAAGACAGTATCAGTGGAAGCCTTCGTTCACCTTGACGATGTGAGGCGCGGATACCATCGACCAAGCCGCAAGTACATCGATAATGCAGAACAGCCTTCCCGGTTTGAACTTACTCGAAACAAATTTTCGGTGATCTTGACGGACTATCCAGAGGACAAGGAACTCATCAAAGCGGGCCGAGCAACCTTGAGTACATGGACCCAAGTGACTGACAGCTTCTACGCTACGGACCCCCGCGATAAGATCTATGGGCTTCTTGGTATTGGGAAACAACAAGAGAGGTCAGATCTGTTGCCAATCCTGCCAGACTACAGCGAGAGCGTAACTGTAGCAGACGTATATGCTCGTGCAACGGCTCGCTTCATTTTGGAATGGCAGTATCTGCTGCCCCTTCAATTCAATGTTGATGACGTTGACCCGGACCTTCATCTTCCCTCTTGGTGTCGAGACTACTCCAACCGCCCGGACAGGGAGAAGGCAGGGTATAGAGGGTTTTGGCTTGGGCCAACTACCCCAGGAGGATTCTTCGCCAGCGGGCCCGATGTGAAAATTTCCGATGGTGTGGAAAAGATGTTTCCGCAGTCGACATCACCAGACAGACACAGGAAGGTAATCCATCTCACTGGATGGATAATTGATACCGTGGTGTTCGCAAGCGAGAACCCGTATCTACCGCCATACTCAGGCAGTAATGGGGTGAAAAGGGCACAAAACGTCAGGCAAAGAGCAGAACAGACGCGGGCCAATGTTCTGAAATGGGAAGAGGAGGCAAGGCGGCGGTTGTCGACTCAAAGCCCGTATCAGCCAAAGAGTGTGGAAGATGTGTTTTGGCGCACCCTCATGGCTGACCGAGATTTCAGTTGGAATCTGGTCCCAGACTCTTACAAGCAATACTTCGATATCTGGCTTGGGCGTAGCCCTCTACCGCCAATTTTGCCGAGCCCTGAAGACCCGGAAACAGAGGACGAACTGGACGAAAGGAGAAGGATCCATGTCAAGCCTTTCACCGACTCAGCCATCACACGCACTCATGCCAGGTCCTTCATAATCACGGCCAGTGGATACATGGGCCTTGCATCTAAGAAGACTCGTGTGGGGGATACTGTGGTGGTGTGTAAAGGTAGCTGTGTGCCGTTTGTGCTACGGTCTCACAAGGATGTGGAGGAGTGGACCTTTTTGGGCGAGAGCTTCATCATGGGCATCATGGAAGGTCAAAGTGTTGCAGTCCATCAGGACGTATCGTTTGTGATTGTGTGATGGGGATTGGTTGCCGATGATTGAGCTGGTGAGGTTTCTTGGTTAAGCCATACCACAAGATGTTGCCATGTTTGTTTTCAATGGAGATGAATGGGTTAGTATGATTTCTTTCTATCTGAATATTTCGAACTCCTTGCTCGTCGATAAAATCGATCGAATTGTTGCAATGTTGACTATTCAAAATTTCCTAACTTTCCCTGCAAGAAACCAGTATGTTTCAAGCAAACGCATCATATCTTTCTTCAACGTCTAATTGCCTAGGTCAGGAGGATCCCGATGTGGGTTTGAATTTCCTCCATGACCCCGGGGTTTCACATTCCTCGGCAACTACGCGTCGAATATTTCAGACTTGTGAGCCTTTATCCACTGAGAAAATGTAGTTGGCTCTCTCCCCGTGTACTTCTTCATGTTTGCGGATGCCTCTTTGTAACGGTCTGCCGGATATCTCGCCGACGCCTCCTCTCCTTCCAGCCAGTAGTCGGCGAGGTTGCGAGCCAATGGGGGAGGCACTTGCTGACGCGCGAGGAATTCTTCCTCTCCGATTTCCTTGATCTTGACCTCCCGACCAAGCTCCTTGGACACGATCTCCCATGCGTCTCTCTGTGACAGTAGATCGGGACCACAGAGCGGAATAATCTCGGACTCGGTGGTTGGCTGTGCTAGCTTCGCACCAGCAACAGACCCGATATCTTCAGGGGCCAGGTAGTCACTGATTGCCCCAGGCCTTAGCAAGTAGACCTCGCCATTCTTGACGTCTTCTGCCTCCGAGCTGATGTTACTGCTGAAGTACATCGGTCGAAGAATGGTACTCGGCAAACCGGTCTCCACCAAGGAGACCTCGGCTCGTGCATGAAGCCCTGCGATGGCATGGTTTCCTCTAACGGCAGCCTCCCTATCGGGATATACCGTGTATGATGAGAGGAAGACGATATGTTTTATGCCCGCTTCTCTCATCGCCCCAAAAGCCGACTTCATGGCATCTTGGGCCTGAGGAACGACGTAGGTGAACGCCCCCTGACTTGCTGATAGCATTGCGGATAGAATCCGGTTTTAGAAGATCTACTTCAATGCGTGTGAAGTTGCTCTTCTCCTCCAACTCTTCGGAGAGGCCCGGGATCGGTTTTTGGGTGTTGCGCATAGCAAGGAAGATGCGAGCGCCGCGCGAATGGGCCTCAATGGCTGCGGCTCTTCCAACGGCACCGGCTGCGCCGAATATGATGACAGTTGGTGTTGATGATGCCATGATGGTTAAAAGAGTTGTATGAAAGGGCTTTAAGTATTGAACAATCCGTGGTACATGTTAAGTTGTTTGAGTTGTAAGTATCGTGACTTCTTCTTAAATATCCAATGAACAAGACGACAGCATGGTTATTTATACTTGGTATCGACATGCAAAGGTCGTTGATTCATCCATGTCGGCCGCCGGTGCTTGACAATCCCGACAAGTCTATTCCTTCGGCTTTATTTCAAAGACAAGCCAGAAAGCCGTTAAATCCGCCATGGCGTTGAATCCGAGCGGGCCAATGGTGGGGCAGGAATGCATGCCACTTAATGACGCCACCAAAGTCAAAGGTCGGAACTCGGCAACTCAGCTACCGTCTTCTTGCTGCCATCACAGCTCTGCTCGGTCCTATACATGATAATGCTGCATCAGGAAAGGATTGACATAGACATAGCTTTTCGGCGGCTTCATGTCAGAACTGCACGGCCAAAAAGCTTCAGTGGGATTAACACACGCTAATTTCTCCACGAGGCAGCCAAGCGACTCAGCCATCATCTCCACCAACGCGTCTGTTCCATCAATATTGTCTTCCGCACCCGTGTCCGTATCCGTAGGAATCATATGGATTCTCCAAACAAGACATAAAGATTCCGACGGGTCCTGCGGGCATTAATTTCCTTCCAAAAACATGACGCATGCGCCCCGATTGATTCCCGCTGACCGGCAGTTCTTCAATTGATGTCAACACAGAAGGAGCCACCCTGCGGATTCTAGTAAAGTTCCATCGTGACCCTTTTAGTTTAGTGAAGAAAGGCTCCTTGCAGTAAGTAGTTCTACCCGTCAATATCAGTACAACCCATACAGCGGCGTTCCCGTGAGTCCCGTTTCGCGCGAATTCTTGCATTTAATATGATTTGTGTCACACAAATGCGCGTGCTTTGGCGTCAGGAGGGCAACTTTGCTGTTACAATTGTCTTTTTGTCTTGATAGAAGACCAGGTCTCCAGCTACCAGCGTATCGCCTAATTCTGTTGCGAAGAATTGCTCTGCGCAAATCAAGGGGAGTCTTTCCTGACTCATTGTGACGATTAAGAATTTGCATAATTGTACTATTCCAGGAGTGACTTCCATTGAGATGCCTGCTGTTCTAATGTCTTACTGAAAAGCAAGTATCGTTATTCAACAGATGATGGACCGTGGATAGCTGAGCCGATTTCTAAAAGTGAGCCATCACCCCGACAACCGGTCAGGACCTGACTACCGGTCGTTTATAGGCCGGTTGACTGATTTTACTATTCAAAGCTCCTAATCTTTTACTTGTGACTAGTTAAGTTGTCTTTTCGAATGATAATCTGAAATTACTCCCAGTGCGCAGCGAGCTTTACCTATTACTAATAAGAGTTTGTGGACCTAATCGGTAGTGGTTGAGACAATGCGATGTGTTGAGGGGATCGTGTGTCTGTGTGGGGAGACAGTATGCCTCGGGAAGGGTGAACCTACACAAATTGGATGTGGCTGGGCTAGAAAGGTGGTGAAAGAGGATTGCTTACCCCCTTTCAAGTTCCACCAACCCCAATTTCAATTGATCCTTCTTTCCCATTCCCTTCTCAGTCGTATCGATGACACGTGATAATGGACAGCGCATCTTCAGCAACAGACCTGACGTGCTGGCGCCTCTCCAGCCAGCAGGGAGTTCATCGTTGGAGATACTCGCCGGAGAGTGAAGGCAATGAGTCCGAGCAGAGCGACGCAGAAAAGTATCTGCTCGGAATTCTCAATCAAGAGAAGAAAAAGCACGCCCTTTCTAGTGCTCGCACCTTTGACGACACGGCCCGTGACGGCTTCGACTTCTTCACGCGTTTGCAGCCTTTCGAAGGCCATTGGGCATGCAACTACGGCGGTCCTAGTTTCCTCCTCCCCGGTCTTGTCTTCGCCATGTACATCACCCGATCCGAGTTTCCTAAGGAATGGAAGGTGGAAATGGTCCGCTATCTCCGACACCACGCCAACGAGGATGGGGGTTGGGGTTTGCATCTGGAGGGCAAATCGACAGTCTTTGCGACTGGCCTGTACTATGTCATGCTTCGACTCCTCGGTATGGACCGACATGACCCTCTGACAAGCAAGGCCAGACAATGCTTGTTGTCGCTGGGCGGGATCGCAGGAATCCCCCAATGGGGCAAAACATGGCTCGCCTGTCTAAACCTATATGACTGGGAGGGTGTCAACTGCATTCCTGTTGACCTCTGGCTTCTCCCGTCATGGTTACCCTTCCATCCTTCTCGTTGGTGGGTGCAATGCCGTGCTGTCTACATCCCGACCTCCTACCTCTGGTCTAACCGCTGTACCATACCACTGACGCCGCTACTCACCGAAATTCGACAAGAAATATACACCGAGCGATTCAGCAAGATCGACTTTGCCAAGCATCGCAATACTCTTGCACCATCAGACGCCGTGCGCTCCGTTTCGCCTCTACTTCTGTTCTTCTTTTCCATCATAACCATCTTTTACAACTACCTGCTGCCGCAATGGTTGCTTGATCTGGCGAGCCGCAGAGCGTCTGAATTGATGCTCAGAGAGGAGCGCAATACAAACTGGGAGTGTTTGGCGCCGGTGAATAAGGCCTTTCACATGGTACAGGCATGGTTCGAGGAAAGGCCCGATTCAGAAAGACTACGCCTTCATCGCGAAAAGATCGATGTATACCTCTGGATGGGCACAGACGGCATGACATGCAACGGCACCAATGGGGTCCAAGTCTGGGATACTGCTTTCGCCGTCCAGGCTGCCGTCGAAGCAGGATTCGCGGATGATCCGATATTCAGCGATACGTTGCACAAAGCTCATGATTTTCTGGAAAAGTCCCAGCTGAGAACCAACCTGGACGACCCCTTCCGTCAGCCTCGCAAGGGGGGCTGGCCTTTCAGCACCAAAAGCAATGGATACATCGTCTCCGACTGCGCGGCGGAGAGCCTCAAGGCGGTGCTCATGCTGCAAAAGGAACATGGCCACCCACAATTGATTGACGACTACAGACTTAAGGACTGTGTCGACACTTTGCTCCTCATGCAGAACGCAGATGGGGGTTTCGCGAGCTACGAGCAGGTTCGGGGTAGCGAGTGGCTCGAGCTGCTTAACCCCGCTGAGGTTTTCGATTGCATCATGGTGGAATACTCATACCCGGAGTGTACCACCGCAGTTTTGACAAGTTTGTTCCTTTTCAAGCGGTATTTTCCTGATTATCGCACGCGGGACATTGACGAGACCATTCGAAAGGCGGTCGGCTTTATTGGGAACAGTCAGCGGGAGGATGGCAGCTGGTACGGGGCATGGGCCATCTGCTTCACTTATGCTACCTTTTTTGCCCTGCAGAGCTTGGAGGCGGTCGGCGAGCAGTATCACAACAGCGAGCGCGTGCGCAAGGCTTGTGAGTTTCTGTTGAGCAAGCAGATGGACGATGGGGGGTGGGGTGAGCATCATTCATCGTGCGACGAGAGGAGGTGGATCCAGCATGAGAAGAGCCAGGTCGTCAACACTTGTTGGGCTGTGCTGGCGCTGATGCACGCTGGATATCCCGATCCAAAGCCTATTCGGAGAGGACTTGAGGTATGTGTGTGACTTTCTGTCTGTCTGGCAAAACGGCACGCACATGCAAGTTCATAATGAGCTGACCTCTCTACAGTTGATCCAGAGCCGGCAGCAGGGAAATGGCGAGTGGTTGCACGAGGGCGTTGAAGGAGTGTTCAATCGGACATGGTGAGTTGACAACTGGACGTTTGTTTTCTTGTCTATTCCGAGTGAGAGTTGAGCTGACTTTTGGGGGGAAAGTATGATCGGATACCCCAACTACAAGTTCTACTATCCTGTCATGGCATTGGGTGCATTCAAGCGGATGTATTTGCCCAAGATCAAGGTGTAACATGACGGGACGCTCAGTATCAATCGCAGGAGGATTATCGTCTGCCTGCAAGGGACATTGCAAGTCAAAACATCATAGGTAATTTGCGATGGAAGAAGCCGCAGCGTATAATATGATTGGTGTTTTGAGAGAGTGCAAAGAACATCGTGTGTTCGTGTGGCGAAAAGTTCAAGTGTTTCGAGAAGCTTAGCCTGTATAGAAAGCTAGTTGCAAGAGGGAATCGGCATCCAACGCTTAATATATATAAGACCGCCTATTTTTCCTGTGCTATACCGACTACTTTTTACACTCTACCTTACCGCTATTACTTGTATTATCGTTACTTCTATCGTCTTTGTTGTTTGTATCGTCGTCGTTGTTCACATTATCGTCGTCGTCTTTTCGTCGCCGTAGTTTGTAACATTGTCGTCGTTTCTATCGTTATCGTCGTCTCTATGAACGTCGTCGTCGTCGTCCCTATCATCGTCTCTAATAGGAATAGTTAAGTACATAGAAAATATAGCCGCGCACACACAGGAAAATTAGGCAGTCTCACAAATATTCGCTGTATCTGAATGGGGCTTAGTGTCTAGTTTGACCACTCACGGCGCATGTATTTAAATCCAGTGTGGTCATCTTCTGAAAGTAGCAACTCGGGTGCTGCGCCGCTTTACTACATCCAATATTGACAGTCACACATCCTGCGGCCCGCGGGTGCTGCGGGAGATAACCCAAGACCCCGGCCAATCATTACCAGTAGTGTAGTCAGTATCGAACTAACTCGTTATGGCCCAACGTGTCCGTTTCCCTTACTTTACTAGTCCTCGTCCCTCTTTGATGCTTTGTGAACGTCGCTCGTTTCGCTTGCGTGTTCGGCGTCGACTACCTTGTCACGTATATCACAGCAATGACTACCTCCAAAGCAGAAATTGGAGAGATCCAATCAGAAGACCCTCAGCTATCATATAACAGAATAACCGACAAATTTACAAGACTCTCTGATCAAGTATACCTCCTCTCAGCGCCACAACATGGTCTTGAGAAAGACATCGCCAATGAACATGGGCCAAACCTGATACTTCTTTTCGGCTGGGGCGATGCCAGCCTCAAACATGTCTCCAAATTCGCCGACGGCTTCCGCATCCTATTTCCCAGAGCCAAAATCATACTTGTTCTCGCACCAATCTTCAAGGGATTGTTTTCGAGTCAAGACGACCGGATGAGCTGCGTTCAGCCACTCATCCAGGAAGCATTTGGCACCGAGTCTGCCGCCCACACACCTGGAAAGGATCCATCAGTCCTGGTCCATGTGCTGTCAAGCACAGGATGCCTGTACTTCACCGCCACCCTCGAAGCATATCGAAACGCCTTCGGGCAAGTGATGCCACACTCGTTGCTGGTCATGGACTCCACGCCCGGGTCCATTGATCACAGCCCGGGAAAAATTGGGAGAATGGCGGATGCAATGACCGTTGATGTAAGGTCTAAGGTTCCTTGGCCACCACAAGTCACCAAGGTCATGTGCATCATGATTCTTTATATGATGCGTGCTGTAGAACTGGCTGGTTCACGCGAGAATCTACTTGTTGTCGCTTTCAGGATGGCGAATGATGAGACGTTCGAGACGAAGTCGGCGCGGCGGCTGTACATATACTCCAAGGAGGATCGCACTACCGCGTGGGAAGCCGTGGAGAAGCATGCCGATGAGGCGAGGCACCTGGGTTATGAGGTTGATAGCAACTTATGGGAGGCCAGTGGACACGTTGAGCACATGAGAAAGTCCCCGGAGAAGTATTGGAGTATCATCAGCAAGGCTTGGGAGAAGTCGACAGGTTCCTTGGTCATAAAGGCTCGTCTATAACATTTCTTCGTGCTAATAGCAGGCTTCAGAGGCATAACCGTCACACTCTAGAAAAGTAAACAACTTAAATAAATGGACCATCTAACATTAACATTCTTCGTTCGTCGACATAAAAGGGGTATCTGAAGATAATTCACGCAGCAGCGCACACGCGCCCGACACCTATTTGCAAGTTGGGACAACCAACACTGCTCGCTTAAACCTCAGCAGGCTTCTTTCCTCCATCATTGTCGACATGAACGGGGGCTCCTTCAATGGGACCTTCAACGGTTTTGGGCTTCTCGAAAGGCGCCATGCCCTTCTTGAGGGCAACATCCTCCTCGAAAGTTCCATAAATATCGAAGTCGTCCTGGAAGCCGAGTCTCTTGGGCTTGAACGCAAACGTCAGGATGGCATACAGCGCGCCAGCTTCCAGAAAGCCAAAGATGTAGTTGCCGAGGTAGTACTTGTACAGACCATCGTTGATCTTGACGTTGGGGTTGACAGCGGCGATCATGCCGGGCATGGCAGGCACGAAGCACACGACCCAGGCGACAAAGGCACGCCAGTTGAAGCCGCCGGTGTACCAGTAAGCGCCCTCCTTGGATCCGGTGTAAAGCTGGCTGATCTCGATCTTTTGGCGGCGGATGATGAAGTAGTCCGTCATCATGATGCCAGTCAAGGGGCCCATGAAGACAGAGAAACTAGCCGCAACAGAAACGAAGACGCTTGCGGTGTTGTAGAACTCCCAGGGCTGGACAGCCCAGGACAGCACGGCAGCAATGAGGGCACCGCGCTTGATGGTGATCCAGGTGGGAAGAAGACCAGCCAAGTCCATGCCGGCAGCGTATCCGTTGCCGAGAATGTTCTCGGCAATCTGGCCCAGAACGAAGCCCAGACTGCAGAAGAAGGCTCCGGCACGGGACTTGGCGTTGTAATCGTCCATCATCCACTGGGTGATGACAGTCAGAGGGTTCCACATGGGCTCTTCCAGATCCCAGATAGCCATGGAGGCCGAGGCAGTCAGGATGGCGAAGATCGGGACAATCATGCCAGGGATGAAGAGGGAGAAGACGATTCCGGGGACTTGGTTGCCCTGGCGGCGGGCGAAACGGGTGAAGTCGCTCTGGTTGAGAACACCGGCGGAGATGTTTCCGACGGAGGCGATGATTCCGTAGACCCAGGCCCATTCCTTGGTGAGAGTGGAGATTTGCTTCGCGCCGGACTCGAACAAGGGACCGGTTCCTCCGGTGGTACAGGCCCAGATGGTAATGCCCATCATGGTGATCAAGACGATGATGTTGGCAATGATGACCGGGACCTTGGCTCGCTCCACGCGGATAAGCTAAAAGAGTTAATACTCATGCGATTTGGAAGCAGGGTCACGATGAAGTACTCACAAGGAACGGGACAGAGATAATGTGGAAGATGACGAAGCCGATGAGGTCACGGGTGACCATGTGAGCGCTTTCGGGGAGCGTGTTCTCCAGGGTGAGGAACTTGTAGCTCCAGCTGCTCAACATGGCGGAAACACAAAGTCCTCCCAGCCATGCTTGAGACCCGTACCACACAATGGAAAGCATGATTCGGATCAGCTGTCCAATGTAGGCTCCATTCATGCCGAGGATAATTCTGCAGACGTCGTCAGTTTCTGGGCGTATAGAGAGCCTCTTCCGTCGTTGTCTTACCTCTGAGAAACAGTGAAACCGATGTGCCATTCACCACCCATCCATCCGTTGCCAATGACAAGCAAGCAGATGAGAACTCTAGCAAGAATCATCAGGCCGATCGTTTGAGGGATCGTGAGACCCAGCGACAACAGGGACGCCGCGCCAGTCCATGCTGAAATGCACAAGCTGCGGAGATGAAGTCAGCTTCATGATGAGAGGTGCACGTTGAGTGTCAAAACTCACTTCGAGATGGATCCAAAACCGAGGAAGGCCCAAACACCCCAGGTTCTCCGGTTTGGTGGCAGAGGTGCGATGTCTGGGTTAATCCATTTCGTCGTCTCGTAACCGTGCTCGTCGTCGTCCCTCACTCGGATCCTCTCAAGGATAGCCTTTCCCATCGTGCCGTGATTGTACGACTCAGCGCTCAACAGAGGTGTGATTTCAAGGTCGTTGTCCGTTGAGGGGATCGTGAACTGCACTCGGTCTCCACTTGATGATGGTCCGTCAGGTCGGGTACTCATGCACTCGCAAGGCCACAGAGCACCTAGAACTTGTTGAAGAGTCTAGATGCGCAATTTGTGGGATGAACAGTGGGATGCCGCGAGGTCAAGCTGATCAAATGAATCAAAACAAACTTTTTCACAAGCAGGAGATGTGGTCCTTATGTCGGCAGTAAAAAAAGACGCATTTCCCCCCACACGCGGGATCGATTGCACCCTTGACGACCCTCCTCGGGAAGAAGAAGGTAGGCTGAGAGAGCCAAGTAGCTTATCAGATTGAGTGGTTCGACGCGCATCTGCAGGCCTCGACCCTTATCAGATCCATGCATCCCTGCCGCGCCCAGGGATCAACGAATCGAACTCCCACCAAGGACATCACGCCGACAGCCCGCCGAGGTCACATCGGACCCCGCACTTGGTTCCCGCCAAACCAGCCCGTTTGTGGGATAATCAGTGGGAAAATCGCCTGACCAGGCTACAAGACCGATGGCGAGGGCAGAAGAAAATTCACAAAAAAATCACTGTGATTCCCGCCCCTGGCGCTATTGACACGTGCAGGACATTTTGCAATCTTGGAGGGCCAAATACGCCCGCGTAGAGAGATATGCGGGAAAGTGAACATGCATGCGCCCGCTCAAGAATATTCAGAGATCATCGATTGGCCAACATCCATGGCGATGTTCTGTCATCCCCGGATCACTGATAGCTTCTGGTGATAGCATAGATAACAATGCCTGTCCGGCATTTCCCCTAGTCCCACGCGGTCTCGATGAATCCGAGACAATGGGTACGGGAACGGATGAGCCGCGGGGCGTATCCATGAACAACGTGCGTCTCAAAAGAAGCCTATTTCAACGTCAAAGAGACCCGTGAATTAGTGTAGATAGATAAGGGTTCGCCCGGAATGCAGACGACTCCTCCCACTTGCCGACTAGGCGAGTATTTCCCACGCCCAACACCATCCAGTCCCGAACGCCGCTACCATTGGATGACTCAAATAGGGAGACACTCTCCCGGATAAAGCTGGGCTAGCACCATCCAGTTCCAGTCCTGGCCTGCATCTCTAGCTTTCCACACCCTCTCCTCGACGAACGTCCGCGTCCGCTCGACGGTGACCGTCTTTCGATGCGTGCCTATCGAGTCGAACACATCCCGCACAGCAGTCCTGTCCTCATCATCTAACATCTCGCAGGCCGCTAGGAAGACGGGCCACAGCAACATCTTGGTCTCCGCGGGCGGGCCGCTGGTGTAGAGCATCACGTCGTGAGCCTTGCTTACCGCCTCAGCGTCTGCTGTGGGGGATGAGTTGGGGAGGTGAAAGAGACGATGCAGGTACAGGAGGGCCCCCGCCCGGTAGCATGCAGCCTGTGCACGGAACTTGCGCGACGAGCGGAACGAGAGGCTGTCAGATATCATGGGGCGCCAGGCCTCCAGCCGCATGCGGAGGGAGTCCGCTCGCAGAAGGGTATCGGAGCAGCCCGCGTCCAGCCAGCTGTCGAGGCACAACGAAGGCGGCGAAGTGTCATCCGATGTGGGGATGGTCCCGGATCCATCAAGGAGAGAGTTGGTAAAAGCAGGCTGAAGGACCTGATCTCGAACCTCCTCCGCCAGCGTGCAGAGTTCTTCGAGGAGAGGCATCATGGTCACGGTGTAGCCGAGCAGTCGGTCAGGCTTGGGCTCGTCTTCGAGCCAGACGTAAGTGGGCACTTTGGGCCGGCGCAGCTGGACGAGTGAGACCACGAGATCTTGCCTGGCCAATGCGCGGAGGTAATATCTCGCAATAGACGATACGTTTCCTCCAGCAGAGACGTGGTGTGTGATGAGAGACGCCACGTTGGACAGGACAGTAGGGATGGTAGCCTGGTGTCCTGGTTGCGCCAGAGTAACGAGCTGGACCCTGTGAGCATACGATCCATGTTCACCACCCGAGATTCACAGTCGGATGAGAACGTCCCACACGGAGCATAAAACTCACCTCCATTGCGCAAAGACCGAGAAGTAAGAAGAGAGCTTCTTCAAAGTAATAACTCGAAGGTTTCATGCTTCTCAGATTGGCAAGTATTCTTGCCCTGCGATTTAGCACCGGCAGCAGTGTTTGTGAGGTGTTGTTTCCCATCCCCACAAGATATGAGTAGCCAACCGCCGAGACGGCGTCTGCGACCGTCACTGGATCTTGCTGCAACATCATCAAGACGTTGGCGTTCATCTCGCACACAAACTCCTGGCCAATCAGCAGTTCAAAGGGGTGTCTGTTGAAGTAGACCTCAAAATGCGGCTGATCCCCGAGCGGCACCGTGCCAGGCGGGATGAGCGAGAAGATCCTCGGGCTTTCCACCACCAGCGTCGGCCGACACTCAGCCTCCGCCGGGGTGGTTGCCACGGCGATCGTCTCGGTCACCGACGCCTCGCTCGCCGGAGTCTTTGGCGACGCCGCCGCTGCTCCCACTGCGCTCTTGCCACCGCTGCCACCAAAAGCGACGCCAGACGAGTCCGTAGACGGCGGCAGTGACGCGTTGGATGATCGCGAGTGGATAGGGGCAGGCGTCTTGTACCCCTGGCAGACGTGCCGACGCCGGGCGCAAGTACCGCATGACGGGCGGATCTCGTCGCACTTGACCTTGGCCCGGCGGCAGTCGATGCAGCCGTTGCGCGACCGTCGCGTGGGCGGGATCGCGGGCGCCATTGCTGCTGCTGCTGTCGTCTGGGCAGAACAAAGCTCGCGAGAGGCTGATCCAGCAGAGAGGAGGGGTTCGGTTTGACGTGGCTCGGGGTAGGATCCGATTGAGTGGTGCTGTGAGATTGGATGGGATGGGATGGTGTTGATTGTTGGTGGCGTGCGGGAATCGTTATCGCTCGTTCCCCTCACTTTTCCCACAGAAGCAATAATTTTCTGCAGCAAACTGTTTGTGCTTTAGGGCCCTAGTAGGCTCAAGACAAGGGTGTAATTGTATGGACGGCGGCAGGATGCCACGTTGGTGAGCGATACAGATACTTTATTATCTTATCAGATCATCTTGACCCAGCTAGGCCCCGCGACTGAGCAGGGGTCTGGCGGCCGATATTAATGAGGGGAATAAGGGCCACTTACGGCGGCACATCGGAGGTGACGAACCTGCTCGGCCGGGGCTAATTAATGTGGTGATGGCCAGTTGAGGCCCACAAAGGTATCCATTCCGGTAGTTGATCATAACGAAGATTTTCAGCACTGGACGAGGTCCTGGTCTGGTACAGTGAGTTCTGCAGCGGCATCGGGTTAGAGCCAAGTATTTCACGTTCCGGACCGAGGCTTTGGGGGGTTTTGTTTGGTGGTGTTTTTCAAAGGCTCGGGTGGCATCGGCGGAGCCGTTGACGTGCTCACGTCTTTCAGTGTGAGCGTTGAGTCGTCCCATGTTGACATGTTGTCCCACTGAAAAGACCAACTGATGTCGCGACAGTGTTCGGCCGACGTCCGACAGGCAATCAAGCTTACTGTTTTACCTACACACTACGAGCACAAGTGCAGCTCTATCCCGCTTAGTAAGTTGGAGCGCGTTATTGAGATGACACTAGTCTTTACTATCGTGAACACTAATATTAATGAAGACCACTAAACTTAAACCAACGGATGAGAAATACATGAGTTGATTATGTGAAGGTAAGAAGTGGAGGAGTCTGCGTGTTTGTTGCGCCGCCGTATGATCACATAGAGACGAGTTACGACTCGACTGAATAGCCAAACTTTCCTTCATGAAGCTCGGTGAGCACAGCCTCATCTGTCGATCCACTAAGTGGGCACGATTTCCACATGTGTGGCACATGATGTGGCTGGGCAATTAACATAAGGGAGACTTGCCTCCTATCCTATCGGGCGAAATCATCGTCACCGATTATGCGCCTGTCGCGTAGTAGGGGTTGTAGAAATAGGTAAAAACGGGTTAATCTCTTAGAAATAGGGGTATAAGGTGAAGGCGTATTAAATATATATATACTATATAAAGCTATAAAGCTATAAGTAGCTAAGTAGCTATAATATACCTTTCTAGTTTTATATCTAAGATATAAAGCTATAAAATAAAGCTATATATAAATAAAAAAAGAAGTTTATTTACTTTATTCTTTAATAAATAGTATATTAACGTTATTTTACTATAGTCTTTATTAAAAGTAGTTTTTATAAATTAGCTTTACTTCTACTTCTATCCTCTATTAAGTTAATACTACTTTACTTTAATCTCTACTAAAAATAGTCTCTAAAGATTAATATTACTTAAACTTTATTATATAAAGTATTAATACTATATTATTTTACTATAGTTTCTATTAAAAGTAGTTTCTATAAATTAATATTACTTTATATAACTATATCTAAAAGTAACTATAGTAATACTTATAATAGATATAGCGTTATTAATACTTCTATAATTTATTCTTTACTTTAAAAATAGTTTTAAAATTAACTTTATTTTAGTTTTAAAAGTATTTTTAGAATAGTTTCTTTTTTATTAGTAATAAAGTAAACTTTATATTTAGCCTATTTACTTTATAATACTATTTCTAAGTAGCTATACTTTATAGTTAACTACTAATACTCTCTACTATATAAGTACTTTTAGAAATTACTATCTTTATAGTTTCTACTTAAAATAGGGTTATTTTATATAGAGTTTTCTAAAGTTATAAAGAAAAGAAGCTCTAAGTAGTTTCTAAGTATAATATAGATCTTATACTAACTTTCTTAATTTATATACTAGTTAATAAAAGTAATAAAAATTACTTTATACTTAATAATACTATATATAAGCTTATTAGTTTCTTCTACTATAATAAGTTTAATAAAGCTTTATTTAGCTTAAAATAGAGTAAAGTATTTACTTATTACTTCTAAAAAAGTATATAAAATAAGGACTTTTTAGATCTTAAAGATCTTATATACTTATATATATTAATATATATAGTACTACTCTTAATATTATACTTTTAGATTTATTACTATTATAGCCCTCTATAGTAAAGTAAAGTAGTTATCTTATATAATAGTTCTATAGAGAGGATTATTAACGTAAGATAACTTTTAAGTATATAAATAAAAGCTTAAATTAAAGTATTCCTAATAAAAATAAAGTTACTCTATATTATTAATAATATCTTATAGTTAACTATAGTATAAACCTAGTTTTAGATAAAGTAGTAACTTATAATAAGCTTTTTTTATTTTATAACTTATATCCTATAGTTTATAATATATTTTATATACTTTTCTTAAACGTTTTTAACTATAAATATAAGTAGTAGTAGTAGTTTAATATTAATAAAGTTTAGTTAGTAAATATAGTAATAAGTAGTTTAGTTAATATAAAGTTAGATATATTTATATTAAACGTTTTCTTATTACTTTATATATAGTTTATTAAGTATAAGAAAGCGTAATACTTATTACGTTAAATTAAATACCTCTTTACTATAAAAGTTAATATATTCTTATATATTATTCTAAAGTATATAGAAATATAGTTATATAAACTATATAAGTTAGTTATATTACTTTATAAAGAGTATACTAGTTAGCTACTATTAAACTATTAAAAAAGATATTATAAAATAAAAGATAAACTATATTAAATTATAGCTTACTTTATAGTATATTAGAAGGTATAAAGTATTATATTAAGAGCTAAGTTTATAACTATTACGAAGTAGGGGTTATAGAAATAGGTAAAAATAGGTTAATCTCTTAGAAATAGGGGTATGAGGCGAAGGCGTATTAAATACGCATGTGCTACACGAAGCTATGAAGCCACAAGTGGCTGAGTGGCTACGACAGCGCCAAATGTCCCTAGTTCACCGATTTTCAGGGTCCGGTCGGGCGAAGTGCGATGATGTGAATCGGAAGCAGCCAGCGAAGGCTTCACTCATCGCGTGTGGCCGAATGCAGCTTCGATCAGCATTCCTGAGCCCAAGCACTCCTCTCCGTTTTCCTGTTTTCTAGAAATTTCAAAACGATTTGTCTCTAAAATTCTGGACGGCTTCTGGATTCGCCAACCGTCAATGTGGCTGCCTACCCCGCGTGCCACGGGCGGTTTACGGTAGACGCTAGCTAGGATGGCTGATCCCGCTTGGCAGTAAGACTGATGACATCAACAGTCGATCCCGCCTGTCTAATGCCTGCTGGGCAGTTAATCCTGCTCAACAGCCGGCCAGACTAAACGGCTTGGGGGCCAGTCAGCCACTCGTATCCCCCGAAACGGACGAGTCCAATTGCTGCTGTGCCACGAACGATGTCATTCATCTCGCACTTGTCTGGTACTAATTGAGGCGGTGATGTTACCTGGGGGGAGATCCGGCACACAGCTGGCCTGACGTGATAGCTATGACGTTCAGCAACGCTAGAAAGTCCCGTCCCAATGGGAAAGATAAAGTCCTCGCTGTCCTGGCATGGGTTGAAGATGAAAAGAGACTGTTGTCACCGCATCAAGAGTTACCAAAACACTACTATCTACAGATTACTCATTGGGGTTGAAAGCCTCGAAATTGAACGCGCATTATCAAATCTTGAAAGACCCGAAGTCACAGCCACTCAACATGCCTTCTCTCCCCATCGAAGCTCGCGAAGTAGCTCTCGACCTCGTTGCTCGAGTGACAAGCAGCAGAGTCAGCTCGTCCGGCAGCAGAGTTCGTACCGGCGCCCGCGTTATCGGCGGTGGCATCATCGCCGCGATCGTCATCGGAGCTGTTGTCGGTATCGCGTTAATAATCCTCGCCTTCTGCCTCTTCCGTCGCCACAAGAGGCAACGCGCCAACCACAACAAGGAGATGCAGAAGTACTACGGGGACAACCGCACCAGCATGGGCTCCAGCAACTACAACCCGAACAACACCAACCCGCAAGGTGGTTACAACTACGGGCAGGGTTACGGACAACAGCAAGGCTACGGGTATGCGCACACTGCTGCACCTGGCCAGTACGGATACGGTGCCCCGAATAACGGAGGCGTTTCGGGCATGCCACCGGCGCACACAGCAGACCACGTTACGACAAAATAAGGCAAAGACGTGTCATACATGGAGGAGGAATGTATAAAATTGTACAAATACTGTAACAGCACCAAGATGAACTTAATGAGATTAGATACCATTGTAATTGACGACCAATACGACCATGCTACGTGCTATTTGTTAACACTCTCTGATGCACGCACCATGTTACTATACCGCATCGCAGAGCTATCGCTTGTAATTTGCTCGGGGCCTATTCGTTTAGCTCGCCGTCTTGTTGCCATATTTAGTAGAATTATATATGACATGTCACGCGATTGTGTTCAGACCCCTTGACCCGGCTCGGCAGTTGTCTCTGATATGGAACCTGAGGGCAGTGGCATCAATGAACGCAGTTCGTACGATGGGAGTAAAGTAGTTCAACATGAATGGCTTGGATAATTCTAAAACGGATATTCTAGTTGCCTGCAAAGATGTTTCCTAGCTTCACCAGCTCCTCCCATCTTGTGTCTGGTTGAGCCTCAATCTTTCCCTCCGGAGTCATAACCTTTATTTGATCAACTGAGATGGTGCCGAACTCATAGCTCTTGTCATCGTTGACGAAGGCAACCAATATGCCGATCCAATCCTCCATCAGCTGTCTTTCAGCAGGCGTTGGTCCGTGGCAGATGGCAAAGCTGTTAGGTAGAGTCAAAGTCAGTTCGATTCTCTCACGGAACTCAGAGCTTCCTCCAGTTGGGGGCAGCTCTTACTTCCAAATGGGTCTGTCCATCGCATGTGCAACACCAAACGATGCCGGTGCCACCTTCTCATCGATGAAAGACAAACGATATGCGATGTGGTATCGCCAGACATCTTGCAGGCTGACGCCGTTATCGACTAGTGCTTTAGCCAGAGCTCGAGACGGTGCGCGCACTTGGCCATCAGACACAATATTTCCTAAAATCATTGATGTCAGCAAACGTTCTACAACTTCAAGTCTTGAGTGGCTTACCAAAAGCTTTTTGCCAATCTTCGAGCTTGTCCGACTCCGGTAACTTGTATTGCTGGATGGCTCGATCAGTAACATCAGGGGCATAGTAGTTCGATACCTGCAGCCTGAGGGCGTCTAACGTCGGCTCGGTCGGGGCGTTGTATGAAGAGTACAGTGTCTCTTCGTTTCGCACTTCGCCAATCAAAATCTTGTATCCTCTGCCCTTGAACTCGTCGGCGAACTCCTTGCTTTGCAGGTATTCGATCATCCCCGAATGCACAAAGATATCGTCCGTAACGGGCCGGAATGTGTGGTTCTTCAAATGGGGGATTGCCTTGATGAGATCTTCCCAGCTGATGGCGCGCAAAATTGAGAGCTTTTCGGACCCTGATAGGCTCTTTTCGATCTTGAAGTATTCGCAAAGCTCGTCGAACTGCCCTTGGACATCTGCCAAGGACTTGGGTTGCGCCGGGATCGCGTTGGAGTCCATGAAAATGCGGCGGTACAGCGAGGACTTGTCGCCAGATTTACGGAAGTCGTACAGCATCTGCGCCTCGGCACTGTATGCACCGGCGCTGCGGCCGGCGAGGGTAATGTTGTTGGGGTCACCGCCAAAGTACGCGATGTTATCCCGCACCCACTCGGCCGCGACCCGCTGATCCCAGAGGCCAAAGTTTCCGCCCGCCTCGCCGCCGCTTTCTCGGAGAAGATCCTCGCCAGCCAGGAAGCCGAAGACATTAAGTCGGTATCCAATGGCTACGACAATTGCGTTGAGCCCGCCTGTCGTGATGAGCTCGGTCGCATCCATGCCAGGCTCCTGAGACGGGTCTCCCATCTGAAACCAGCCGCCATGGATCCAAAGCTTCACCGGCCACTTCTTATTCTCCTCGCCATCCTTGCGTACCGGAGTCCAGATGTTGACAAACAGACAGTCTTCGCTGTGCGTAGCGCCTTGGCCGTCAGGTTTTACGACGTGGAAGGCCTTCTGAGGGCACACGGCCTTGAACTTCGTCGCATCGTATGCGCCGTCTCCGCCATCGCTATACGAATATGAAGCCGGAAGTGGTCGAGGTTTGCGCCATCTGTGCTCGCCGGTCGGGGGAAGCGCATAGGGAACGCCCGTGAATCGGCGGGACTTATCGTCGAACTGAAGGCCGCGGATCTTGCCCTTGTCCCCTAAGCTCAGCTCAACCGGCGTTTGCTGGTACGAAATGTTGTTCCCCATCTTGGTCAGGAAATATTCTCTTTAGTTTTCGAGGCTGTTTACAAAAATTTCACCAGCGCCCGAAGTTTAGTTATCAAACGGAAGCTCGATCTGATGTCGTGATGATATCGCTTTGCTCATCATCGGTCACAGATCTAGTCTCCGAGGGTCCGACATCCGTCCCGCTGCGGGCCCGATAGCGGCAGCAGGTGCGCTATCGCCCGCGGGGCTTTCTGATAAGACATCTGCTTCGGTCGGATCTCCTGCCGAAGTCTTCTTGCCTAGGCTTGTTAATGACAATGAATGGACAAACTGTAATGACCAGGTTCCGTAAAGAGAAAATGGCAATGGATTAGATAAGAGGCCATAGATCATGAATGCAGCGCCCGTTTACCTCAGCTGTGTGGCCTTCGACGCCGAATAACGGACATCTGCAACCAAAGCCTTTGGCACCAACGTCAACTACACACCTCTCTCTTACACGCGCAAGATGGGCAGCATCGATAGAATCCCTTCCAATGTGGACCTCTCCCACCACATCAATGCCAAGAGCAAAGCCCGCCATCCCTCGCCATTGAAAGACATTATCAAGTTTATGGGCTATGATGGGATGATTAGTTTTGCTGGAGGTATTTCAAATTCCTACTAAAGGTAATGACCTTCTGATGCTGAAGTCGCCCATAGGACTTCCTCATCCGTCTCTTTTCCCGCTTGAAGAGACCAAGTTCAGTTGTTTGACCCCGGAGGCGTCCCTTGCTGGGGATCGCAAGGTGGGGTCCGAGAACCCGGACATGCTGAGTCTCACTCTTGGCCGGGGTGCATCACCCGGTGATCTGGAGTTGTCTCAGTTTTTGCAATACGGTACGAAACCAGTTCCGCGTTCCTATCAACAAAAGAGACCATAAATCTTAGTTTCTTTTTAGGTTCTGGGGCCGGCAACCGCCAGCTAGTTGAACTAGCCAAAGAGCTGACCGAGACGGTCCATGCGCCTCCATGCGATTACGAATGTCTGCTGCACCCGGGAAATACGAACGCTTGGGCAAAGGTTGTCGGACTTCTTTGTGAAGAAAACGACTTTGTTCTTGTTGAGGAATTTACCTATCCTTCGGCTCAGGCTCTTTGGATCCCCCTTGGGATCAAGGCCGTGCCCATCCCAGCCGATGCAGATGGTATCTTGTCACAAGACCTCCGATCAACTCTCCAGAACTGGGATGAAGAGAAGAGAGGGGGCCCTAGACCTAGAGTGTACGTTCTTTTCCAGTAACAGCACTGAGGTCTCGGTTTTGGGATCTGACTAGAAGCAGACTTTACTTGGTTTCCGTGGGATCAAACCCCACCGGTATCACTATCTCAGCCCAAAGGCGCAGGGAGATATACGACGTTTGTGTTGAATTTGGTAAGACCAGACCAAATCAGATGTTATTCGAGAACTCACCGTTCGCAGACATCATCATTGTTGAGGATGACCCGTACTATTTCTTGCAATTCCCCGGCTACCTTACCCCCAAGGAACCCGCATTCCAACCCAAGCCGACAAAGGAATTTCTCAAGAGTCTGGTCCCGACATTCCTGTCAATGGATGTCCAAGGCCGTGTGATACGCCTCGAATCTTTCTCAAAGACCCTTTTTCCAGGACTTCGCATGGGATACTTCGTGGCCAACCCTGTCTTCACTGAACGTCTTCTCCGCGCGACAGAAGTTGAGACACAAGACCCGGCAGGTCTCAGCCAAGCTCTTGTATTGGGCTTACTCCGACGTTGGGGCATTGACGGCTATCTGACCTGGCTTCAGAGTCTCCAGTTCCAGTACCGTGAGAGGAGAGACTGGCTACTTGACGCGTTCCACGCACGCTTCGTCGTTCTCCCGGCCGCGAAGTCACCAGTACCCCAGGCGCAGGGACTCGTCGCGTGTGTAAGGTCTCAACAAAGTGGAGAGTTGCGACCAGTCTTCAGCTTCGTGGACCCTGGTGCTGGCATGTTCGTCTGGTGCAAGTTTTACTTTGATGGTATTGGTGAGTTCATGGAAATGGAAAAGTCTGGCTCCAGCAGAGACCCGGAGCAGGATTTTGCGGACGACTTGTGGAAAGCGTGGGCTACTGAGCTCGTACTTCTGACACCGGGATCTTATTATCATGCGTGGCAAGGGCCGGACATGACGACAACAAAGGCACGAGGTGCCGACCCACGAACCGCGCACTTCCGCTTTTCGTTTGCGACACCGACAGTAAGTAAAGACACAGATAATTCAGAGTCATTCAAGAGTATTCTTGGTCCCACTTGCTAATGATCATCCCCGCTGCGCAGAAGGATCAAATCGATACTGGCGTTGAACGCCTGTCGAAGGTTGTAGAGAGGTATTGGCGGTGAACATGCCGCGAGGTGGAGAGTCTGTTGGGCTTAGACATTATCTGAATTAATATTTTGCTATTAAGAAGTGTGCAATGAATAGTAAGAGCTCTCGCGTCCATTGCCAATGATAGATTTTCCAATGCGCCCTGCCTTATGTGAGCAATATCTGTCCAAAGAAGTGAAGCTTGCTCCATCCGAGCCATTTAGGACCAAGCATAGACTTGATTGTTGTCGGATCCATGTGACATGCGGATTCAGCACGCCTGATTTTTCTTAACAGTCTTCCCAACGAACTATTACATTCCAGTTGTCAGGGTGAAAGGCCTGCCCAGCAAACTTGGGCCGAGTCTGTTGGCACATCGTTTGGATGGCATAGATACCAGCCGTAATGGAACTGAAACCACTGAGTTCTCTCGTTTGCGCTCCCTATCACAAATCATTCGTCAGTTTCCTTCAGGTCCCAGGGGGGATTGGGATTTCGTGCCCGAAGAAGGGGGAGAGACTTACATCATTGCACCACCAAACGGCGACCTGGTGATCATGATAGGTTAGCTAATAGCGACTTCAACGCAGAGGTTCTTGGCTCTCTTACCTTGTAACCGCAGCTAACCCTACCACAGTTTGCTGGACCACCGCCATTCTTGGGCCTCCCCCCAATGTCGTTCAGATATCGAACGGCACTCATAACCTCAGACGACTTGGCCGGCTCAAAATTGTCGCAGATGACCCTGTCCAGCGGGAAAGTTGTCACAGCGCGGCTCTGCAATTCGTGTGCACTCTTCATCCCTTCTTCCTCTTCTGGGAGGTCATCAATGTTGAATGATCTCTTGAAGTCCGGGTTGATTTTCTCGATCTGCTGGATGACTTCTTCCGCCGTTCCGTCGAGGCGAAGTGCGTCGCCACTGGGGTGAGCTCTCACTTCCCACTCAGGCACAAAGACATCGTAGCCTGCGATTGGAGCTTCGGTTGCTGCGGTCTAAGGTCTCGTTAGTGCATGTTCGAGATGCCCGTAGAATTGCAACAAACTAAGATGGCCATCAAGGCTGGCATCAGCATGGAAAGGTATCTGGTATACATGTTGAACGAGCGTGGTGCGAAAGACTCAAGGCCGGACCTGGGCTGAGCTGTCGAATTGTTGGCTGATGGTCAAGTGGGGTAGGAAATGGTCTGAAGGCAGACAGGTTCTTTAAATTATCTGGAAGACAGTGTCTGTTAACCGCAGATACGCTACAGCACTGTTGTAATACAATGCAAAAGGACTTCAACTTTCTCCAAGACATGCCCAGAAAGCACCAAGCCCCGGCGAAGTCTTGTGGGCTCCCGCGAAGGGCAAGAAGATCGCAGTCTTTGCGTTTGACAAGGAGAAGCAATCTTTGAATACGGGTCTGCTTTTGGATGGAAATAATCCAAGCTTCGAAGAGCGAAGCGCGAGTTGCTAGGCAGGTAGTGGCGATGCCTCAAACCCCTAGTAAAAGACCTCTTTAAACCACGTCAATCACCTTATGAACGTAAGCATGCGCCTGAAAGAAATTGGCGGATTGTCCTGTGGGCTGTCGGAGAGGGAAGATCGACAGTGTTGCCCCTAGAATGCGCAAACAGCTAATCAAGTCGGCCGATCGGGTCGTTAGGAGGAGCAAGGGATGGCTTGGCTTTGTAAGTATGTGGGAATGAGGTATGGACCTCTCAAAAGATTCGACATCAGTCAATCAGCCGTTTCTTCAACTCATCGAGATTTCCGAAACCCCATCTACTGCTCTCGAACCGTCCAGGTCTGTCGAACCACCGCTGAAAGAAGTTTCCCTTGGGTGTTTGGTCAACGAAAGGCGTTGTGTGTGCTCATCAGCGCGGAGCCACCGGAAAAGCACGTGTGTTTTGCAACAAACGTTTCCAAAAGGTACGTGCATTTTGCCTTGAGCAATATTCCATTGAGCATCAATTATTGTCTTGGACCAACAAACAGCCGACCGGGCCACACCCCCAAGAAACATGGAGTTTTGGCCACCGGCTACCCCTTGCCGAATTGCCAAAGGTCTTATGGCAGAAAAGCTCAACGGCCGGTAATCCTCAAAGTCCGAGTGCTTGGCGTTGCCTATCCTATCAAACTTCAACACAAGCTGTTGGCAGAGACATAAGCTCCGACCGGTGCCGGGGTCGGGATCCACCCGGAGTAGCCGGATGTCCACACTTCGGGCCGATGTCGATTTGCGGCCGTAGGTTGATGTACGCGTCGAAAAGCGGGATGGAATTCTAGGCACACCGGAAACTGCTCAGTTGTCTTTCGTTAGAACGATTGTGTGGTCAATTCAAGTTTCATTAATCAATATGACGGAGCTTCTCTCGTCAATCTGGTTTCTGTTCTATCCCTTTCCGGCTGTCTGCCAAGGTCTCTATTTCGTGTTCTCTGCAGGATCGGTAGCTTCGTATCTCACTGCTGTGACAACATCCAGTTGTATATACGGCCCCTCCACAATCACCGGCAACGAGTATGGCGGCGACGGAACCTCGTATGAACGCACCGATCGCACAACGGGCATTTCATGCGCATTGACGTACGACTTTCCCCAAGGTCGCAAGCCCCCATGTCTCCACCACCACCACTCTTTCTTCCCTCCGCTGTTCGTAGGTTGGAGCTCCGAGATAGGAACCCTTCGGCTGATTGGTCCTCGAATGATGACTCGGTGCCCGTATTCGCGTATCGGGGTTCTCATGAAGGCGTACCTATCAAGCCCTGTGTCGTGCACATCTTGAGGTGCGCTGAAGATGATCGTTGTCGTCCATAAGATGCAGTTGAAGAGGCCGTTCGCAGCCAGTACGCAGCCAGCGGATGCGAAGTATGGTATACCAAGGTCGATCCCCAATAGAGACGTGATTCGGCCGACGACCAATGGAACGCTACAGCCGATGTAAACGAACGGGTACAGCAAGAATGCCGGATGGTATCCGGAGAGTTGTCGCTGTCCCGTTTCTTGGTTGTTACGCTTTTCTGGCAAGTGCCGGCAGCTCCGCTTCTGACGCCATAATGTGAAGAAAACAAACGAGTACAGGAATATCGTGAGGACGATCGACACGATGACCCAGAAGTAATGAGCCCATAGGCGCCAAGGGTCGTATGCCGTGGAGATCCAACACCTAGTCGCCGTGTGTTAGTTGACATGAAATTACATCACCAACTCAATGTTGTGTCTCACCACACATTCGCTCTCATGAAGAAGGACTCTCCAGGTGGTGCAGTTTGTGCAGTGATTCCGACTCCGGCGCCATTGACTACAAAATCGAAAGTCCAGAGAACAGCGATCGCAGTGTATACCGCCCATGGCGGAACCTTGTATCCCAGACCGACAGTCAAAAACGTATTGACCGAGATGAGCGACAGGAACAAACTTGCGGCCAAATTACTCGTGGAACCCAACCAGCCTTGAGCCCAGCAAACCGATGACGGGGCAAATATTCCGTCCGCGTAAACCCAGTAGAAGCTTAGCCCGTATGCCAACGCTTCCATCATGTCCGCGATCAGCAGATTGTAGACAAGGATAGGAAACGGGTTCCGGGCCTGCACCGCCTCCTCGACCCGTCTTCGTTCCGCCTCGGCATTTCGTTGTTCTTCTTCGGCGGCTAATCTGTCGAGTTCTTGAAGCCGAGCGAAGCCTTGCGCCCCAGATGCGGGCGCGTCAAGCCCGAGAGTGAGGTCCGGAACTCCGCCAATGACGACATTTGGCCGTGCGTCGTCGGGCTGCTTCTTTTGGGTCAGCCGCTCCTTCAAGAGCTTATACGAAATGAAGAGCCAAAGAATCAACGTTGATAGGAACGAAAGGAATGAAACTGCAGTCAAAATAATGAGTCCACTGCGATGGTTCTCCGGAAGTGGTGCCAGTGTCCCGCGCAATTGCGCCGCAGTGGACATGATTGAGCTGACATTGAAACTTGTGAAGTGACGCGCGTGAGGATAGGACCGTCATGGAAGATATAATCAACTATGGGCTACACGTTGTACATATTCTGCCTTCAAGGACGTGAATGTCGTTCGGATTTGCCCTTCTTTAGGCGTTCCACAAAGCTTACTCGATCCTTGGCCCATGCCTTTCGCAGAGCCGTTTAATGCCCGCGGGGTGAATTCTGCCAGCGAGATCGACAGAATTGATCCCTTTCGAGCCTACATAAGCGCATACAGAGGGGAAAACCAAAACTCTGTTGATCGTGAACCAATGAGTAGAAGGTCGTGCCGGCAAAACTCTAACACCAGTTGATTCGCGACTGAAGTCAAAGTCGCGTGGCTTTCCGCTTTCTAGTTCGTCACCTCGTATGCTTCGGGCGATCAAGGTTGCTAATGGCGAAATATGTCCTAGTTAAATGGCGGATCGCATGTGTTTCATAGTTTCATACCATCTCACCTACAAGCATTGACCGCGTTGGCGATTGCAGACGACATGGACACACGTGGTTTAGATTGCTGAGAGAACCTCCGCGGAGCCCCCAGCTACCCGAGCGGCTCGGATTCTACAGCTGCTTCTGCTGGCTTCAGCTCGTAGTAATAGACTTCAGCCTGACTAGCAAGCCAACACGCTCGTAGGGCGATCAATCGCTCAGGCCTTTCTGGCCCTGGCTTCGTCGCAGCTTTTCGTTATCGGGGAGATGCGGGGAACTGGCCCGTCCTCTGCTCTTGTCTAGGTTGACCTTCCAGCCCGGCTCGAGGCCCGAATCAGCCCAGCGAATCATAGGACTAAGCGAAAACTAGGAGTCTCACAGTTCAACCTAGAGGCCCACGCTGATAGACTTGATGTTTTCAATTCAACTACGGAGCCGAAGGAATCCGACAGGCAGAGACAGGTGCGATACCTCCGAGCAAGTCATGTGCTGTTCATCCTGATAAACTGGCCTTTGAAAAGTCGCATTGCCAAGTTCCGGCACCAAGATCTCTTCCGTGCCACGGATGTTGCGAGATTCTCGGGTGCCACGGTCCCGGGCAGCCAGGAGCGCATTGGCAGCTGGCGCTCCCGACTTACTAAAATGAACGAGAGGGGAAAGCAATCGAATGCGGTACCGAACTTCCTTAAAGGCATGACATCGTCTTGGTATGGATTCCTTTCACTCGGCATCTTCCGACAAATAAGTAGCCTGCGCGGCGTTTATCAGACTGCCTGACTGCTTCAACGTCGCCGAGGAACGGCCGGGAGTGAAGAGCAGGGTCCTGGCGCCAATTTGGGCTAATTACTCTTTTAACCCAACTTGAAAACCAGTGCAAGCCACGGTCCCAAGACAGAGTTAACCCGTGCCCGGTGGGTTGGGCAGATCAGAGAACAACGACATCGCACGGGATGAAGAGGGCAGAAATATCCTACTTTTGTTGAGATGAAGAGGTTTGAAATTGATTAATTAGGACCAGACGCCCTATTGATTCCTCCCAAGTCTCAAAAGGCTAGTGGATCTTGTTCACAGACCTGGCGTAGCAAGTTTTGACGTGGGAGGCTTAATATGAGTGCTTGGAGATGGATATTGTAAATCAGTGCGCAGTTACTGGCTCCCCGCGATACTACAACGTACAGATCTGAACGACGATGTTCGACTCACATGCTCTCGATCTTCGGCGTTTTCAAAGAAAGCCGCTTGCATGCAGCTCGCATGCACGATGAAACTCAAGTCAAGCTGGCAGATGAACCTCGGCACAGAATAGTCATGTTTCAAACCTCCCGGCCGATGTTGCCGCACGGCCCGTCGAAACACGAGTCGAACAGCCCAGATCGAGTAAGTCTGTTCCGAACAAACTTGTTCTTTCAATGAATTTCATTATTGAGATACACCGCGAGAATGGATCCGATTACGATTATTACTGCGGCAGCGTCGCTGGCGGGCGCCGTCTTGACCGCGTCGCTGAAGATCAAAAACACCTTGGACCACTTGGATAATGCGCCACAGAATGTTTGCGATATCGCCGAGGAGATTTACGCGGTTCAGTACGCGCTCAGTCAAGTCGAGGATGTGGTCCGTCGAGACCCCAACGTGATTGATCGACTCGCTCTGGAGGACGTGTTCGCCTTGGCTGTCAAGGGGTGTCATGCGACATTGTTACTCATCCACAAGGAGTATGAGCAGCTGTTCGCCAAGAGCGATTGGAAGACAAAGATCCTAGTATTGTGGAAAGATGGGGAGATGACCCGACTTCTCGGCCGGCTCGATAGGAAAAAGGCTACGCTCACCTTGCTCACGCAAACGCTCAATTTGTGAGTCCCATATAGAGCGGCCCTTTTTGTGATCAGCTTCCCGTTTGGCTAACGGCTTCGCGCAGACGCTCTACCCAAGATATCAAAGACCTGCTCATCCAAAACCAATCGACGCTTGTTGCAGCGAGACAAGACAGCTTCGAGACTGTCCCCATCAAGACAGGCCCTGGGGCGAAAGCTGCCGACCCCGCCGAGGAGGACCAGCTTGACAGCGTTTACGGTGACAATGAGTCGATACTGAGCACCACCGAGTTTGACTTCGACTATGACTTGATCAACACGAAGACCTACAGGCGGGCCCTTGCAAGAGCGCAAGCCGCCAGCAGGATACCCAAGTCTGCGCCAATGAATGTGGATAAGCCACTCCCGGAACTCGTTGAGCAGGCATCGCCTGCATCTTCGGAACCTGTTGCGGAGGAAAAGTTGGATGACGTCACTGAATCAATCAACCTGTCTGGAGAGACTCTGGCATCCCAGTACACACTGAGCAGGGCAACGACTCTGCTGCCGGAGTATGAGGCAGTCGAGAGTAGCGCCCCTAGTCCAGTATCCTCGACAACCTCGGTTGAAAAGCACGTTCAGTCTGAGACCAACTTGAGCAACTCGCAACACCAGGTTCCAGTTCCACAATCTACGTCGGAAACTTCATTGGCGTCTGAACCGTCGAAAGATGAGAAAGACCCTAAACGGTTGAGAGGGAAGATTCATAGACATGCTTCCAGAGGGCGACTACATCAAGTCGATGGAGACGAGAAGCCTCACAGAAGGAGACCTCACGGAAGACCTCCTTTCCTGAAAGCTACCGAAGACTCGTCTCCGTTTGCTTCATCTCAATCACTCCCCTCCGAAGCTGCAATGAAGCAAGAAGATGCGGCTGGCAATGAGCAGGACGGCAAACGCGACAAAGCCAGACAACGGCACAAGTGCGGTCGTAGAGCTGAAATTCGGCAGCGGCACCAAAAGGGGGTTGAGGAGGCCATCGGGAAGGTGGAAGATACAATGCGTCAGCTTAGCCTTGCGGATCCCCCGTCTCTGAGAAGAGAAAGAGGTCGTCGACGACAGGCTGCCTAAATTCTGTGGACTGAGATGAAAGAGGGAGAAACAGGACCACATAGACTGTAAATTCCACGATAGGACGCAATCAGTTACCATGTTCCAACCCGCAACATGTGCATTAATCATGTTCATCTGATAGAGAGAACTTGCGATCTATTATTCATCATCGGACACCTACCCTGTCAAGTTGTAGGTGGGTTGAGTATAGCGGAGATAATCGGTCCCCTTAATAAGCTCCTAAGCTAGTCGCTGAAGATGGTTTTTGAAATGACGATGGAAAAGGAAAGAGTTGAGGTGAAAGTAAGAGCAAGATCGCTAACATTTGATAATGTGAACACAATGATGGCATTAGCTCACCGTTTAGAGCCCACAACTTCATGTTTACTTGCCTTTTGAAGTCGCAGCATTGTTTCCGCACGTTCGGTCCCAGCGTTTGCATGGGAATCGATCAACTGCCGCGTGCATACTACTCATCCACAACTATCCATACCGGTCAATCATCTTCTGCAACCATGGTCATGACTCTATTGTGGAATTATTTCAGGCTTTTAGAAGACAATTTCTATCGAATTACTACACCACACAGCCTGTAACTGTGAGATCAGCGAGCACGTATTCAAGAGATGAAGAAACGTGGAAAGTGATGGTGGCTGAAGTGGTCAAATATGACCTATGGATTGCGAGAGCTTTAGTTGATATGTTCTCTATGACCAACGGATGAAATGTCAATGAGCGTCCACTCCTGAGAGCCTCAAAGTGCCCTTCGTGAACCGAGATCCGACGAGAAGGACGCGCTAAGCGTTGTCCCCATCCTCACAAAGGGTCTATCCCAAACGGGCGTAAGGTTGACATGAGCGCGCGTGCCGCAGCCTCAAGGCAGTCTTGGCGCGGCGCAAAGATCCCTTAGACGCGATTCAAAGGTTCCAGACGTTGGGCTAAGCCGGGGCCTGGGGCGGGTGCATGATGGCGCGCGAAGCCATTTCGAGACCCAGTGTCTGGGGCTGGAACAGGGCCTTCCCCGGCGAGCCTGCCCCTTGCGGCTTGAACTCACAGGCCGTAGTCAGAACCTAAGATATGGTCAACCAATGGTTTGTCCAGTCCAGTGGCGACTGAGCAATAGGCCACAGGCACGCTTGCGGGAAGACTGGTTGTGGCTTCCAGGATGCATGGAATGAGTGGTGGGACGGCTATCCACTGTGCCAATCCAGCGGGGGTTTGGTATCTATCCTCGCCTGTTGCCGGAGTTAAGGTTGCGCAACGGCATACTGCGCAGATATTTTGGCGGCACCTCTGGGGCTTCGACATGTTTTCGAGGGGCATGATGTTAAGGGAACACAGTCTCTGGTATCATCCGCATGTGAGTATGTACTAGGTAGGCTGAATTCCATGTCGCGAGAATCATTAGTCGTGTTGGCATCATTCGCCTCTTCGTGCGTGACAGCACATGCTGAAAAGAGCTGAATGGATATATGGACACCAACATTCTTATTTGCCAGAGAGAAGATTGTTTAGTTGCGATGCTAGTTGCTACTTCCGCCAACTGAAGGCTACTAGTGGTTACTGATGTAACTAATGTGGTAGTAGACTACGAGCATAAAGTTGATGAGACGGGCGTGGAAAGCCGGATGTATATCGTCGGCGCTGAGCTATCGTGCTGTCTTGTTCGTGCCCGTTAGCCTCAGGTGCATCCTGGACGCCACATGGGCCATTGGCGGGCAGATCGTGGTTTGGCAGGGGTAGGTTGCGATAGTTAGGTGTACACCTCGCAGGGGGGTCTAAAAGGCGGACAGGGGGCTGTAGTAGTGCTAGAAGAATAGATCTTCTAAGCTATATAAGTATAACTTTCCCCTTATAGTCTACTTTACTATATCTTAACTATCCTTAAGCTATACTTATATCTAAATAATATAAAGACTATATTATAGTAGAATATAATTATAATAGATATTAATAATAGAGTTATATTATCTATAGTATATATATAGTATATATTACTACTAATAGCTTATAAGAAAATACTTACTACCTTTTTTCTTCTATTTAAGAGAGATATATTATATATATATAAAACTTATTCTTAAAATATATTATTCTTAAGCTAAATATCTTTAATATCTTAACTTATAATAGACTTTTTTTTAACTTTAATTAACTTTACTAGCTTTTTAGCTATATTTATAGATAATAATCTATTTTTTAACTTTAATACTTTCTCTACTTTAGATAATATTAAGTAATAAGAAGAAGAATAGAGATAACTTAAAGATAATAATCTAATTATAAGCTTAACTTATTATATTACTTACTAGTTTAATACTTAAACTTATTAGTATAATAATTTATCTAAAAATAATATATAGGATAAAGAGGGTATATTTTATAAAATAAGCTTAGTTAAAGTAAGGTTTTTTTCAATTTATACTACTTATATACTCTATATATATTAAAAATATATATAAAATATAGTTAGGACTTAAAGTATTCTTATTACTTAAAGTAGAAGCTACTAAGTTACTATATATACTATATATAACTATCTTACTACTTTAATATATTTTAAAACTTATTATAATAGAGTCCTTTATTATATTTCCTATAATATCTAGGATAGAAACTTTTTATATTCTTATATATAGAAGCTTATTCTAGATATTATTTAAACTATCTAGTATTTAAACTATAAGAACTCTAAGATTATAAAGAGTTTATACTTAATTCTAAAGTAAGTTTAGTTTCTATATATATTAAGTATATATTAATACTATTTTAAACCTAAAAAAGAGATATATTAAGTTTAGTATTAATTTTATTAGTATAGTAGTATTAAGTATTATAAGTTTATATACTTTCTAGTTATAACTCTAAGTATAATATAAGATAAAGGGGATTTTATTAAAGTATTATAGGAACTATATACTATAAAAAGTACTTATAAAACTTTTAAATTAATTATAAATAAGCTAATTAAATATATATAAGAGTTAGTATTTAGCTTCTATATATACTATATATATACTAATAAAATAAATAGCTTCTATATAGCTTTTTAGCGTAAATAGTAGAGGTATCCTAATAGCTTATATATTTAGAAGCTATAGTTTCTATTTTAAAACCTAAAAGGACTTATTAATATTAGATATTTTAGATATTTAAATAATATAGTATAAGTATTATCTCTATATCTTTCTAGTATAAGCTAAATATATATATATTATAGGTTTTTTATATTAATTACTTAAAACTAAGCTTTTTAGAGCTATAGTACTTTACTTATAGTATATTTATTAAGTAAAGTAAGGTTAATATTAAGTATCTTTATAATATAATTAAAATAAGTAGCTAGTATAAAGTTAAAATAGATTATATATATATTAGAAATATAGAGATAAGCTATTAAAGCTATAGTAAGTAATAGATATATAGTATTATCTATATATACTTACTATATATTAAGCTTCTTCTACTCTTAAAGTAATAGTAGGATAAATATATTACTATATAGAATTAAACTTAACTTCTATATACCTCTTAACTTTATTAAGTTTCTATTTATCTTTCTCTTTATATATAGCTTATATATATATATCCTACCCCCTCTTTTATAGCTACTTTTATACTTTATAAATAAAGTAGTTTTTAATTTCTTAAATAAACTTAATATTACTACTATTTCTATATATATACCTCTTATAACCTTAATATATACTTAGTATAAGCTAACTTTATTTATAAGTAAGCTCTTTCTCTATCTAGGTATATATTAGATCTATAACTAATTTAAAGTTAACTTACTTTAAGTAATAAGTATAATATTTAATAATAAGAATAAAGTAACTATCCTCTTATAGAAGGCTTATCTTCTATAGTTTCTAGCTAAAAACTTATATATAGGTTAGTTTATCCTTTATATATATTATATATAAGCTAACTATATATAGAAGTTCTATATAAGTTTACTTTTAATAAAGTAAAGCTTATATAAGAGTAATAGATTTATAAAGTTTAATAGCTTCTAAGTAGAGATTTCTATATTATTTATATAGTATAAGTATATATATATATATATTTTAGAAAGTATAATATCTTAAAGTTAATATATTATTTAAAATAGTATAAAGAGATATAAACCTATTTAAGGTTTATAGGTAGTAAGAAAGGTTATAGTATATATACTATATATATACTATATATATAATATACCTACTAGCTTTATACTCTATAGATCTTAAGTTATATACTTATATCTAGATAAATATAGACTTATAAGAAGGTTATACTATTCTCTTTAAGTATACTTTTACTTAAATTGAGGTAGTTTCTAGCTTTTTAGTTTAATAAGTATATATATACTTTATAATATATAATATAGTATATACTATTATAACTAATATAGATATAAAGTAGGCTTATAGTAAGTATATACTTTATAGATATACTATATATACTAATAGTATATTAGTATTAAGCTTTAGTGATTACTTATATAAGTAAGACCTATTATAAACTACTAAAGAGTATTTATAATATTTACTTATATTCTATAAAGTATATATTCTCTAAAACTAGCGAAAGAGATATCTAGATTACTTTACTACTTTAGAGCTTTTTAAACTTTAGGAAGTAAAAGATAAATAAGAATATCTTTAGTATATTTAGAGTATATATAAGACTTAGTTTAACGTTAAGTTTTAGTTTACTAAGAAAAAGAAAGAATAGATTATAGCTACTCTTATTTAATTCCTTAGTAAAATACTAACCTAGTAGTAGATATTTATATAGAAATATACTAACTTTATAGAGTTAAGCTATACTTAAGATAATTTTACTATTAGTTAAAGTTAGCTTCTACTTTAAGTTATATTAAAGTAAGTATATCTTCTATTAATATATTATATATACTAAGCTTAGCTTAAGACTAAGTATACTATATTTTAAGCTATCTCCTAGTAGTAACTATACTTAGGCTAAAGCTTATATATATAGAGGGATAACTTAAGGTTAGCTTAGATTATAAAAAGCTTTTACTAAATATGTTAATATTAATAATAATATATATAGCGCTGCGAAAAGTACTTATATATCCCTTATAACCTATTTAACTCTCTAAACTTATTAATACTAAGTTTAGTATCTAGGTTAAGTATATAGAATAAAATCTTAGTTTAAAAGTTACCTAAGTAAGGTATATGCTTAGTATATATACTAACTAGGTATAGTATACCCTTCTTATTATTACTATTTGCTCTCTACTTATATTAATATAAAGTTAGAGATATATAAGATTTAAACGTAAAGTAAAAAGACTAAAAGCTTCTTTAACTTAAGTAAAAAGCTTATAAACTCTATACTTAGAAGTATAAATATAAACTTTAAGAAGAGATTACTTAGCTTAAGTAAGAACTAAATAATAAAGAGGATAAGCTAACTATAAATAAGGGTTAATATAGGTATATATACTATATATATAAGCCTTATACTAGAAATTAATACTTATACTATTTATATCTTTATCTATATATACACTATATATATATTATATTCTGTTTATTACGTAAGGGAAACCTTCTAATTAGGTATTATTATATACATATTATATATATATAATGCTTACTATTAATACTATTTAGGAGTACTATATTGATCTAGCGCCTTTATAGCTATATATACTAAGTATATATTAAGGTATAAGTCTACTTATAGCTATAAGTTCTATCTATAGATAATATATATAAGAGATATATACTATATATATATTTAGTCTTCCTTAAGCTCTTCTAGCTCCTCTTCTTACTCTTACTCCTATTAAGTAGTAGTAGTACTTAGTATATTATTAATATATATATAGTATAGATATAGACCTTATAAAATATATATTATAATAAAAGTAAGTAGAAGTAGTAGTTTATAAACTAGCTAGGATATAGTTAGTATGTATTAAGTATTAATAATATAAGGAATATATTAGTTAATAACTTCTTATTAGTAGTAGTATATAGCTCTAAAATAAAGTTAATATATATTAAGTATAGCTTAAGTATATATAGAATATACTTTTTAAAGGAGGTCTCTTAGAAAGAGAAGGGGATATTATAGCTTAAGCGAAAGGTATATTATACTATATATATTATTAATATATATAAAGTTAAAGCTTAATTAAGATAATATATATACTTTTTACTTATTATTACTAGAGGTATTAGTAGTAATATCTTTATAAGTAGCTAACTATAAAATTATTAATATATCTTCTATATATACTAGCTTTAGTCCTATCTTAATTAAAATTATATTATAATTATAGTTTATATTATATATTATATTAAGTAAGGGTAAGTATAATCTATACTAAATATATACCCCCTCTATACTTTAAGCTATCTTAAACCTTATAAAGTTAGTATATAAGAAAGTATATAAGTTTAAAGATACTTCTAATAAAATAGAGAGTAATATACTAACTTAGATAGTTCTCCCCCTTAGTTTATAAGATAAATTAGTTACTATAAACTAAAAAATAGTAGTTAGTTTATATAATATATATAGTAAATAAATAGTAAGTATATAGTATCTTCTAGCTATATATATATATAACTTATATAGTAGAAAGTTATACTAAAGCGTGAGTAGAAAGTAAGATTAACTAATCTATATTTAACGTTAGATATATATATATAGAAAGTATATAGGATTAAACTTATATTAAAGCTTCTATCTTAGAAGCAATTTTACTAATAAAGCTAGTATAAAAACTAATATTAGAATAAGGATTAGTAAAGTATATATTAAAACTATATAAGGTATATACCTAAGCTTAAACGTAAAGTATACGTTTTTCTAACTACTACTTCTAACTTAAATATAGAGGGTATTATATATAGTTAGTATATACCTTAAGTATATACTAAAGATATACTATATACTTTATACTAATAATATTCTTAATAAGACTTAGATTATACTTATTAAGGTTTTTAACTATATATTATTATTATATATATAATAGATACAAAAGATAAGTAAGAAAAATATACTAATATTAAGGTATTACTAGTAGCTATAGTAGTAAAGCTATATAATTTAGTTTAGTATTACCTAAGTATATATAGGAGATATATAATATATATACTAAGCTATAAGTTATAAATCTAGCTATATATAACTTTAAAGCTAACCTTAACTATATAGCTAGTATAACGTTAATATATACTAAAGTAAAGTAAGGATAATAGTAAACTTATATTAAGGTATTAATCTTAAATAGCTTTTTAGCTTTATTAGGTATACTTATTATCTATACTAAGTATATATATAGCTTATACTAAATAACTTATAATATATACTTATTTATCTCTAAAGTAATATCCTTAAAGTTAACTAAAAATATATTAGGTACTATCTATATATATACTTAAAATATATAGAAACTTACTATTAAGCTTATAGTTAGAATTATTATTTAAGATAAATCTTAGAATATATTAGTTTTATAATAGTTTTAATATATACTATATATATACTTAATATACTATAAAAGTAACCTTAGGTTAGATAAAAGTTAATAGTACTATTAACCCCTATATTTATAAACTCTTAGATAGATATAATTTATATATAGTTAGTATATACTAAGTTAATATATAATTAATACTAGAATTAGTAATTATATATATATTACGTAGTTATAATTTATATAAGTAAGGGAAAAAGAAGAAAAAATTTTAACTAGACTAAGATAGAGAGATATAAAGTATATACTATATATAGCTTATATATTATTAAAGTAGAGGCTAGGGTAGTACTAGTCTCTAAAATAATACTTACTTAGTTAGGTATATACTTTACTTATATATATATATATATATAGGTAATTAAAAAATTTACTATATAAATAGGTATAAAGTATATATAATATAGAGAATCTATTAATCTAGCATAGCTACACCCCTGTAGCTAGATTTTAGACCCCCCTGCGAGCAGCACTCCGGCGATAGTTTGCCTGACGTCCTACGAAGGTGCAGGTCGTGATCGCAAAAGTGCTGACAATGCTTTCGCTGACAGATAACAAATGCTGATTGGCCGTAGAGATGGGCGAATTGCTGGCTGCCTTGGGTGCGTCAGGGATTAAAAACAGTCAGACGGACAGATCCTGTGCCGCGTTCTGCGTTGCATTGAGGCAGTAGCTACGACTGTTTACCCAAGGGCCCTTTGCATCGCTTCCTTCGTGTGTCGCTGGACGTGTCTGCGATCTGAAGACATGGTAGTCCCCACAAAACGCCCTTCTCTTTGCGGTGTTGGCGTAGACGCGTCTTATCTTGACTCTGTGTGTCAAAAAGTGACAGATGTGAGTGATGACAATGACCGAACGTATTCACGTGGCAGCGAGATCCTCTAGTGTATTTGGCAAACGATGAACACCCGAGCTCCAAAAGGTCCTCAGCTGGCAAACAGTCAGGAAAACACGAAGATTTTTGCGCTCAATGGTCGATTGAAGTCTTGGCGGCTCCGCATGAAAGGTGGTTGAACGATGGTAAAGACCCCCGGCCAGGCTGGGCCTGGCTGAAGGCCGAGGGTCTGCAAGATGCTAAGCCGGGAGCGGCAGCTGGGAGGTGGAGAGGCTACTGCGGGGATACATGCGGTTTAGACTTGGTAATTGCTTAAATTGACACACAGAATGGTCTGAATGGGATGTTCGTTAGCGAGATCAGCCAGTGGTTCACCGTTGCAATGTAGCTGTCACGAGGATGAAGCTGTTGTTACTTTGAACATCGAAAATTCCGATTCTGTGCAAGCAACACCCATTTTCTTCGCCTAACACCGGCTGCTCGCGGGCTATCATGCATAAAGTAAGCATAAAATCGCGGCTCAGGTAGCGTTGGGGCACTTCGCCATAGGAGGGGAGCATTAAAGTCGAAAATGAATAAGGGGTCCGTCCTACGCCCACATTTTCCCCAATTTGCAGCAGCAAAAACAAACCTCAGAGCCTTCGGGACCCGACTGTTCCCCAAGTCCTAGAGCACAAAATTCGCTCCAATGGAGACCCCTGCGGCCCAATGTCGGGCGGTCCTTTTGTAGCGCGTCTCGTTTTCCGCGACGAATGGCATGATGATCAGGACCGCCGCTCTGCCAAGACAGCTCGCGAAACGTCGAAAGGCACTTTATCCAGTTGCAAAGAAATCCACGAGTCATCTTGCGTGCTGTTATCGCGACGCAAAGAGGACCGAAAGGCTGCCATACCAAACAGAGCAGATTTACTTTGTTCGGCGCTGTCGATTCCAAGTCGAATGTCTTCCCACCACTAGACGATGCAGAAATGTTCCGCACTTTGGCCTCGTGGTGGGGGAAGCCGCAAAAAAAGTACCGATGCTGGTTTCTTGGCTAGACCTGAACCCCGGCAGCCAAGATGTTATCGGTAGCAACCGGCTCGGCGATGGCAGCTCGCACACTCAGCTTAGTGAGCTGAAAGTCAGCCTCCGCCTGAGGTCTCTTCGCACCGTGAATGCAAGGGTTTCTTCCACTTCTCCTCCAACCCCCGGGGAGCGGCGAACACCTCTGCACCGAGCTTGGTCCTGCTGGTGATCTCTCCACCCCTGACATCGTCTCCGACCTGGCCACCACGAGTGGCGTCTCGTTTGCCAATTTGTTCTTAATGAATGGAATGGCGCCTGTAGCGGCTGTCACGCGAACTGCGGGTGGCTCGACCGAAGAAAGCTTAGCATTCGAGTTCTCCTCCGTCCAACCTCGTTGATCGCCGTGGGATTGCCCTTCTAGAACGCCACCAGAAACGTTGCAAGCCCATTCAGGGCCAACAGGATGTTGTTCCCTGGTGATCCTGCAAGGCGTCGGACAAGCTTCGCTTGGCCATTTGGTGACAGGATGCTCTGGAACCCGGGGACTCCACGAGCTGATAACGACCTGCCTATTCAAGCATTGAAGTGCAGTTGAGGCTTACTGCGTCGGCCAAAGGTGCCCATCCTTTCGGTTGATGCCTCAAGATGGTAGGGGTCGACGCGATGAGCGCGGAGGCGAGACGAACGCTCTCCACCATCCTCGATTCAAGTCGCCGGATCCAGCGCGGGTGGGCAAGCAGTATCCTCCTGACATACGTTAACAGAGCTCGTCGCAAACTGACACATCGTGAAGTTTGTGCGCCCCCGAGGTAGACTTCACAGCATGTTCCCCGCCCAACAAGCGTACCGCTTCTTATCTGCCATGCACCCTGCACGACGTTCCCCGGAGGCCATCCCACCCTTCGGAGAGACAGGGATGGCTAGCTGGTGCCTCGCCCGGGGGTCCTTTTGCTCGACGCTCGTGCCACCTGGACTCCGACTCGACGATCCCCTCCGCTGGCTGGCCAGCCAGTGGGTGAAACGAACCCTCCCATATCGCTGGGTCTTCTGTTCTGGGCACAGCAGGGGGCCGGCATCACGCATGTAGGTCCGCCGCGCGGGTGCGACCTTGGGGGAAGAAATGGGGAAAAGCAAAGAACGGGCTACTGCAACCATGTGCCCCGTCATCTAGGATATATATCAACTTTCCCATCCAGCTTCTCCCGTGTCCCGTCTGTGTTCTTTCACCCCGCCTTCTGCGTTTCGCAACCACTACCCCGCGCAGGGACTCTGTCTTCAGTCTTCACACAGAGCGCGGTGACATACCAGCCAACCCACGCAACCATGGCTGAAGTAAAGGTCGCCCCGGTGACCGTCGCCGGCGCTGAGCCTCGTCCGTCCTACACCGGCAGTGCCGTTCATCCAGATGAGAAGGGCGCCATGGGCGGCGAGTGGACCGAGCCCGTCGTCGACACCAAGGTTCCCGAAACCGAGGACGTCAAGGGCGAGGAGGATCTCTACCGTCCTTTGGTGATGGACCCCAATATTCCGCATGAGGAGAGCATCCTGACAGTGCGAGCTGTCGTTGTGGGCTGCATTCTCGGCTCTCTGGTCAATGCCTCCAACTTGTATCTTGGTACGTTGATAGCTGTGTCTCGACGTCTATGCAAGACACTAATGATAGTTCAGGATTGAAAACCGGTTTTACGTTTATCGCGTCAATGTTTGGCGCCATCTTCGGCTACGGAGTCATCAAGATGATCTCCAAGTCCAACCTGCCCATTCTTGGAGGCCCCTTCGGTCCCCAGGAGAACAGCATCGTCCAGGCAGCCGCTACCGGTGCTGGAGGTATCGCCGGTATCTTCGTGGCCGGTATCCCCGCCATGTACCGTCTCGGAGTCATGGACAGCACACCATCTGGTGATATCGGCAAGATCTTCACGCTGACGATCTGCTGCTCGTTCTTCGGACTCTTCTTCGTTACTCCTCTGCGCAAGTTCTTCATCATCCGAACTGCCAGAGAGCTGAGGCTCATGTTCCCCACCAACACCGCCACGGCTCTGACTATTCGCTCCATGCATGCCGGTGTTGCTGGTGCCAGAGACGCTGTTAGCAAGCTCAAGGCGCTTAGTATCGCGTTCGGTATCTGCATTTGCCATCGCGTGGCTTCTTTGTACGCTGTTGGTATTCTCTACGACTGGCACTTCTTCACTTGGATTCACATCTGGAGCGGTTACAGCTCGTGGGCGTTGAACATTGAGTCGTGGGGTTGGTATTTTGAGTGGACCACCGCTTTCATTGGTTCCGGTATGCTTATCGGCATGAACTCGGCCTGCTCCATGTTCGGTAAGTCCCCCTTTCCAGTTGCCTACCTCTGCCACTTTCCCTTCTCTCCTTCTTTGGACTTCAGGCTAACGTGCTTTCTCTCAAGGTGGTGCCGTTCTTGCCTGGGGTCTCATTGGTCCTTTGCTGGTGCACTACGGCGAGTGTGTTGGACTCGATGCCAGTGACGGGGATCCTAATTGGAACGGATACTACGCCTTTACTTCGCTCAAGAACCCCCGCGAGCCATCTCCCAGATACTGGCTGTTGTGGCCTGGTGTGATGGTCATGGTGTGTGCCAGCATGGCTGAGCTGATTGTTCACTGGAAGATCATCTACATCGGCTTTGGCGCTGGCTGGAAGTCGATCTGCGTCTCTATCCACACCCTGCTCATGAAGCGCAACAAGCGTGTCAACTTCTTCGCCAAGGTTGCCGAGCGCGATGAGAAGCTGGACGAGAACGCCATCGCCGACCCTGCTAGACCTGACCAGCAGGTCGCCACATGGATCTGGGTCACTGGCCTGTTCGCCTCCATCATTCTCTCCATCATCATCATGGCCCTGCAATGGGAGGTCAACGTCGGTATCACAATACTCGCCCTCATCCTCGCCTTCCTATTCTCCTTCCTCGCCATCCAGATCGGTGGTGTGACGGATCAGACTCCCCTCACGGCTGCTGCCAAGGCCTCTCAACTCGTCATCGGTGGTGCCACCAGCGGCTCCCACTACGGCGTCCAGCACGCGCAACGTATCAATCTCATCTCCGCCGGTCTCGCCGCCGGTGCCGCAGACGTTGCCACGGCCCTGACCTCCGACTTCCGCACCGGTTTCCTCCTCGGAACCCCGCCCAACAAACAGTTCATCGCCCAGGCCATCGGCACGTTCTGCAGTGTCTGGCTTGCCCCCGGCCTGTTCGTCCTCTTCACCACCGCCTACCCGTGCATCATCGACGCCGATATCGAGCACTGCCCCTTCGGTGTGCCGAGTGTGGCGGCATGGCAAGCCGTCGCGAGAGTTGTCACAGAGCCAAACATCTCTATCCCGCTCTCTTCTGGCATCTTTGCGGTCGTTCTGGGTATCGTGTCGATTCTCCAGGTCATCGTGCGCCACTACTACCTCACTGGCCCTCGGGAGAAGTACCAGGACTTCCTGCCCAACTGGGGCGCCATTGCCTTGTCTTTCGTCATTCCTGGACCCGTCTTCGTCAACGCTGCCTTCCTTGGTGCTATTATCGCCTTCGTGTGGCGCAAATGGAAGCCAGCGAGCTTTGAGAAGCTCGCGTACGCCGTCGCTGCTGGCATGATCGCTGGTGAGGGTATGGGAGGTGTTGTGAATGCCATCTTGACGCTGGGCAACGTCGCTGGCGATAGATACGGCACCAAGGGCTTGGCCTGTCCTCTGAGTGAGTGCTAATTTGGCGTTACTCTGTTCGAGTCGAGTCTACGCGGCTCGGCTCATGGGATTGTGTCATGGATTCTTATAATGCGAATGGTAGAGATAGTCACGAGCGCTTACGCTAAATGTCGTCCATGTTGAGTTGGGGAGAGAGATATCAAAATGATTTTATGTAGCAGTACAGCAACTAATACCACCGTGTCTTCGATTGACAAACTTTTGCTTATGTTCAACCTGTCAATGGGACGTCCCAGGTAAAAGAAATGGAACCTCAAATGATGTACAAGACGGACCCAATATGATGTTAGAAGTTTATTCCCCTTACGTATGTGGAGTACCTCGAGCTACCTAGATACCTGTTCCATAACGCCGTTTTATGCCTAGAAGATCATGTCTTCGACCGTCAACCCATGATGCAAGGCCATTGCCTAAAGAAGGGGAGATAAGTGGTGCGCCAACCATAACCCAGAATTCCGAAAACAACATATGATCATCATCAAAAGAGCCTACCTGAAGGCCGGAAATACACTCTCCTTTGATGTGTCAGGCTCCAAACCCTCCGACTTTCCAGGGCCCTTGCCCTTGCTCTCATTCCATTCCGAAGCGCCGATGGACATACATCCCCAGATGCTCACGGCGCTCACCAGCATGATGATAGTAATGATGCTAGCACCGGCCTTGTCGCCCGTAGTAATCGGCGAGAACTCACGGTAAGGGTGAGAGTTCATGCCGGCGTTCGGGTCGCCCTTCGATGTGCCTCCCGTAGAGTTGGTCGCGGGGGCCTCGGGGTCCATGATGCTCAGCACGGCACCTAATGCATCCATGGCTTCTCCTGCACCACTCGTCTTATCGACCGCGGGGTCCACGAACACTCCCTTCGTCCAGTAAAAGCCGCAAGCGCGTCCGGATGTGCCTCCGGTGCATTGTTTCAGCGCAGACCGAGTCGAGTTGAGAAGGACAGGCCGAATGAGCTCGCGAGTCGATGGCACTAGCTGAGATACGAGGTTCATCCAGCGGTGGAGATATCCCTTGAAACTCAGCATATCTTGGGAACAGCGTCCTTGCTCAAATTCACAGGGCACCTCGTATGCTGCACCATCGGCGAAGAAGTCAAGGAGGGCGGACTCGACGAGTCTCTCGGTGCGGTCGAACCACTTCTGTTCTCCGGTCTTTGATGTGTCAGCTTATACTCGATACGATGAGAGAAAGTTAGCAAAGGAACTTACATGGTTGGCCATGAACGCACAACCCTGCATCAAAATAGCGATGTTGTACGAAAAGGTAGCCTTAAAGACGTTGGTGCAGTTCTTCGGGACGTGGCCTCCGTCGTACACCCGGTAGTTCTCGTGGTCGATGTAGTTCACCGCCCACATCCAATCCCAGCTCTCTTCCGCAAAGCGAGCATACGTTTCGTTGTTCGTGTACCGCGCCAGCCGCGCGCCCATGTTGAAAAAGATTCCGTTCGAGATGGTGTTCTTGTAGTCGTAACCGGTGTTTGTGGGCGGCACCTGCCATCGCAGACCGCCGCCGCATGTCTCATCGTGGCGATCCGGGCTGGCCTGTGTCGTCCACACGGCTTGCGCGAGCGCGAGCCATTGCGGTTGGTCTCCTGGAGGATCTGGGAACTTGTTCTCGGCTGCTAGCATGGCTGCCATGCCCCAGAAACCTTGATCATCATTGCCGAGGGAGGCGGTGTGGTTCGGTGGCATGTAATCGCGTCCGGGCCCGACTTGGTGTAACATGCCCTCCGTAATGACATGGTTGTAACTTGTGTCGCCTGTGTAAAACCAGTAATCGATATATGTGCCCATCATGGCGCCGCCCTGCCACCAATAGTAATCTCCTTTCCCATCGTCTGGTGGTCCTGGTAGGATGCCTGGGATCTCGCCGGTCTTATTTCCTTCGTAGAAAAGCATGAGGTCGTAAGCCAACGTGCTGGCTGTTGTGAGAATATCATCTGTTGCCAAAGTCAGAATCTTGCGAAACATTTTGGGCTGGCACAAGAGCGACATGTCGTGATGCATCTGCCTCGTACCTTGTGTCTCAATAGAGTACTCCGCGTTGACAGCCCCAGCAAGCAGCAGCGCCGCTGGCGCCACGCCCGAAATCAATGACGACAACATGTTGAGCGAGGGGAAATGTGCAGAAGCAAGCCGTCTCTCAGACGTGCTTCTGACGGATAATAACGAGCGATAATATGCGTTTTGAGAGTGTTGTTCGGTGGTTAGAACATGTGGTGTTGTCCTTGCTGCACTGCAAACGAAGTGCGGTCACAACTATCGGGTCGGTCGATCGTAACGTTCTAGAAGACTGGGGTGCAGATTCGTCGGGGTAAATGGGGAGAAGCGGAGGGTCGGTTCGTCACTCGGTGCCTGGGACCTTGAGAGATAAATGGTTGCGTCTGCAGAAGTGGTGGCTGGGATCTTCTGCGTCGAATGACCTCGCCGCCGGACTGCAGTCTCTCGTGATGGGTGCTAGTGGGATTGCACGGCTCGTTGGACCTGGGAGGTTGACAGGAAGGCTGTAAATAGACCGACAGAACGAATGCACTGCGCCGCTCCAGATATTCAGGGAGCAGGAACACAGCTGATCAAGGGAACATGGAAAGATGGCAGACATTCAAGGAACGACCGGAAGATGCGCATACACCTAAAAGCAGGCTTACGGGGACATAAAATCTGGGGAAAGCAGGACGGTAACATCGGTGGTATCGATGACACTTTTGTTCCTTCGCACGACTTGGCGCCAGGACGGTGACAGGATGGCTGTACATAATGGCGACGGATTCTTGGCCTGGCCACCTGAATCTTGGGGTGATGAGTGACATGGGCCAGTTAGAGAAGAACTGGACTGTTGGCCCCGTTTGACAAGAAAGTTTGGGTCACCCAAGACTTTGATGAAGGCTAGCTCTGCCTGGTGGGCATGTTCCAAGAAGTGGATGACGACGCGGGCAGAAGCTTGACATCGAGAAAATGAAAAGGCGCCTGAGAAGAGGACAACACCAAGAGTGCACAGCTTTGCTGGGCATTGGGGCGGTGCAGGGCCTGCCATCCAATCTCACATTCTCGCTGGCCCAGGGCCCGTCATATTCCATGTTCAGGCGGTTTTAGTGTGCAGGTACGCCAAGAGAAATATACGAAAAGAACGCGAAGGGAATGCGGCACCGTCAGGGATGGATGGTCTGGGCAGCACATCTATTGGGGTTTGGCGAGCCTGGGCGCAATCCGTATTTGTGAGATCATCCGCCGGAACACCTGGGCCTAGGGGTCTTGGGGGCTCTTGGGGTCTTGACGGTGTTTCCAGCCGTTCCGGCTTCCGTCAGCTCACCCATCTTGTACGCCGGTTTGACACACGGGGAGCTCTTGGGATGTTTTGGCACCGGTGATCCGGCTCCAGTCCGGAGGGTCGATGAAGTCAACATTAACTTAAGGTGTTGAATGGGCGCCAGCGCGTCACCATCGGCCGTCAGGGGGCTGTTTTGTAGGGGACGGGAACAAAGACCGATCAACCAATCTCCAGGCTTCGCGCGCGGGGAGCATGAATCGGGTCTTGCGGACCGACTTTTAGATCCAGCCCCAAGGGCTTGGTTCGGATCTAGCGCGCTTGTCCCCTTGCCGGATGGAGGCTGAGCTGACACCTTGATAGAGAGGAGATGGAAGAGACAATCTGATACAGAGGGTCTTCAGTGGACAAAACAGCAGCCGTCAGTTTGGAGGAATGCGCTGCCCCTGCCGCTCATCATCAAACTGCATTTCTGGAAGCGCTCGGCACAGCGCAAACCAGTGCACCGCCAGCATTTCATGTTACAGAGATTGTCGCCAAGTGGCTATAGGCTTGGGCGAAATTCACAGACAAACTTGAATGACAGGCGCGCAACAATAGTCTTGCCTAGAAGTACGAATGATGAGGGCATTTCGCTTTGCTGAAGTGTACCCACAGCCTAGCGAGATCCCTCAGCGTGCCCAAACATCAGGGGCTTCGTTATGGAATTTCTGAGGGATGAGTCCACAAGATTGAAGTAATGAAACAAACGAAGAAGACTTCGCAGACAGGTGTCTGCACTGGGTGATTTGCCTCTTCCAGATGCCAGTCTGATCCTTCGGAGGCAGTGTTGAAAAGCCTTTCTGCCGCACATGAACCAACCCCCCCTGTAGAAGAGACCAATTACTGTGTCCGCGCGGCAACATTCCCTGTGTACTGGATTTAATCAGGACACTTCGAATCAACATAACAGTAGGAGAGACGATAATAGTAAAAATAATGACAACAACAGAGGCATTGACGGCGACGGCGACAACAGGAATAGAGAGTTTGCCTTAGTCCCTAGGAACATTAATCGTGCACTTTAGCACAAGGTCTCCTGTAGGATTGTTGCCCTCCACTGGGCTCTCATGCGGGGTCTTGTGGCCTCGGCCCCAAAGTAGATAGGTAGCCCCTGGAGTAGAGCCCACCAAGGGACAGAAATATGAAGCTGGAGCAACAGCGTAAATCCAATGTTCGACGTTTGACGCTTGATAATAGCCCATAATTACCATTCGGTAAAGGATTCACGGTCTCGGCCAAGATAAGAAAATGAGTCTGATCGCTGTCACGGCATATCCAGCAAAGAGCTAAAGCCGACGATTGACATTTCAGCGGTGCGCCGCTGCCAGGAAAGAGTCCCATTGATTTGTTTGAATCTGATCAGATAATGTTGAAATCACGTAGCTTCAGACTGTGTAGATGGCTCTGGACCTTGTCTCCCTTCCATCTGAACGAGCCGACTCGCTGATAGCAACCGACGGGCCCTGACTTGGGAAGGACAAGAACTATGCCGGCGCCTTCGCTGCCTTCCGGACTATTCCATTCAATAATAGGAGCACAGAATAGCCGTCCATCGGCTTTAGTCCACTGTTCTGCAACCCTTGTCACCCTCTTTGCCCCATTAAACTCGACACTCTTGCTCAAGTCAATGGCTGGGGCGCTGATATGCGATATCGTCGCCTCTATGTAGGACGTGTATTCGTCAAGCACAACAGACGTGTACTGGTCAAAGTTCCACCGCTCCTGGTCCAAATCTTCAGCCGTCCCCAGTATGTGGTGAAAGCCCCCGTCCGCTCCCTGGAAACGTAATGCTTCGTCTCCAACCTCGACCTCGACCAATGGAGCCCGAAGTCGTAGGAAACCCCCGGTTACTTCACCGTAGGGGGAAGGCCCTACTTTCGACAGCTTTATGTCCAGAACATCGCAGACTGAGGTCGGATGATTACCATCAGGGCCGTACCTGGTGCGATGGAAGTACACCCCTCCCTCAACCGAAGCCCACGACCATGACGGTGCCCGATACTCAGAGGTCGGATACTTCATCGGAACCATCTCATCAGGACCCGCAACCCAGCAAAGTGACTGAGGTAGTTGGGACCTCCACATGCCAGCGATGTACTCGTCGCCAGCAAAGTCTTCGTGATATGCAGTTGCAAGCCCTGCGATGGCAATCATTCTATCGGAAAGAACGGTCATGCCGCACGTCGTGTACTTCTCGACCAAGCTGCACCACATAAAATGGGTGAAGATCTCCCCGGAAGCTGATGATCTTTCGCGACCTTTGGCGTTGTCCATGTCATTAGGCAGGCCATCCGGCCAGGTCTCGCAGAAGGTTCCTCCGCGACATCCCCACCAGAGCTGATTGCGTGTGAGACACAGGTTCCGAGTGGACAAGCGTGCTTCTTGCAGAACCCATGAGCGACGGTAAAGAGGAGACTCTTCAACTTCTTGCATCCAAATGTCGGTGTTTGTAACGAGAAACCGCTCGTTATTGATGCCGCGCCACCTCGGAGTTATCACCATTGGCCGTATGGTGCCCGTGTCTCGGTTCTGGAAGCTCAATTCCGAATTCTCGGCTGCGGCACATGCGGAGATGTTGAGCAAGGAGTTGCGGTACACATCGCACATGGTTGCTGCCTCGGCACGCCAGTCGTCTTTCGAGTCTTGGATGATGCAAAGCGAGTCGATCCAGATGAACTTGATGCCGAACCCTGCCATCACATCGAGTGCCTCTTTGTAACTTGCTGGCAACGTCGCTATTTCGATACCAGTCTGGAGTTTGAGTTTGTTCGTCTGCAGCAATTTCAACGTCTTTGCTTGTCCCCAACAGTGAGAGAAGGATGCGTAAGCTGGACAAGCTTTTGCATCAAGATGTTCAACAACGCGAACGGTAGTTGAGTTGATGATTTCCACTAGTCTCGTGGGTCGATAATTCGTGTTGATATGCTTGGAGCATTGCTGGTGATTCTTCAGGCAGTCTTTTAGCCACTTGTGAACTGGAGTCCACGACCCGGGGCTTCCCACTTGAGCAGGGGGCTCATAAGATCTCACATATGAGCTCGCATCTTATTTAGAAGCATTAGTAGGCACCCCGACGAATCATGCGAAGTGTTAAGAATGAACTTACTCGATGTGGGGACCATCTCAAACCCCCATATCGGTGCAAATCCTGACTTGTTTGGACCCTTCATCTCAGTTCCTGTCTTTGGTAACTTGACATATCCCTGGCCATCGATATTCTTGCAGTCTAGTGAAGAAGTCGTTTCCTGGCTCGACTCAGAAACATCATCCTCCTCGTCCCATCCTGCATCAATGGTCAAGCGGAGCCTTGGCTTGTTTGTTGTCGACATCTTTGGGTATGATAAATACCAATTCGCCTTGAACGGTTGGTTTCCGTCGAAAAGCTCGAAGGCTAGACTCTTGGTTATGAAACTGCAGAGATGACACCCACTCTTTGCCGCCTGCAGGACATCATTCCTTGACTGATGGTGCGGGCGATCTTCACGTAAGACTTGTTCCCCTGTGAAGATCCCCGCGCAAGTTTGACAGAGCTGAGACTCCATGGCTCAGTCAAGCTGCATTAGCGAGGACTCTTGAAGTGGAGTTCTTGGCGATGGAAGGTGACTTGTCCTGAAAGCGTGATGCAACACAAAGACTCAAACTCGTCGTCTATCTAGTGGTTGGGATTCATACGGGAAAAGAGATGCCGGAGAGAAAATTCCAGCGGAACGCAACGCAATGTGGGACAGTGCTGACATGCAGCCTGATGTTCCCTTGAAGGCCCTTGATCTATCCAATCAGATCTCTTGTTACAATCATCCGCCCTCAGCCTGGACCGTACCCACAACAGGTCGAATCGCGTCTCGAGCATCCCACTAATATGCATGCGGTCACCCAAAGCCTTCATGGGCATAGACCGAGGGAACCAATACCAATTGCTATCGTAATTAGGACAGAATGCAACATTGCCGTTCCACGCAGCATCAATCTGTCGCCACTGTTGACTCCGATGATCAGTTGCAAGCCAAACCCTTTCAACATACCTTCAGGTTCAGCTTTGTAAAACCTTCGGCCATCAATCTACTAAGCTCTAAGGGAAACGAAAGCCATTTGCGCCATCCTACCGTGGTTTCGGCATTTGATTCATACATCTTCATCACTCAAGATGCCTGTTACGTCCCCGTTAATGCTTTGCTCTATCTTCCTGCACTTCACGCTTCGAGCCGCCGTTACAGTTCTAGACACCAAGCCTGCCGTGGAGTTCGTTGCCGCGACAGCAGCCGCAGGAGCACTGCTCCAAAGCACGGAGGTGCAGCAGTTGACCGAAGATGTTGTGACTCGGATAGTCGATCGCGAGACGACAGCCGAGTACGCGTCCTACTTCACCTTCGGAGACGATCTTGTCTCGCCTCCAACTCAGCCTCAAGCACGCGCAGCTTGCAAAGCTTTTCCTGGCGATCCAAGCTGGCCAAGAGATGAAGTATGGGGCGTCTTTGATCAACTACTTGGAGGAGCTCTGGTCCCAACAAAACCTTTGGGAGCTCCCTGTTACGACTCTAAATGGGGTGCAAGAGATGACATCGACTGCGCCAATATCATCAAGAAATCTACAGATGCCAACTTCCTTAGCGCCGACCTCACAGCCAATTACTGGCCCATCTTCCAAGGACGCACTTGTCAGCCAAAGAACGAGACATCTGGCTCCGAATGCACTATCGGGGGCTACCCGGAGTATGCAATAAACGTGACTAGCGTTGCGCAAATCCAGGTTGCGGTCAATTTTGCTCGTGCAGCCAACTTGCGCTTGGTGATCAAGAACACTGGGCATTGTTATCTTGGAAAGTCGTTGGGGGCCGGTGCACTCAGCCTATGGATGCACAATATGAAGGACATTGAATATTTGCCCAAGTACGAAGGACCTGGATACTCTGGTCCCGCTATGAAGTTAGCCGCCGGCGTTAATGTCCGAGAAGTTTACGAGGTTGCTGAACAGAACAACGTTACCGTCCTAGGTGCAATTTCTTGGGTAGGTTCTGTCTCTTCAATGTCCATCAAACCAGCCACTGATAGCATGACAGAGCGTAGGGTACGCTGGTGGCATGATCACCGGGGGAGGTCAGAACCCCCTTGCGGGCATCTACGGAATGGCCGCCGACCACGTTGTCGCTTTTCAGATCGTGACTGCTGATGGCCGTTTCCGAACTGTTTCCGAAAAGGAGAACCCCGATCTGTTCTGGGCTCTCCGTGGTGGCGGCGGCGTAACTTTTGGTGTCATCACATCAGTCATCATCCGCGCACATCCTCGGATGAATGTGGTGACGGCAAAGTGGACACTCGAGGCTTCCAATAATAGCATCGACCAGTTTTGGAAGGGCGTGAGAAAGTTTTACGACGAGTTCCTCAACTGGACTGACGCCGGGCTGTATTCCTTCTACGTCATGTGGCCGACACCGCAGCTCAGTATGAACTATATGTTTGCCCCGAACCACACTCTGGACTCCTACAACGTGGTTGTAAGCCCTTTTTTTCGAATACCTCGAGGCGAACAATATCACTTTATCAGTACCGCATCAATCTACGGCACATACTTCTTTCTACTTGGCTTACCAGGCAACGTGGGGTGCAAACCAGTTTCCCGTTGGTGTTGACACGTCGCTTCCCGCGAATCGACTGGTGCCCCGCCGAAACTTTGTCGAGAAGTATGAAGAGACCTATGCTCTCATCAAATCCCACGTCTCATCCGGCAAGCACTTCCTGGGTTATCACAACGCCCCTGGTAACGCGGGGCCAAGTGTCGGAAATCAGAACAACGCCGTCAACCCCGCCTTCCGCGAGATGGTCTTTTTCCTGGTGACCTCTTCAAACCGTACAGCTGATCACTCTACTCCCGCCGCTCTGGCTTCTCAGAACAGGTATGTCCAAGAGGAGGTCCTTCAACCATGGCGCGATATTTCCCCGGTTTCAGAAGGAGGCGGCACGTACCTCAACGAAGCCAGTGTTGAGGAGTCTGACTGGCAGGAGAGTTTCTATGGAGGGAATTACCCAAGACTTAGTCAGATCAAGAGAAGGTGGGATCCTAATGATGTCTTCTATGCAGTCACTGCGGTGGGGAGCGAGAGGTGGACTGTGTTGGACGGGGACCAGGGCGTGCAGACGCAGAACGGGAGATTGTGCCGTGTCCCTTCCCCAGAGGACAGGCTGTAACGATCATGCTTTCATTTCAGGCCCTGAGATGATACTCAATCTTCAAAATTGGTGCTATTTGCGGAGGACCAACGCTCCCGCTATGTCAGTCTCTAGTACTTGTACTTAAAATGAATGTTCTCCCGATCGGTCATATCAGCTTCAGCATTTAGCTTGCCGAGTCGCTCACTTTCTTCCTCAGAGATGCCCTGTTCACGAATGAGCTTCGACCGTCTTCGGTTCTCCCAGATATCTGAGTTCGTGTGTTAGCATTCATCTTACATCGCAACTTGTAGTAGGTCTTGACTTACAGTAGAACCGCCACGCCCCCATGCTGCAGAACTCAACACAATAGAGAACTGCACAAGCAGTAAGGCCGCGAATATACTTGGGTGCGTCCGAGGCCACGAACATCTGAGCTCCCACCGCGTTTCCAACACAATAAGCGACGAACAGAACTGTTGATGTCACAGTCTTCTTCGTTCTGCCGGCGACGTTGGAGGGCAGGAAGGTCCAGATCACTGCATTGGAGTCAGTGTTGGCCACGGTCTCGAGAATAGTACTACATACTGAGACCAGGCAACGATCCAAAAACTTGCAAGATGTACATGCCCCATCTAGTCCACTTCATGGAGTCGGTCGGGAGCAGGGCCAATGCCATCATGCCGCTGAAGGCAGGCACCAACGAAAACATCATCATGAGGACTTGGGTTGTAAGCAGCAATCAAGATTCAAAACTACGGGGACTTACATCGGAGGTTAGGCTTCTTAAGGGTGACGTATCCGACGACCAAGAACCAGCAGATGCTAACACAGTAGTATGGAGTAGAACCCTTGAGGAGTGTCTCCAAATTTGAAAAGCCGAACGACTTCCAGATCAATTTCGAAAATGTGGTGTTCGCTCCGTTCGGTAGTGCGTTGATGATAGTTACGAAAAAGAAGAAATAGGTTTGGGGGTCTGTCAGAAGTTGTCTTGTCAGCCTGCAAGGTCGCCATAATGCCCTCATTCTCAATGAAATTGTGACGTACCCTTCAAAGTGCTCCAAACTTGCTCCCACTTGAACTCGGATCGTTTGTTCTTATCGGAACCGGTTTGGTTTGCAACCACACGGGCGATTGCCGCCTTCTTCTCGTCTTCGTTGAGCCATCGCACTTCACGAGGTGTACCGAGAATGAACCACACAAGGATTCCGCACGCAATGGTCAGGCTGCCAAGGAAGAACGAGATTCCTTTCCACTGCGAGATAAATGTCAGCCCATACCGTTACGTCATTACAAGGGATCTGCTTACTGCTGCAAGACCATTGGGGTCTTTCTGTGCATGCAGTCCGATCCCATACATACACAGACCGGTGATGATGTTCATACCGGCATTGGATGTTCCCCAGATCAAAGACCGAAGTGTGTGCTCTTGAGAGGTATACCAGGCTCCCGTGATCAGCATGAAAGTTGGCGAAATCGTGCACTCCAAAGCGCCTTGGAGGGTGCGAAGAATCATGAGATGTGCGAAGTTCTTCGCAAACGCAATGCAGAGAACGACGACGCCCCATAGTATCATCACAACGGAAAGAAACTTTCCAGTGTGACTCTTCTGAATCAGCCAATTACCAGGAAACTCGCACACCAGGTAAGACAGATAGAAGATGGTACTCAGCCAGTTGAACTGCTCGCCAACCAAGCCGGTGTCTTCGCGAAGGCCGAATACCGCCTGCACGCTGAGAGATGTCTTGTCGGCCTGCTGGGTTCCATAGCAAACCCACATCAAAGGCAGGAGGAACAAGTCGATCTTGAAGCGCAACTTCCGGAAGTAAGAGTCGGAGTATTCAGTCGCATCTTCGATGGTGCCTTCGATAACATCATTGGGCTTGTCGTTGACGTCCAACTCGTCGGTCTTCTTGATATCGGGCTCGGAAGTCATCCTGGCGTCAACAAGGCGGAATGGGGAAAACACAACAATGCCCTCAATAGAATTGTCGCCAGAGGCGGAAGGTGACCTGTTGTTTGTAATTCGACTATGTAAACTACCGAGGATACCCCACTGAGACACTGCTTCCTTATATTCAACGACAATCTGAGTTGCGGTCATCGCATCTCTCTCCATCCTTATCAGCGCGCACTTGTAGGGGACCAGGTATCAGTTACACGACGCGTTGGCGATCCGGCCGGATCTCCCCCGATCAGGCCGGTCAGGTGGCGATGTCGGAGATAGCCCGGTTTGCCATGGATAAGCAGAAGCGTGCGATAATGATTGGCGTACTTGGCATTGATCTGACATGGAAACTTATCGTCGCACCCTGGACATGCTGTGATCGATTAGCCAATTGTTTCCAACTACAGTCGCCAGCGGCCCGGGACCCGGCCGAAGCTACCCCTCATGCCAACAGCTTACGCCAAATACTCAGTGTCAAGAAGATCAACGGAAGACGGAAATGCGTGGTCATATTCGATTCTTACCAAGAAACATTTGCTCTCAATTTGCAAGCACCTTTGATCATCCAATTGAATCACATTCAGAAACATGGCAAACCAAATCAAGTCCCCTGTTGTTGATGCGACAGGCAAGACACGATTGCGGGAATCTCTAGAAAGGGCCAAAAGAGGTGAAGGCCCGAGCGTCGGTCAATGGCTTGAGTTCCCCGGCTACTCCCTGGCGAGGACAGTAGCGCCCTTGGGAGAGGATGTAAGTTATTGAGCATTCCCAAATCTCGATCTTTACATTGAAAGGGTTATACGAATCTAACGCATGTTGACAGTGGATTCTTATCGATACGGAACATGGAAATATTGACGACAGAGACATGTACCTTCAGGTCGGGGCCATCTCGACTTCAGGGGTGTCACCCATCGTGAGGATACCTGCGTCGGAGCACTGGATGATGAAGAGGGCACTGGATTGTGGTGCCCATGCAATCATGGTTCCGATGTGTGAGACAAAGGTGGGAACGAGCAATTTTTATTCTCCATTGAAGGCTAATGATTCCCTTAGGAACAAGCAGAAGCTGTTGTTCGGGCATGCAAGTACCGCTCAGCTCGATGGCCTCAAGGTCTTCGCGGAGCCGGTGCCATGTTCGCGCACTCCGCATTCAATCAAACCGGTCGAGATTATTTACTCAGCGCAAACGATAACGTCATGGTCTGCGTGCAAATAGAGAGCCAGAAGGCTGTGGATAATGTGGAGGAGATTGCTGCAGTAGATGGGGTTGACATGCTGTTCATCGGGCCTAACGATCTCGCGGCCTCAATGGGCTATGTGGCATTTGATCATGCTTCAATTCCCGAGGTCCAGGAAGCTATTGCTCGTGTTCTGAAGGCTGGACTTGACGCGGGGAAATACGTTGGGCACTTCGCACTCAGTGCCGACGTTGCAGCGGCCAAGTATAAACAAGGGTTCCACTTCGTGAACTGCGGCGCGGACATCGTTGCCATCGCCGCATGGATGTCTATTGAGATGGGAAAGCTGAAGAGCCTGGTTTCTACAAAGGCCGACGAGGAGAAGCCGAAGGAGGTGAATGGCACTCACGGAAATTCGGATACAACGGAAGACTCCAAAACGGCCACCGAGTACAATTGCTTAGCCCTGCCCTGATTTGCATAGAACACTATTTCTCCAATCGTCTTCACAAAGTGTCTGTATAGAAACGCTCTTTTTCGTCTGATTGGTTGCTTAAGGTTTTAGCGATTTGAATATTTGAATTAGTAGGTTGTTCAGCTCGTAACAGCAACGGGTAAAACGAGGAATTGCAGGACGACTACGCCACAACCGTAACGTCACACGTAGGCGAAGACTACCGTATTCAATGTGCTATGAACATCCACCGACCTCGATATATGAGACCCACTCAACAACAAGTCGATAAGGAGAGGCCGGGCCGGGCTCCGAGCCGAGACTTGCCAAAGGTATCATGAAGCATTGTTGGCTTCATGATGAAGAAGTGCCAAAAGCTGGAGCAGATGTTGATCTCAAAAGTATTGAGATAAAAACAGATGTATGCTATATATACAAAACGCCAATATAGCAATCACTTTAAGGTCTTCTTGAATCCTAGGTACTGCCATGGCCGATGCTCTGAACAATCAAAAAATGGCTGATCTTTTACCATACTCAAATCGATCCGTTGTGTGGGCAGGTGTCAGAAAACTCGAAATCCGACAGCAACCCATCCGAGTACCGAACGACGACGAGGTCTTGGTCGAAGTCATCACCACCAGTATTTGCGGGTCGGATTGTCACAACTGGGACAGTCCCAATGTATTCCGTGAATTGATCCTGGGCCACGAGTCGGCAGGTCTCATTAAGACCATCGGAAAGAACGTTACAGACAGATTCGTCGGCCAGTGCGTGGCAATCGAGCCCGGATTTTCATGCAGGGAGTATGGGATGTCCCTGACAAAAACCTTCGTTGTAGACACTGAGTCTAACTAAGCCTACCTTTGGCCACAGGTGCGAGTTTTGCGGACGAGGAAAGCAGAATATCTGCTCTAGATTGAAGTACTACGGGATGGATCCCACTGATGGGACTCTAAGTCAGTACTTCACCTGCCGGGCTTCTAACACGGTTCCCATTCCTGAGGATGTCTCATGGGAGGAGGCGGGGTCGATCCAGCCGCTAGCGATTGCGGTTCAGGTTGCGAGAAGGGCATCGCTGAATCCGAGTCAAAGCCTGGCTATTTTGTAAGTGAAACTCAGACTTCGCTAAGCTCCCCGAAAAACACTGTTTGGGCCACATCGACTTTTAAGCTGATAGGAAACAGTGGATGCGGACCACTTGGTCTCCCGATTTTAGCTGTGGCGAAAGCTTATGGTGTCAAGAAAATCGTTATGTTCGACATTGAAGAGTCTCGAACGAGGTTTGCCGAGTCCTATGGAGCTGATGTCGGAATTGTCACGCCGAGAAATAGTGATCCTTCTCAAGACATCTTGTCCTTCTCTCAACATTACGCCAGGGAGGTCATCGCCAAGTACGGCTTGGGATACGGCTTTGATGTTGCCATCGAGGCTAGTGGCGCTAAGATATGCGCTACGATGGCAATTTGCATGCTAAAAGCAGGCGGAACATGTGAGTTGCGCATGCCGACTCCCGTGAACACCCATCATGCTGATCGAATATCAGGTATACAGGCGGGCCTGGGAAGGCCGATGGCATCGTTGCCCCTTTTCTTGATTACAGCCAATGAACTTGACGTAAAGGGTAGGCTTCTGCGAAACTCCTTACTTGAATCCTTGCTGACAAATACTCTTCGCAGGAACCGTTCGGTATACTCATGGGTGCTTCGAGGATGCCATTAGTCTGTTATCTACGAAAAAGGTTGATCTCAAACCGCTGATCACGTCCACGTACCCCTTGACCCAGGCAAATGAGGCATTTGAGGCACAGCACGCCAGAAGGGACATTAAGATAGTTATTTTCAACCAGATGTAAAGAGACCACCTATCTTTCTGTGCTAGAGCAACCGCCGATTCTATGTACTCGGTGCATAGCATCGTCGTCGTCGTCGCTGCTCATATGTACTTTGTTTTCCCTTATCAGGAACCGGAATCATTATTGCTATCGTCATATCCACAATTGTTATATTCGTCGGTGTTCTCATCTCGACTAAGCCTCATTCACATTCGGTCTTGATCGAAGTAAGATTTCACGTCTACTGAGTAAATAAGGAATAGCCGGGTAGACATGAGAAAATTAAGCAGTCTCAACATCAATTAGATCTAGCGGTTTGCCATACTACTTAGCCAAGAGCGCCTGCGTCAATCCCAAGACGAGAATAAGACTGGATCCAAAGGATCGAAAGGAAATAACTCAGACCCAGGTATTTCGCCCCACAGAAAGTTTTCACCTCCAGTTCGGGGAGTGTTTCTCCCCTCAAAGTCATCCAGCGTTCTTTTATTAGTGTTCCTCTTGGATTGAACCGGTGAAATACTGGTTTGGCTTTGGCGAGTATTGTGTTCAAGAGCCAGCTTGCTTCGCTGGTGCTGTAGCAACTGCTCAATAATAACCCGGCTTCGCTTCGCGCCAGACCAGCGAACTTCAACATCCTTCAAGAACGAGACACATTTCTTTACATCATCCAGAACCTCTGGGTTAGAGTGACTTGAAGGCATCCGTAGGCTGTTCTCATATTGCGTATCAGCGACCACACGCCAAGAGGATTGGAGCTCAGGCGGGGGACTGGACTTACAGCACGATGCCAGAGAGCGTCATATAATGAACTGAGAGAGCCAGATAATGTGAAGTAGGCACCAAATCTCGGACAATTTCAGCGGCGTGAATGCACATATGTGCTGCACTCACACATTGAGAAATGGCACCTGATATGTCTACTTCCTCATCCAGAGCGGCTTGTTTAGGGTAGTTTAAGAAACAGCTTGGCTCATCAGTATGGAGACCTTCGGATGCGACAGGAGTTGTTTGGAACACACGTACCGGTATAGGTTAAAGAGAGAGCCCGCATGCAGGATAAAGATAATGACACACATTACCAAGGCAGGATCGCCTCCTGGACTCTTTTCCATGCTGTTGGCTGAGAACTGAATGTGCGGTGGCAGACTTGCGAGCCAATTTCGCAGAGCCTGATCGTACGTATCAACGCGGGAAAGAAATCTCTGTGTCTTGGCGGAGTCCGCAGATGCGACTTTCCGAAGGTTCAGGGGCGAATCGAGGTGCTGAATCTTGCCAGCCAGTCGGGAGAGGCGGGCGAACGCGAGGAAACCGCTCATGATGCATGGCCCTTCGGATGGGATGTCAACCTTGGCCGCATGGTATGTTCTGGACTTCAGGTAGTAGGGTTCAAAGTCCTCATCTTTCATGTCCATAGGCAGCGCGCAATCACAGTCGTCGTCTTGGACAGCCATTGGACGGCCGAGACAGATAGACGTGATTCTGGAGGTTAAGGGTCAGCACAGTTCGAATATGCAGCAAGGTGTAGACAGGAGATGTACCTATCAAGGGTGTATACACACCACCATATGCGGCGGGACACTTGAAGTCGAAGGAACTCAGCGTGCCGATTCTCCGAGGGTTCTGGTGCCAGGGATAGTATCTTTCTATTGTCAGCGACTTGATAAATAGAAACAAAAGAGCCATGAAAACGCACCGATCGACTACTCAAGTGTAACCCCATATCTTGGGCAGCTCTTACTGCCTGGCCGGCCAAGTTCCAACTTTGCGACAAAGTGTTCCATCCGGCGGAGCACATTGATAGTAGTGCTAAGCACTGGACTCTCTCAAGTGACGCTTCACCGGTGGAGGCGTAGAACATGAGAAGTGCTTTTTGATAGTATTCGATCCCTGGAAGCTCGCTCTCCGAGTTCGATGGGAGGAGGCTGGATGAACACGCACAAACAGCGAAGAAGACCATCAAGAAACGGCGATGTTTGGGGGAAGAACAATCACGGCCAGCTTTCAGCAACTTTTGGTAGCGTCGCATGAAGTGGGGCTTGAAGAGAACTGGAAAGGTGTAGTGTAGTTTGTCAAAGTAGAGACTGATAAGAAGATCTGCAATGTACTGCGGAGGTCGAGGAAGGTCTTCTGGTTTTGGAATGAAGGGCAGCTCGGGCCACACTTTCCCCCGGACGAAGAGGGGAAGTTCAAGGTCATCGGTGCTCAGCACACTTTGGCTCGCCCCAGTTGATGAAGGGGTTGTTGTTAAACCAGCAGGCAGCAGGCTCTTTGCAGCTTCTATGAGGATGTTGTGTGTGGCTCCACCGATGAACCTGATCTGAAAGTGAGATTTTGACTACAAGAATGCGATTCAGCGACTTACCTGGGACGGCCATATGAATCACGAACCAAGGCACCGACCTGGCCGATTTCATCGTTGTCGCGTCCTTCAGCGGAACCATCTTGACGTTGATCATTATTTGCGTCGGAGTCGTCGCTGTCGGACGAGTCCAGCAAGTCGTCGTTGACATGAGATTGGCGGACGCGCAGTGGGGTCACTACTCGGTTTGCATGTATGTTGCCATCCAGATTGCCAGTCTCAGAGCCTTGCACATGAGAGGCGTTTTGGAGCCCCAGTACCGACTCTTGAACGTTGGGAAGAGAGTTGAGGACTTGGGCAGCCCTCAGTAGGTCCTCGCTGGGGGTTGCCAAAGAACCGGCTCCGGGTGACTGATGCATGGCCTCCAGAGATCGCGACAACTGGCTTGTAAGAGTCTCTAGCCTCTGACACAGGGAGTCCATCTGCTGACATCGGGCCTCAAACGAGGTAGTATAACTAGCAAGTTGGCAGTTAATACGGATGATGTCACTGTTATGGAGTTCCAAGGCAAGGTTCCAAGACTGATGCCACTTACTACCGGCTTGCTGACGCGTTGTCTTTGGTTCCAGGAAACTCGCAAGTCTGGTCTCGGGAGCTGCAGTTGTGACAAGGTTGTTTGCCGTCACACTTGATCTACCATGCATGTCAGTATCCAGGGGTACGTCTAAATCTTCAGTTATGGATCACACCTTCTTTCGCCGGCACGCAAGACACGCTTGCCATACCCGACTGCCGGCCGGCTCGGCGGCGAGTGGGGCGTTTGGACCGGCGCCGTCTTCGGCGTCAAGAGCTGACATCACGGGGCTGGCCTTTGGAGCGAGACGTTGTTGCTTTTCGTCGCGTCAAGCATGTCGATCTGACATGAGATTGATTACCTTGAGAACGATGAGATGCGAACGCGGAGTTCTTAGCCGTAAAGATGGGGAGGCCAGCAATCTGCCGAGGTCTTATCTCCGCTAATCTGTCATTGAATCCCTAGCCCCACTCCGCTTATCAGTTACAATTGGATATTACTGGGATTACTTGAGTCCAGGTTCTAAGAGGAGAATACGGTTCAAATTGAGCGCGTGGTGTTTTTGGTCGCGCCTCTTGTCGAGGAAGGATTTAATTGCATGCAAAACTGGGTTTACCTCAAGGAAATGGTTCAGTTCGATACGACGTCTCCGTCCCCAAAAGCCTCAAACCCATGTTGTCACTCTCCACTTGATCCATTGTCACTAATCCCGTCTTGCCAACGTATCGAATACGTACTCCCTGAACCAACTGATCATTGAGCCCCCCTCTGCCATCCAACCCCAACTTCCCATTTGTAGCGCCTGCGGCAGCAGCAGTCACTAGTGCAGTGCTGTTCGTTGGGTTGAACTCATCATCGATTGATGATCCCGTCCTTAACCCAGTCCAGGTGTACCACCATGCCACAACTAGGATGTAGACGATCAGGGGAAGAACAATAAGCAAAGCAGTTGGCGTCGTCTGGTGATAGCCCATGCGAAAGACTTCGTACGTCCCGTTGACGATACTACGACCGTCGGCTTCGTTGGCCGCGTAGTAAATCCGAAGATTTGTTCCTTCGTACTCGATAATTCCCCGCATCGCAGCTTCGACTGCGCCAGCATAGGAAAAGTTGCCTGAACCGTCTCCACTCGTGTTCAGACTAAGCATCGAATCGATCAACCCGCTTCCCTGTTTTGTGAATGCATATGTCAGAAAAGCCATCTAAGCGTGCAAAATATAGTCGACGAAAAATGAAGACGTACCCAGCTAGTTGTTGATATTATGAAAAGAGAATTGATGGCGTCGGCAGTCTTGTTCGGAATACCTGAGCCGCCCATTTTTTCTATGACGCTCGACGTAAACAGCCCCGTGTCCGTGGAGTAGCTCACAATATTTTTGATGATCATCGGTTCGAAAGTGCAAGTCATGTTTGGAAGAGACAGCGGAGGGCGCGAGTATCTTCCCATCGGAGTCAGGTACAAAACATATTTCTTTACCGTTGCATCTGGCTGACAGAAGCCAGGAGCTACGACACCGATTCCTGGAACTACGAAGGTGTGATTAGATCCGCAATTGCCTTGATTGACAATGAAGCGTCGTAACTCCATTGTCCCGCCAGCATTGGAGTTCGTCACCTCCATCGACTTCAGAAGTTGGGTCTGGATGGGTGTGTTTGACGTCTCCTGGCAGGTCACGTCGGCCGAGAGACCCTGCTGTGTAAGGGAGTAGTTGAATTGTTGGGATTGATTTGCCATGGACGGGTCCCAGGACATGAATTTGACATTGCTGAAGGCCGAGATTCCCTCAAATCCAAGTGGGAGAACACCACTTGTTGACCCCTTGAACAAACTTTCCACGACGCGGACAGAGGCATTGCGAACCCCGAAAGACTCCTGCGCAGCGGAAACCCCTGCAGAGATGACGGCAATCGGATCATCCGCGATGGGGCACGTTGGAAAGAGAATTGAGCCGGTCGACGAGTTGTACGTATACCTGGTGCAGCCGTAGACCTTCCTCTTTGGTATGCCTTTGGAGTCAAAAGTGTTGTACCATTGCCAAAACTCAGGTGCGGTAAAGTCGAGTTCGTCTCCCACAAGAGAATCGCTGACAAGAACTCTGGTTGGGGTTAGAAGGGTTGTGGATCTTGGACGAGAAGCCTGAGTGACAAGCTCTGTCTCTGTTGTAACAGGATACAGGGAGCCAGCCATCATGTGAAGTGCACCCGATATCTGAATTGTGAGCCTGCTTGCAATTGGAAAATCGCCTTCGTTTCTATGCATACTTATACTGAAGTACCAAGGGAGCGCTAACCTGCGGCTGAATCGTTATGGCTGAAGCTGAGCATTAAATGAACTGCTGAGGGCGACGCCCTTGCCCAGAAAGAGCCAAGTCTCGGACATTTTGATCACCTTATCATGGCACAGACCCTAGCCAGATCGCTTGGGACGCCACAACGGCAGTAAGATCTCGGTCAAGAATGCAAACGCAGACACATGCAAGGTTTATCTACCATTGACGGCCAGACGTGTCCTGAAATCAATTTGTGTTCGTCGATATGGTGAATATTCTCTTATTTACAGGGTAGGTGTCCTTCTCATGTCCAAGCCGGCTCGGCGAGTCTTTCAACGCATAAGTACCTAGCCGTGAGTATAACTTTACCAGCTGGACGATGTTCCATAATAGTCGATCAATACATACATGAACCTTGGAAACCCCGATTCTTCGGACATAAACCTCAAGCCGTCAGCTTCCCAAACTCGACGTCCATGGTTGTCAGTTAGGCAGTGGGGGTTGCCATGGCAGGAACGGCCATATCAGCAATGGGCGCAGCAGTGCGCTTCATGCCCGTGGGGCCACAGGTGCTGACCTTCAAGCCAGCGTAGATGGACGAGTACGCCGCCGGCAGAAGCTCATCAGGCTGACCAGCCGGAATGGTTCCGACATAGGGGTTGAAGTTGTAGATACCGCAGGGGCAGTGGTCGAGAATCTGCATCCCGGCTGTTCCGGAGAGCACCGTAGAGCCCCCACGAGCGAGGCTGAAAGAGATAGCGCCGGGCTTCATGTCAACGGAGAACTTGGCTGCGCCAGCGGGTGCTTGGACTGTTACGCTGGTGCCTCCGACATTGATGGACAGAGAGCCTGCCTCCTTGAGAAGGGTGACAACGAAGACCTTATCCTGCATAGTCTCCCAGCCATACGGACGACCCTTGAAGTAGTTGCCAGAGACGTTGTTAGCGTCCGCCATGGTGGTATCTGTGGCATCGCAGTTGAGGCTTCTGAGGGTAGGTCGGAACCAGTAGACAATCTGATCTTCTGAGATGTACGGCTTGACGTCACTTCCACCGTTGTGGAATGCATGGATGAATGGCTTTGCCATATCGAGCCAGCCGTTGTGTGGAAATCCATGAACCCATTTCGAGTTGCCGTCATCCCCGTGGGGACTGTCAAGACGACCTACGTAGTGGCTCTCGCCGTAGTCGTTCCAGGTGACGATCTCAAGAAAGCGGGGCTTAAGGGTCAGGATTTCCTCCCAGCGGTCATACCAAAGAGTGTCGGATGGGAATACCCAGTTCTTTGAGTAGGAGACCTCTGGACCGAAGTGGGTGAAGAACCAAGGGGATACCGGCGCAATGTAAGGCTTTCCTTTGAGTGCAGCGATGTAAGCTTGATCTCCCTGCTGGACTGTGACATTTCCGTAGCCATCGGGTGCCTTGTTTCTGCCATTGTTGGGCCACCCGAGCCAGTTCAAGGCGCCATCAATAACGCTGAAGTCCGTGCCGTATTCAGGGTGGTAGTTGGGTGCCCAGAAGACGCTGACACCAGCAGCACTGCGCATGGCTGCGACATCCATACCGTCTCCGGCAAAGGATGAAGCGAAGACCTTGCCATCGACGATAAGTTGTGCCGGCCGGGACGCGTACTTTGCGATGATTTGACCAACGCGAGTCGCCTCACTGACTCCGTACCAGTTGAAGTCGAAGGAGATAAAGACCTTCAGGCCATTGTTGGCAGCTGACTGGTAGGCGAGGTCCAGCTGAGCTTCGCTGTAAGAGTCTGTACCAATGTTGAGGGCAAAGGCGTCAATGCCAGCTGCCTTGGCGTGCTGCATATCGGCGTCATACTCGCTGGCAGAGCTCCGAGCACCGACGATACCAATCTATGGACGGCGGTTAGTACCCCTAAAGATGACTGAGACTTGAGATAATTACCATGAAGTGACAGAAAACCAGCTTATCGCCCCCGGATTGGCGCTGAATGAGGACATTATCCGAGGAGGGTGGGACAGCAAGGCCGATCACTGGAGCAACAGCTGTTGCTGCCAATATGGCTTTCAGGATACCTCCGAGGAACATCATCTTGGCTGATGTATGCACTCGAATGAGAATGAGAGAGAAGGCAGTGGTATGTACAAAATGGCTTCCAAGACAGCTCTGATATCAGAGTCTGAGGACCTACAAACCTTTCTTTCGCTGTTCCTTCATCTCTTTGTCTTCTTTATACAATGCAAACAGTCATGATAGAATCCTGCCTTCGAACCGTCTTCGGCAAGATCTGCAACAAACAGGACTGCCGACATGTAAAGGTCCGATGACAAGCTGTTGTAGGCCCGGTTGAATCATGCCGCTGGCCTTGACGCTTCATTTTCGCAACAAAGTGTTCATGAGACAGCAGGCTCTTGCTTCATTCATCTTTGTCTGATCATGCTTCACAGTATCACTAAGCCAATAAGAAGTCCAGCATACTACGTTGCAGCGTCGTTAGTTGCAGGCAATACATATTGCATGCAGCCTTGAGAGCGTTGAAGTCAAGGACGAATATCCACCGGTTGAAAGGATGAAACTACGGATGAGCCACTTTGACGGTTGCGAACAGCGCCAAAGTGTTTGTCATCCGTGTGGAACATCACGGCCCACACAACAAATCAAATAAACCCCTGTTTGTCACACGGTCTCGTTGAGGCCCTCATGCCAGTGCCTTTGTTGTCTCTGGATGCTGAATGGACCTTCTAATATGCATGACATTCGGGCCGTGGGGTCAACCAGTCTCCGAATGCCATCCTACCGCCGGCCCAAATGTTTTCTCCCTTCGGGAGTTGGGCAGGTCATATATCTGGGGTGCATATGCAGAGCTCGGTATCTTGTGGCCAGACCCGTGCCGCATATTAGCGAGTACCACATGACGGCTGTCTCATCTCCTGCCACATGGTGTCAAGACCCGACAGTGCGAAGTAGGCCCAATAGCACGAAAACCACATTCTCTGTTCCGACGCAGCCTCCAATCAGGTACCTGAAGAAAAACGGGCCATGTGCATGTCGCATCATTCCGACGTCTAGTGCTACGTAGATGAGATGACAGCGTCGGCGAAAGTCGGGGTCCCTTTAAACCGTCGTCAACAATCTCACCGAGTGTAAGACTAACGTAGTAGCCCTGAACCAATATTTAGTCTTGGCCAGCCGGATGCAGCCCAGCTCCACTATGTATTTGTCCATGATATGACGAGGAGAGATGTTGGCCCACGAAAACGAGATATTTTTCTGTACGCACACGGTCTTTTCTAATTCTTCTTATCGCAACGGAGTTGCAATGAACAGAAGGATTCGCCCCACCACTCATCATACAATCATAAGCCGCCCCTCAGCAAATGAGGTTGTGTCATGGGATGGTTATGGAGGGTGCATCTGGTTTGGGGAAATCACCCGGTTTTGCATCCTTTTCTCCTGGTTGGCTGTCAAGTCTAATGCTAGGATCCAATTACCACTTCCACCCACCATCCTACAATCTTTGTAGCTTCCAACCATTCAGCAATGAAGTAGCCTTGAGTCGTGCAACTCATTGAGATCACCTGGATCTCTCATCTGATCTTGAAGTGACGAAGGTCGAACTTCACACGCAACAATCACTGTCCCGGCCTCGAGTCAGGAAGTTGAAGCGACCCGTAGATGTCGGTGTTCGGTCCTATTAATGTCACATCGAGAACGATTGCTGTCATTGACTGCCAAGAAACGTGTAAGCCCGGCAGTGGCGGTCTGGAAATCATGCAGTCAGCTGCTTCATGTGTCAAGCCACCTCAGGGACAGGATCTGCTATCCGCATTCGATTTCCGCCAATAGCTTAATGGAACCCTATTAACCTTAGTACGAAATAGACTGTCACGGCGTATGGTATGAAGGGGACCTGCCCCGAAACAAATGCGCCATTAATGCATGTCGTTCATCGAGATTGTGTTGGGAGAGTTGGACCAGACAGCAAAGGTTTGCACAGTGTCGTTAGCAAATACACTCCGTTGCGTTGACAGCGTCCGCCCCCCTTTTTTTTCCCCGCTTATGCAAAAACATAGAAAAAAGCTAATTTTACGCTATGACGTGCATTTTTCCGCATTATACATAAAACATACTAAATCTATTATTAGTACCTTAATTACTATTAATTATTATAGTTATAGTAGTATTTAAACGTATAACTATATAATAGAGACGTAAAGTATATATCTAATACCTCTATAATAGTTAATTTACTTATAAAAGTATTACTAACTTAGTTAGTTACTTTATTTTATACTAATAAACTAATAAAAAGTTTATATGTAATGGTATTTAGGGGCTATAGGCTATGGTTAGGTCAAACTGATAGAAGAAGCACCTAAAAGGTAGGTATGGTATTATTACGCTACTTTTACTTACTTCTTCTAAAATCTCCTTTTCTAACCCTTTAGTAAGTACTTACTAAGTCCTCGCTATAGAGGGTTCTATACCCTATCTCTATAGGGTCCTCTATTCCTTTAGCTTAGTCTAGCTAAGCTATCCCTAAGCCCTTCTAGTCTAAGTAGCTAGACCTTTATAATTATCCCCTTTCTAATTATAGTAGTCCCTACTATAAGATAGGTTTAGTAGTAGGTTAAAGACCTCTATTATCTATAGTAAGCTCCTATAGTTACTATTATTATTATAAGCTATCTCTACTATCTATATGGTAGTTATCTACTATATATTTACTAAGGCTTTATTATCTCTTATTACTATTATTATTATTATTATTATTACTATATACCTTATAATCCTACCTCTAAGGTTATATTTATCTACTAGCTAGGATCTATTTTAGAGGCTTTTCTTATTCCTTAAAAAAAGAAATTATTTCTTATAGTTTTTATATCTTTTAGTTATAAATATTTCATTCTTTACTTAGTAAGCTTTCTCTAAATAATAACTTTATAATAACTTTATTTTTTATCCTATTTATTCCCCTTCTAAAATAAGTATATTATAAGGCTATTTAGAACGTTAGATAGCAACTACTATTATTAATTTACTATGCTTACTTTCTTTACTTTTAGTAGCTCCTACTATAGTAAATAACTACTACTTCTACTATTTAAAGTTATTACTACTTCTATAACTATTTAATAATACCTTATATCTATCTATAAAGTAGTACCCTTTTTCCTACCTAAGGTTAGTTTTTCTTCCTCTTTATTATATTATAGTATAATATAATAGCTTTTATATTTTATAAGCCTTTATTAAGCCTTTATAGAGCTTTCCCTTTCTAGTATTACTTCCTTATTTAATATTATAAGTACTAAAACCTTAATTACTTATATCTTAACGCTATATAAGCTTAACAACTTAGCGAAGAATAGTAGTATTTACTAGTATAACTAATTAGCTAGTAGTAAGCTTTATATCTCTTATACTTTATAGCTCTACTAGGCTGCTAGTATAGTATATACTTATATTACTATAGGGAATATTACCTACTAGATATATTATTTACATAATATTAAGTATTATAAGGTAAGTGATTAGTAACCTTTTGTTAAAGCTTTAGCTAACTATTTATATAACTAGATTTCTAATTACTTTATTAATAGCACCTAAATCTTCTAGAACTAAGTAAAGCATTATACTACCTAGATTAAAGCTAGTAAGCACTATTAGCGTGAGATTTATTATATCTATACTATAATTATAAATAGTTAATTACTTCTCTTAGCGCTCTATAAATAGTTAGTAAACCTTATTAAGCTTTAGCTTAATTCTAAGTAGTATAACAACTAGTTGCTATAGATAAACACTAAGGAGATTGCTACTAATTACGCTTAGGTGCGTCTAAAGATCTAGCTTAAGGTATATAATCCCCTTATATATTATGTTTTTTCTAATAGCTAATAGTTTTTTTTTTTTGCAAAATGCTTACTAAAAGAAGGATAAGAACCTTATTAAGTAGACTTATCTTTAGCTTAAGAATACTTTACTTTAATACCTTTAGGATAAAAGCTATATCTTTAATTAAGCTTAGTTTCTTAATAATCTTAATGAAGTCCTAAAGAAGTATCTCTTAAGTAATAATCCTTATATATCTAGCCTACTTACTTAAGACCCCTCTAAGGTCTAAGTTTCTTAAATATTTTATAATTCTTATAAGTACACCCTAGTTATAATCCTTAAACATATTAGTTCTAGCTTTACTCTATAACTAAATGCTTATAAGAACGTTAGCGCCTCTTCTATAAGCGTTTATAAGAACTTTATTAGCTCTAGTAATAAGGATAAGTTATTAGAAAGTAAAAGCGTTAATAGTAGAAATAATATTAATATTAATCTTAATAGTAATAGTATTAGTAAGGATTTAAGTAACTTAGAGGGTAACTTAGAGGATAATTCTTAGTGGTTTTTAGTAGATATTTAGTAAATATATAGTAGCTTTTTTTTAGGAGTTCTTAGTTAGATACCTATAGGTTTATATATTACTTTTATAGAGTAGTTTTTATAGTTAATTAACTTTCTCTCTTTTCTCTATACTACTTATTATCCTACTTATAGTATAACTTATATTATTACTTCTTAAATCCTATAAAGATCTATAGAGCGTTTACTAAGTGTTTTTTAAGCTCCTAGGTATTATATTCTACTAACTAGCCTTTCTACTTCACTAAATATAGGGGGCTTACTAGTATTTCCCTCTATAATATAATATTTTTAATTTCTTATTCTTTAGGGTCCTCTTTTAGGTCTAGAAGCTATCTTTTAGTAAGCTTTTAGCTATATTATAGCTTTAGTAAAGCGATAGAGAAAACGTTATACGTTTAGTTATATTTTTCTAGAAGCTATACTCTATAAGCGTTAAGGCTTATAACCTCTATAATTAGTATAGGAATAAATTATAAGGTGAGTTTTTGCTAACCTTTTATAAATTAAAAGTTCTTTATTAAGAGCCCTATAATATCTCTAACGTTATAGGATTACGCCTTCCTTTTAGCGTTAGTATTCTTAGCTTATACTTCTATTATATATCATTAGTTCTTAGCTATCTTTTAGTAAACTTCTATTAGCTTCTTAAGCTTTTCTTTAACCCCTTAGGTCTTAATTTTAACGCCTAGCAGGTAGTAATTAATTATCTAAGGGTAGTAACCTATAAAGGCTTTAAATAAGGACATACTGATAATAGTATATTTGCTATTATTATATAAGAATTTAGCTTTAACTAGTTATATTACCTACTAGTTATATAAGCCTTTACTAAACTTTAAGAGATATACTATTAAAGTTTAATATATCCTTTTAGTCTACTTATTTATCTATAGGTATTATATAGTAGAGATATACCCTTCTATATTTTAAGCCTTAGTTTAATCCTACTAGAACTAGCTAATAATTAACTTATCTCAATCGCTAATAATAACTTTAAGCGTACTATAATAGCACTTAATCTCTTAATATAAGATCCTCACTAAGCTTATAGCGTCTAGTTGCTTTATTATTACTAGAAAGTAAGCTACTTTAGTTATTTAATATATAACTACTAGGATTATATTATATATAATCCTATTATCTTAGCAACTCTCTAGTAACCTAGTTAAGAAGTCTAAAGAAATCTATTAGGTATACTAGTAATTCTAGTATTTATAGTAGCCTATATAGCTTATGCTATAGTATGCATACCTCTTAGTAATATAAGTACTTAATAATATATCGCTATATATCCTCTATTAAGTATAACTAATAGAATTTTTATAGAATTAGCTCTACTATCTTATTTACCCCTATATACCCTAATCTAAGCGTATTATAGTAGTTTTTTAGGATTTTATAATAGAAAGATCCCTCTTCTAGGATAATAAGTCTTCTTTTAAACTAAAAGATGTTATTCTTATTAAGTTAGTACCCATAGTATTCCTTAGTATCTTAGTAAACCTTAGACGTAAGTTCTCTATAGAAATAGTTTTTAGCCTATAGTCCTCTAACTATCTATTTAAGATTTACGCCTAGTTATAATATATATGCTGTTTTATCCTAAATAAGCTCCCTTATTATAGTATATAAGATATACTACTCTAATATAGTAACCTTAGCTTCCCCTAAGTCCTCTAGTATACTACTATCTTCTTATAGAGTAGTTAGTATAATATCTATATATAATTTTAAGTAGGTAATAGTACTAATATATATACTTTAACGTAATAGATTATTAGTACTCTTTATAAGGTAGTGCTAACCTAAGGGTAAGGATCTTTTAACCTTAAAGCTAGCCCTCTAGTAAGGTTCTTATATACTTTACTAAATAGCTTAGATATAAGTTCTTATAGTAGCTATAATTCCTTTAAGCTTAGCAATATATTAGTAAGTTATTACTAATAGCTAGCTAATAAGTCTTAATTTCTTCTTTAAGGTGAGAAGTATATTATCTACTTTTAAGTCTTCTACTATATAATTAAGTTATTATAATAGTCTATCTACTAGATTAGTAACTCCTAACCTATACTAGATTTTAAAATTAAATGCTAATAAGTAGTAAACCTATTATATAAGTCTTCTGTAAATATCGCGCGTAAGTACAGTAAATACCCCTTTTAGTACTATATAGTTTATAAGTACTAAGAATTTCTTAAGGAGCCCTTAGAGGTATTACGCTTAATAATCTAAGCTTTCTATCATAGTAAGAAGCTCCTGCTACCTTATAGCTTAGCGTCTTTCTATATCTAAAAGCTTTTTTAACTAGAAGGCTACTAGGTGCTAGATAATACTATACTTCTATAAAAATATACTAGATACTACCTAAGTAGATATATTAATCTTAACTTTAGTTTCTAGCGCTAGGTTATAATATCTTAATATTAAAGCTTTAGTAAATACTCTCTAAAGTATCTTAAATATAGTCTATATCTCCTCTATCTAGATAAAAGCTCCTAACTTTATACTATTTTAGCTTCTTTTTAGTATACTATTTATAAGAGCTATAATATAGGAGTATCTAGTAATAAATTTACAGTAAAAGTTATAAAAGCTAAAGAAAATTTAGATATCCCTAAAGGACTTTAGCACTAGCTATTTAGTAACTACTTAGACTCTATCTAGATCTATTTTAATACTATCTTAGGTAATATAGAACCTAAGGAAATTTACTTCTATCTAGTATAAGTTATACCTCTTTAGTTTTATAAACAGCTTAGTAGCTTTTAGGCGATATAAGACTACGTGAAGGTTTTTTATATATTACTCCTTAGTATCTAAATAAATTAAAATATTATCTAGGTATATAATATAGTAAGTATCTAAAAGGTTAGTAAGTATTTAGTAAATATACGCCTAGAAAGTTGCTAGAGTATTAGTAAACTTAAATAGCATTACTATATACTTAAAATACTTATATTAAGTCTTAAATATAATCTTCTATCTATCTACTTTATTAATTATAATTCTATAGTATACTTTACTTAAATTAATCTTAGAAATAAACTTTATATTAGTAAGCCTATCTAGAAGCTTATTAATTAGTAGTAGAAAGTAGTAATTCTTTACTATAATTTTATTTAACCCCCTATAATCTATATATAACTATAAGCTACTATCCTTCTTAAGTATAAATAAGACTAATACCTTAGTAGAGCTAGTTAAATAGTAGATATATCTAGCTACTTCTATCTCCTAAATATATTTAGTAAGGGTTTATAGCTATTCTACTAATATAAAGTATATTAGCTTATATAGAAGCTTTTTATTAAGTTTTAGCTTAATATAATATACTACTCCCTTTAATTTAAGAACCTTCTTAGCGTTTTCTTTATTAAAAACGTTAGTAAAAGGTTTAAGTTCTTTAAAGATCTTCTTCTTATACCTTTTATTTAGTAAGCTTTTACCTAAAGTATTAATATCTTTCTCATCTAGGGCTAAAGCTCTTATTAAATATATTATATAAGCCTTCTAGCTATTTTCTATAATTTCTTATGCTATCACCTCTAGCTTAGTAAGTAAGATATAATCATATAACTAGGTATAAACGTAGATATCTATATAGATACCTTCTCTACTTATTAAGTTATTAGATAAAAAGATATCTCCTACCCCCTTAAGGCGTAGACTAATAACAAACGCTTATTAAATCTTCTATAAATAGCCTTAGCTATTAATTAAGAAGAAGGTAAGCTAATAAACCTTACTAGTAGGCGTTAGCCTTCCTTAAAAGTCTACTAGCTCTAAAGCTATAATACCTATAGCTTCCTTTAGTAAGAGTTTCTTTATAAAGTCTTCCTATATAAGGTCTACTACAGCATAAGTATTTATATTAACTACTAGTTTAACCTTATTATACGCTTAAAGTATAATCACTTAACCCTTAATAGTTTACCCTATAGGAACTAAGGTGATTTCTAGTATAATACCCCTTAAGGTTACCTCTACGCCTATTTATTTCTTAAGTCTTTAGTATTAGTTATATAAAGTACTATAATAATATTAATTCTACCCTATCTTAAGTTTAAGTTTTAAGCATTACTTATAAGCTAAGTATAGGGTTTAGTATAATTAGGGGAGATATACCTATATTTCTTATAGTTATAGCACTAGGTTCCCTAAAGGTTAAGAGCCTTACTATTAGAGCTAGGCGTTATATAAGGGTTTACTAAGTAGTTATTCTAGAATAAGGTCTCTAGATAGCGCTCCCTTTAGTCTATTAACTAAGAAGGTTATAAGCTGCTCTTATGAGGGTAGTCTAGGGAGCTAGAGTATAGTTACTTATATAACTTAGAATAGCTAGCAGGCCTCCCTATATATCTCCCTTTTATAATTTCCTATAGCCTCTACGTATAGAAGGTAATAGTATGTATATTAGTATAATTAACATCTTACTTAAAAAGCTTATCTTTTAGGGTCCTTATAAGGCCCTAAAAGAATATATAGGCTTTTATGTTACTTATATTTAGCTTACTAAAGGCTTAGTTAATAGACTCCTAGTAAGCTTAGTATATAATAGGTTTTTTATTATCTTTCTAATAGTACTATCTTAAAGTATTATAATAGTTCTATTCTTAAAACTTAAGCGCTATATATTACCTTCTTATAAAGATTCTAAAGTCTTCTTATATAAGGTTAACCTAATTCTCTAATATATCTATAAGCGTTTACTAATAAGTCTACTATTCTACTTATAAGGTATACTCTATTATACTTAAAGCCTACTAAATATACTAGCTATTAGAGCAGCTAAAGTAGTATTTATAAGCCTCCTCTACTATAATAAACTAATCTTCCCTCTCTATACTAGTAGACTTACTAATAAGATAAGCTATATTATAGTTTAAAGGTTTCTTATAAACCTTTAGTAACTATTTAGTAAGCACTTAATTGCTTAACATAGTAGTAATTAGCTTATACTAGTTAGCTATTATTATTATAATCTATTATATTAGTATTTAGCTAGTAGCTTTATCTAGCCTTCTAGCTTAAGCTAGCCTATTAGCTATAGCTATAGACGTCTAGCCTTATAGCCTATCTAATCTATAGGGAGGGGTTTTATATTCCTTATTCTCCTATATATACTTATTATCTATTTAGTAAGTATTTAGTATAAGTAGCCTATCCTCTTTAGAGCTTCTAGCCTTACTTAAAGTATAGCTTCTCACCTCTCCTTATTAACTTATATTATCCTCTAATTATTTACTAGGGTTATCTCCCCTATATAGGCTTACGTAGGCTATCTTACTTAGCGCTTAGTAAATGCTAAGTATAAGTTCTTCAGCCTAATTAGTAGGCGTTGCTTAGGTATATAGCGCTATTATTATTGCTAACCTTCTTAAATTAGGGTAGAAGTAAAAGAATTATAATAGTATTTAGGGGCTATAGGCTATAGTTAAGTTAAACTAATAGAAGAAGTACCTAAAAGGTAGGTATAGTATTATTATATTACTTTTACTTACTTCTTCTAAAATCTCCTTTTCTAACCCTTTAGTAAGTACTTACTAAGTCCTCGCTATAGAGGGTTCTATACCCTATCTCTATAGGGTTCTCTGTTCCTTCGGCTTAGTCTAGCTGAGCTGTCCCTAAGCTCTTCTAGTCTAAGTAGCTAGACCCTTATATTATATTACTATTATTAGAGTTCTTAGTAATATTTATTAAAGAATAGAAGAAGAAACTTATAGTATAGCTTTATATAGCTATCTAATATATAGTTTATACAGCTATAAGTAATATAAAAGTATACTAAGAGATTTAATATAGTTCTTTAGAGTAAATAGCTTTAATAGTTAATAGGAATAATAACTCTCTTAATAGCTTAACTTATTTATAATATTAAAATAAAAGTTTATTACTATATAGATAGTACTTAGTTACTTATAATTTACTACTAGTTAGTATATATCTATAGTTTATTATATTAGATATATTAAGAAAAACGCTAAGTAATAATAATAATATAATAGTACTTAGAATTTTAAATCTATAACTATTAATAATTATAATAATACTACTATTTAAAGACTAGAAAACCTATAAACTAATAAGTATTATTAGCTATACTAAATAGATAATTTAAAAATATAGATTATAATATAATATAACTAGTAAAGTATAAAGATATAAGAGGTACTACTAAAGTTAATAAAAGATAGAAATATAGTATTATATAGAGCTTCTTAAACTAGTTTAGTATTATAGCGATTTATCTCTTAAAGAGATATAAGATTTCTTATTTAAAGCTTTTAAGATCTAAATTAATTATTTTATAATTAATTAATAGTTAAATTTAGCTAGTTAGATAAATAAGAAGTTTAAGATTATTACTACTTAGTAAAGTAATAAACTATAATATAAATACTTATATTATATATAATAATATTACCCTAACTAACTAATATTTATTAATAAATCTAATATTAATAAGGATATTAAGATATAGAAGACTAGATAAATACTAAAAAGGCTTATTATATTTTAAATTATAGAGATTAATTAGTTTTAAAACTCTTATATATAAATCCTACTAGCTTTTATATTAATTAGTATCTTATACTTAACTATATACTATAATATAACTAATAGTAATAAGTTCTTTTATTAGCTATAAAAGTACTTTATCCTAAAATATAAACGTTTTCTAGAACTAAACTCTATTATTATTATAGATAACCTCTTTTATTATTATATACTTTAAATTAAAACTTTATACTAAGTATTAAGTATTAATCTTAAGTTTCTACTTCTATATTTACTAGACTTTAACTTTATTAAAGAATACTTTAGTAATCTAAAGTGATATATCTAAAAAATATATTTAAAGTAGAATAATAATTAGAATAATACTTAGGATTTTATAGAATATCTATATAACTATATTATAAAGATTAAGTATTATCTACCTTAGATTAAAAGCTATTTCTACTATTTATTTATTAATTTTAATAAGATAGAATATATATTTAATAATATTAAACTATAAAAAGGAGGATAAACTATAGATATTAAATATTAATAAATAATCTAAATTCTTATTATATATTTATATAATAGATCTTAGTTATATTATTATATAATAGTTAACTATTAAATCTATAATTATAGCTAATAAGATTATAAAAGGTTGAGCTATAAGTATACTAAAATATAAAAAATATACTACTATCTATTATTTTTATTAATAACTATATATATATATTAATTTTACCTATATAATAGCTAAAATGTATTATTAATACTTATAACTATAATTTATAATAATAATATATTATTATAATTAGAGACTTTAACTACCTCTAACTAATATTAAGATAGATTAAATTATATTATTTATAGACCTAAAATAATAGTAATTCTATTACTTTTATATATATATAGTAGTAATATTAAATCTATAGCTATAAGTAGACTTTTCTATAATGAAATATATTATATAAGAAAATCATATATATAGTTAAACTTTATATTATTCTTACTATATTACTCTTCTTTATTATTTTCTTCTAAGTAATATATCTCTATTAATAATATATTACTTAAGATTTTAATTTAATTATCTTTATTACTTTACTTAACTTTATTTTATTTAATCTATAACTATATAAGTAGTATCTATTATTAATATATAACATCTTATATAATAATAATAATATTTATAAGAATACTTACTTACTTAAATATTCTATATAAAATAAACTAATAGACTTTAAGGTATAAAACCTTATATAAAAATGCTCTATTTATTATAACCTATAACTATAATATTAATTATATAATACGTATAGTTATATAAGCACCTTATGTAATTAGTAGTTTAGTAGGTTACGTTTTAGGTTATCTTTCCACTCACTTTTCCCTACCTTAGGGAATAACCTAAGAAAAATATCAATAGGAATTATCGCAATATATCTCTTCTATTATTCTTATCTATATAAGTAAATACCTATAAATGCTTAGGATTATCACGTTTTATTATAACTTAACCCCATCTATAACCCTATACTATATAGGCGTATATACTACGCCCCTAAATATGCTTATACCTATGTTAACATCTATAACGCTAATAGTAGTAGTAATAAAATAAAACTAAAAAGTTTTAAAACGTTTATAAAGTTAGCTACATTTAATAGTAAATAGCTCTATATATACTTATTATATTAACTAACTTTAACTAGTATACTATAGATCTCTTACTTAATAGATTAATATAGTACTAAAGCGTTAATATATTAGGATAACCTTAACTTATTTAAAACTAATACTATAAAGTTTTTAACTAGCGTTACTATTATCCTTCTTAGGAATTTAATATATATTCTTATATAAATATCTCTTTTTAACTCTTAATAGTTTAAATAAAGTTTAAAGTAAAATATTATATTAGAGAAAGCATTAAACTACTTTCTATAGTAAGTATTATTATTTATAAAGGATTTAATTAAGTTTCTAATATCTTTAGTAAAATCTTAAATAAAACTTTATTTAGTAAACTAAATATCTAGTAACTTATAAATTACTTATAAGTTACTATTTACTAATTATAGTTTCTATAGTTTCTTTTTAAACTCTTTATTAATATTATATTACTTATTATAAATAGATATAAACTACTTAATAAAACTAGTTACTTAATCTAAAGCTTTTTAAAGTAAATTTAATATTATTAATGAGGATAAATAAATTAAGAGTATAATACTTAGTTAATAAATACTTAGAAGGTTTAATAGTAGAAAAATTAGTAATAAATATTATAAGATATTTATATATAGCTAGTATATTAATAGTAGTAGTATTAATAGTAGTAGCTATATATATAAGTTAGGATATTAAAGATAATAATCTAATACCTTTATATTACTATATATATTAATAATAATATTACTATTAGTATTAGTTAAACTAAATCTTAACTTTAAAAATAGAAGTATAATATTTTTAGCCTTCTCTTCTATTATTACTATTATCTCTGAATTATTATTAACTTTAATAATATTCTTACTTCTCTTACTTTAGTATTTCTAATCCTCTATAAACTAGTTATAAAGAATTTTACTAAGTAGTTTTTTAAGTAGTTCTATATTATTAATACTAACTTATTTAGTTATAATAGCTTTTACTTATTTCTCTATATAGTAAGATTTAATCTTATAATACTTCTAGTTTAATATATAATACTAATTAAACTTCTTATCGCTTAAACTATTCTTATATCTCTAATACTCTAAGTAGATATATATATAGAGAAGTTATTTATATATACCCTCTTTCTAATACTTAATATTTATAAGATTATTAACTTTATAATTAATTGCTTTTTATATACTAGTTAAAACGCTTATTTAGGTACTTTTTTAAAGCGTTTATATACTAGTTATTATACTACTAAAGATTAATATAACGCTATATTACTACTTAATAGTAAAGTAAACTTTACCTCTCTCTTTAGTTTATTTAAAAGAGGGGATAATATTAACTTATAGAATACTTAGCTAAGTAACCCCTCTAGTAAATAGATAGACTTAAATAAAAATTAATATTAGTTTAAATATATTAGTAAACTTCCTCTAAGTAATAATAATAGTAATATTAGCTTTTTTTAGAATATATAAGTTAGCTACTTTTACTTTAAGTTAGGTACTACTATCTACCTCTTAGTCTTTACTATTTATATCTAATATAAGAGTAATATTAAATCTATTATATATAATACTCTTGAGAGTTAGATTAAGAATAAATAAACTATTACTTTTAAATATTAAGTTATAAGTAACTTAGATTTATAATAAAGTTAGTTCTTTATTACTTATATTATCCTCTTCTTTAAATATATTATAGAATAATATAAATATATTATTAGTATTATAGTAAAAAACTATAGGTATATTATCTATAAATTAAATAGTTTAATAAGAAGTTAAGTTAACTAAGGTTAAATTTAGTTAAAATAATAATATTAATAAAAGTAGAATATTTTAAAGCTAAATTATATATTATAGATCTTTCTTTTACTTCTTCTATATTATTATTATTTTTTAATAAAAGAACGTTTTTAAAGCTCTTTATAATAATAGAAGGGCTATAAGTATATACTTTTTTTATAATATAAATTTAGCTACTACTAAATTATTAGTTTTAAGTCTAGCTTTAGTAATAATAACCTCTTTAATAGCTTCTTTAATAACTTCTTTAGTAGTAGTAGTTTAATAAACCTTCTTAGTAAGTATAATAATCTTAATTAATAATAAAATAGAACGTTAAAGAGGATCTTTAGTAGTATCTTATATTAGTTATTATATATATTATTATTTCTATATATTATTAGTAATAAGTAATAGATAATATTTAAAAAAGTTATTATTTACTTACTAAGCTATATAGTAGTATTTAGGAGGTATTATAATACCCTTAGATAGTAAAATTCTATAGAAATAAATTAATTAAAACTATTAGAATAGGTTAATTACTATACTATAAATTTCTACGTAGCGTTAGGCAAATTTTTATATATATATAGGGATTATATATGTATAATTTCAGTAAAAAGGGGGGGTGGATGCTGTTAACGCAATAGAGTATAGCTTAACGTAAATATAGTGTCATTGATAATTGATAACTTATCCCCTAACTCCGCAAACATGTGATCCCATGGTATGTTTCCTCCTTTCACCACAATTGTCCCGAGCATTCGCATCATATGCTGGCGATGTTACATACCGCTGGGCAAGTAAATATTAAAGAGCATGTGATGCAAAGGAGACCTTGGTGCCCAGCGCTTATCTCCGATCTCCCAGCCGGAATATTTCACCAAATCTTTTTCTCTTGGATCCTGAACTTAATCTAGACTGTGACATGGGTTGTGAGGAAGTCGCTTGCAGTCGTTCATCTGGTGCAGCCCGTTGGCCATCGAATCTTGCATCAATGCTTCCAATAATAAGCATATCAGGATCAACTGAGTCCCAAGGCTTCCAATCGACGACGTCTTCTCTATTCGTAATTTCTGTGTCAGCAATGGGTGAGGGTAATGATACGGGGAATAACAACTTACTCAGCCAAACGTTCAAGGTCGTCGTCTAACCGCCTCAATCTTTCCAGAGCCCGCTCGTCCGCACCAAAAGACACGAACTGTATGGTAAACCATCGTCTTTGTCCTTTCTTGAGCTTGCCTCTAAGGGCTTTGATGAAGTCAGTGATAGCGTTTGCAACATCATCTTCATGTTCCGAGGCTTCCCACATTCCATCGGTTAGAATGATCAGCGTTTGTTTCTTATCGTGATTCTGGTAGTCATCGAAGATCTTCAACAGCGCCGTAGCCATGTTTGTCATGTTGCGACGATCCACACTCATTCCTACACTTTCCAAAGACTTGCTGAACTTATTAAGAATTGTCCATTCCTGGGCACCTGAAACATTGTGCTTCTCGCCGATTGTGAATTTCAGATCCAGTCCATCTTTATCGAGCGTACCAATCTTCATAGCCAAGCTCAACAAGGTGGTGGTTACATCAGGCCAATGATAGCTCATGCTGGCGGCGTTGTCAACGATAAATACCTAGAGATGTTTAGCATGATGATGAATCTGGTTTCATACGATGCTGAATGTCTTACAATGTCCCTGTTGTCAATGAATTGAGACAGAAATTCGTCCTGCGGGACCTCCCGTTGAATCGCCCACCACTTATTGTTTTTGTTCCAAATTGCATGTAGTTGCTTGTATTGCTGTACAATAGGAACCTCTTGGCGGGTTCGAAACGTGCTGGTGCGATGCGCAAGGGGACCGATGACAGGGACAGACGTCGAGAAACGTTCTGGTTGTTGGGTCGGGGATGTCGGGGTGACGGGGCTAACCAACTCTGGGAGTCCCGGGTGCGTTGTTCCTGTCGGATCTGGCTCTGAGTACACATAGGTTATTGCTGGAATGGAGGGTGCATGTTCGCGATTGCGTGGTATTTCGTGAGACGAAATCGTAGCATTGACTCCGTTTCCTTGCGCGTAAGGCGTCGTTCTGAATGCTCCAGATGGATTGCCTGCTGCTTCTCCCCCAGTTGATATGTTGCGTTCATCATTTGGTAATTCAAAGATTGCTTCGGGAATAAGGCCTGACTGAATGACTTCCTCTCGATTGGCGATCTTTCCACGGAGAATCTTATCGATCCGCTCCGATTTCTTGACACGACTACTCCTTGCAACCGCGAGTCGGGATGGATCGTGTCGGTTGTCAGCTGCCCAAATGGTCTCACCTTTACGCGTGCCGTTGCTTTCAGTCGCTGGCCGAGGTCTGGGCCCTGCAAACTTCGGTGCTCTTTTGTCAAGCTCTAACATGGCGCTAAGTATTTCCTGGGACTCCGGCTTAAGCGAGTTAGATTGCAGAGCATTTTGGTATGTGGCCTTTGCTTCATTGAGGATAGTGTCCAATCTGGTACATAAGTCTGCTGAACTCAGTCTCTTTTCAGGGTCTTTCTCGAGCATGCCAGTTTCAATCAGGTCGAGAACTTGACAGGTGATGGTGTCTGCCTTGCGTGATGAGTTCCGAAGGTAGTCATGCCATTGCATAACTGCTGGAAGGACCTGAGAACCATCATGGAAAGCATCGATGCATGCCGAGACACTGACACTCGGGTCGGCTGTGTGACGCTTTTTGAGTTGTTCGTGAGCCATGACCCGCATCTCACCGTAATTCTCATATCCCTGAGACCCGAGTACCACCCAGGTTGCCACGGCAGAGAACACACAGCCCAATGACCATGTGTCAATGGTAGTGGAAAATAGTATTCTATCCTCGCCTTCTGATGTGTCGCGTTCTGGTGCACCTGTAATCGTTAATAAATTGCGGATGATGTGGAAAGAAGGTGTTCAGCCTACCATACGTCCTGGTACCTCCGAGCAAATGGGTTGTTTGCGGTTTCCCAATGGTACTCTTTTCAAATCGAGTGAACCCAAAGTCGGCTAGCTTGAACTTTCCACGAACCCGAAGGATGTTGTCCGGCTTGATATCCCCGTGCCACCTGTGTAGTTCGATTGTGAGTTGCGACCGTCTCGACGGCATCAACTAGAAAACTGTAATCGTTACTTACCCTACATACTTTTGGATGCTGTGTCCTCGCACGTGCTCCAGCTGATGTATTCTTGCAAGCGTCTTCGCGATATGGAACATGCCCTCCCAAAACGCGATGATTTCCCCATTCAAGACCGGTGGGTATGTGTCTGCCAAGTATTCGTCGAGATCTTGCTCTCCTAATTCTAGCATTATATGGCATGTATCTGATTCCGGACGTTCTTTACTTCCTCTGTTATGGAGAGTATACTCCCCGAGGTATGTCACCACCCCAAGGGACTTGGGATCTGTCGTATTATTGAATCCCCTAAAAGCCTCACTCTCTAGCTTATAGATGTCTTCATAGCCTTTGAGATATGCTTTAACAGCGAACTCATAATACTGGAACACAGTCAGTCCCATGACCTTTTCCAAATTTTCTCATCCTCTAACTTACTTCCATGCCAGATGTGGGATCCTGCTTTGTGGGTTCCAGAATCTGCCTTAGGGTCTTAGACTCAACAAGGTGGGAATGAATCTGGTAATGGTGGACGTGCGCTGTCCCTCCAATATTTATTGTCTCCCCACCAGAAAAGGGCAAAACACTCTTTCCTTTGACGTGCTCCTCGCCCATATTGAGAACGTTCAAGGCAGGATTGAATGCCCAGCGCTGCTTGTCGAATTCTTCCGTTACGCCTCTGTATTCAGCGCTCTTGTATCGTGTCGGCAGCTTGACATGGTCTCCCTCCAATGCTCGTTCAATATCAGTGTACAAATCCGATAAGTCAGGAATGCCGAGATAGTCATCCCGGATGGAATGGCGGAAGATGTGAAACATATGGCCGCAATCAATCTTAATTAAGATGGCGAACAGTATTGGACATCGTTCTACCTCCTCATCTTTGAGATTGAGCAGAAATGTTCCCGTGGAATTCTTCTCATTGTAGATCGTGGCAAACAGTCGTACAGCATTGCTTGATGTCTCGTTAGGCGGCTTCTGCAACAGCCACCCAGTAATCCTTCGCGGAAAATAGAATTCTCGCTTTTCAAAGTTCACGCCACGCGCGCTATCACTCTGGAGGTAGCTGAGAAACTCAGCGTGGATGTCTCTCTGCATCGCAAAGGTCGACGTCGCATACGACTTTTGTCTAAGTAGAAAACGGCGAAATGGAACTGCTAGACAATCCTTGATTGGCACATTGTCTGTTTGCAGAAGCAGAAGGTGTGCGCGACTTTGAAGATCTCTGGCTGGCCGATGGGTGGGACAAATAATAGAGGGATTGTGTGAATAGCACGATGACAGTCGACACTCGCATCCAAGCTAGGTGGGGCGAAGTGTGGAATGTTGGAAATGGGCCTGGCAGGCACCTTTCAAGGTTGATTGTGCACTGCAATCAGCAGCCACCTACTGCTGTCTTGTACAGATGACCCATTTCACTTACCTTCACAGCTCGCGCTTCTTCTTTGGTGGCGAACCATGGTTGTGAGGCGGAAGCATTCCAGCCTGCTTCAGCCCACCACCACATTCCTTCTCTTCGGTTGCCTTGCTGTATTTTCCCCACCGAAGAGTCTGCCTAATCAGCCACATCTTTTCTTGCTGCGCCGGTACGGTCCTTCTGAGCTGCCGTGTAACAATATAATAGTGCTACTTTAGCCATAGAGCATAGTGAGCGACACCACACTGGCCAGCCTTATTGATAGCTCCATGATCATGTCTCAGAAAAGTTGGGCCGCTAATGTTGAGCCCCATTCATCATCACACCCTCAAAAATCAAGATCACACCGCAAGTTCACAAGGCGCAATGCTGCATGGGCTTACGAATATGCATGACTTTAATCACCATTCGAAGCTGAAAGTTTGCAATCTGTGTGTACTTCTTCCCTGCCAGACCAGCTTCCCTTCTTGTGGGCAGGGCTGACGGCGGTCTTCTCGCGGATCCTGACCAGTTCGCTGCTATCATCCATACGTTTCTTCTGCTAATCTCGCCTTTTGAAGTGCCCGGTGCTTATCTTGATTTAGACAATTTGTGAGGCGGTGAAAGATGTGCTCTTAACTGGTACAAGGGGAATTGAATTTGCTCCCCAAATCTTTAGCCTCCAGGCTCGATGCACCCGACTTGGAAGTTGCAGTGTCCCTGCCGATGGCAAGCTGGGGCCGAGACCGGGTCGATGTTCAGTTCCTGGAATGGTCGAATGGCTAAGGTGGCTGGCGGTAAGCATCCTCCGGCCGGATCTACGTTCGGCCCATTTGTTCCCGTAGTATGCGATCAATAGTGTTATGGAAGTGAGCGGCAGGGTTACCTGGAGCCATCTTTCCATCGCGACAGGAGAGAAATTGCCCTGTGGTGAATCCTGTCCCTGGTACTTGATGATGTCCGTGCTAAAGAATGTCTGCGGGTCCTCGTAGTCAGTTTCTGGATACCAGACATCACGACGCGGGGTTTGGGCCCAATTAACTTACCGAAACAAATGTTGCTGGCAGATAGATCAATGTCACGATTGTAACAATGCGTACCATAATTGCCTCTCTTTCCATATTCTGGTTCAGCCGTTCTAACCTATGTTGCTTGATCAACTCGCCTCGATCCCCTGTCAACTTGACAAGAGCCCTGGCGCGACTGATTTGTAGAGTGAAATCATTGACCATATTGCATAACTGATTGCAAAATTCCTCGATGTCGTCCGTGCAAGAAAGTCGCAAGTCAAAATCCCTGTTTTCTTCTAGCTTTGTGTAGAATCGCACCAGAGATTTCATGACTTCGATGTTTGACTCCAGCATGGCAATAGCTTCACTAATCTTCTCCTGCCAGCCGAGGAAGCGCTGTATGTCGGCAGCTGTGTAAACTGTAAAGTGATATCCGTTGCTTGTGGGCGCTAGTACTGCCATTTTGGTCTCGGTCCCACAAGTCAGCTCGCAGTAGAACAGGGAGGGGAAGTGACCATACTTCCATATCAATCACATACTCCAGCCATTTGATGTACCCTCTCCAATCTTCCGTGGACCAGTGACAGAACATGAGATGAGCTGAGAGACTTGATCGGAAGCATTCCTGAGTGTCACCAAAAGACTTGTCTTCCGGTCTAGCATCTTTACCTGTCAATTCTTTGAAGCGGTCCTGGATGTCCAGGCCGCCCTTAGTGACGATCCACAGGGCATTTCCTCCTACGACGTCGAATCTGTGGTAAAAAGCCGCTGGCCGAATGGAATACTCGTTCATCGCTGGATTCTCTAAGTCCACCATTTTCTCCGTAACCCCTTTCAAGTTGTAACATATTTGATACTGCCTTCCTGAACGCCCCAAGCTACTAATTGAACACTTCGAGAACGATTGCTTCAGGGACACTTGCTCTCGAAAGCTACTAAATCCAAGGTCTCGTGGTTCACTCTGGAGCCCGAATATAAACAGAAAGTCCAGGATGTCAGGCATCACCTGATGAAAGGTAAGGATTTCGGACAGCATTGACCGAGTGATGTTAAGACGGGCTCGGGTATTTTGTCCATAGATATAGCTGCGGATAAATCAGTCCTCCAGACACCAAGGAATGGGCCCTCAATACCTCACTCACACAAAACGACATTTTGGGTCCTTTTCGACTACCCCCAGCAACTGATTCTGTGGTCCAGGGTTCAGGTGTCGGACCCCAAGCCACTCCGTCAAAATCTTTGGCGAATGGATGTTCCTTTTTGCGATGTCTGTAGATTTCATTAAACCTGTTTAACTCTCATCTTCACATTGGAAGTGGTCATAGACCAACCTTTCCCGGCCCCGTTATTTGCCTTGAGGTCTCGAAAGCATACCTCCACTCTCTCAATATCGACTTCGCATAGGTAATTCGCATGTTCGTCCAGTCGTTTTGCATATGAAGTAAGTGCGATAGGGTAACTGCTAATGCTCTTCTGCAGAAGGTTTCGGGGATAGCTGTCTCGGTTATTGTAAGAGGCCTGGAAGTCCGCTGGCAAAGGACTAGGTGAAGCCATTGAATCCATCAAGCAATAGTAAAAAGTCCGAGGAACACCTCCGGCATCTCTCACCGCTCGCCGGTATCTCTGAAAAAGGATAGAAATGATTATATCTATCTCAATGAATGCGCCGCATGCCTTCGCGATGTCGTCGACTTTTCCAACTTCGAAAATGGGCAAGCGTACCTTATGGTAAGGCTCCCAACATGAAGATAACAAATTCCAGAATTCCATGTGAGAGCTAGTAGCTACCTGCATGTGTACATATCTCATAAATGCAGCTTATATGTCTGGGCCCTGTCACCGCATACGGAAGTGCACTTTGCCTGCACTAGACACCTGCGCATGACCCTAGCATTCCACGTCGCATGCCGCGAAACCAGCGCGTGTCAGCTGTGGCGCCTTGAGCGAGGCATCCTTGCGACATGGCTCCCATTTCACGCCGGTGGGCTAGGATCAAATTTCACCGAAAACCAATCCAGACCGTACCTCCTCCTAGAGTAGAGCCTGGTCTACTGCGCCTCAAGCCTGATGTTACCACGACCGACGCGAGGCAGACTTTGGCTGCCTTGTTTGGAGCTCGGTTTGCAAATGGGTGCCCGGAAACTAGTTTGCCCATCATGTGGGATTGATACTACATTATCTTGTCTGGCAGGATTCCACCTATTCTCAGTTTCTGTCCTCCATCCAATGTCCACATCATCTACATGTACCACAGTATCAAGCATGTATCGTTTGTAGGCGAGCCCCATCCTGTTGCGAGAGCTTTTCTCTCACGTCCCAAACTAATCCTCGGAGTCTGAGAATGATTGTCGTCGCTGAGGGGGGGTTTGATTTACGTCTCGTAATGCAGCAATGTCCTCTCGGTCTTTCTACACCGTAGGGTAAGTATCACGTCTATCTGGAATGAAATGCCATAAGGTTAGCATACCTCAGTAAGCTTTTTCGGTACTCTGAAAATCCATCTGTCTTTTTTCTGAGGTTGGCAATATTATCAGTGTACTTTGCTAAGTTTCTTGTGCGCAGTTCATATTTACTCTTTCTCCAACGTTTGAAAATGCTCTGCGGGGCCACTTCTCCTGCAAGAATCTCTTTAAGTAATCCCAGGTAATGTCGTAAGATGGATATTCGTCATAGGTTGATCCGGATGATGTACTGTTTCGGGGCTGTCCGCTCATACCGCTTGTAATTGTAAATGCCCTGTGGTCTCTCCTAATCCATCGTGAGAATGTTGAAGGATGATGCGAATGGTGAGTATTGCGGCGCGATATTTCCGGAGGATGCTGATCGGAAGTCATTTTCCCAGTCCACCCGCGGTATTGCCGGAGCTGGAATATCGGGGTCGGGCAACACGGATCAAGGATAATGAGAGTGTGAGGTAGCTACCTCAAGGTTTTCCAAGGTTGACAATCGAGGCAGTGAGAGTTGAAATCCAAGAGAAAGGCAGGCGAAGCCCTTTATGCCGGGGAGAGGCTTAAGGTCGCGAAGTGACACCGACTACTCGGCAACTGCGTTGCATGATGCCTCGGACGCCTTACGCCGTTGCCTCGTGTGGCGCAAAATGATGAAGTCGGTATGAGGCGCCGGCGTTGTCACACTGTAATAGTCACAATCTCACTGTCAGCTGAGACATGCCAAACCCACAGAGACTCATGCATCCATGGCCGTATTTCGTCATTTTCTCCACCATAGTGTGCTCTATTACTGTCCAACCTAGGCCTGCTATGTGGTAGGCCACAGTACTGGCTTCGGGCGGACGCATGCTTCCTATGGATTGATTCGATGACCTACTCAGCCCACAGCCTCGTCACTAGCTTGTAAATGTATGCAAAGATTCCGGTTAATCATGTTGACTTAGCTCAAGGCTTTTCCAGTCTGCAAATATTACTTTGCCTGCAGTCTGAATTACGCTTGAACCCCCCCGGCGGCCTCTCTAGCTAGATCATGGATGCTGAATATCGCCTTTCCCAGACCCAATACCAGATAATATTTGATTCGCCTAAGAAAGCTACGGAGATAATCCTTCCTAGGAGCGAATTGAATCTAGGGTCAATCCACGATGCAAATCTCCACCTACTGTGGCTGGCGGATGCCCGGTAGCTGTACGCGGACGGCTCGGTGATAAGGAAAGCAATGACATATTGTGTATGATGTTTCTTATGCCGAGGACTACAAATACGAGCGCGCTTCTCAAAGATCAGACGTCTAATCAGTCGCCCATAAGTAATAGATTATCATTAGCTCTTCGGGTGTTGGTGGATGTAGGCAGAAGATACCCAAGTATTTGATGGGAGGCGTCGGGGAATACGATGGCAGGGTGTTAAATGGGTCACCGCGGCCGACCCATTCAATGAGCACACGCGGCCCGATGAGACTGCTGCGCCGTGCATATCTCCATCGCATTCCACAGTCACATCCGAGGTTAGGGGGGCATTTGGGTCCGTTTCCTTTCGTGGCGTTTCGTGAGACTGTCTTGGGTTCCCTGCGCCTCATCCACGGCGCGACCCATCCTAACAAATTTAGATCTGGTTTTCGACCAATTACAGTATACTATTGATCAACAGACCTTTCGAGACATTGCAGTAGCACTGCAATCAGCCCCCTGGTTGTGTAGATCTCAAGCACGCAACTCCCTTACTTTCCCCACACATCCAGGTCAGTTTGTATTTGTATCATGCTGTACCGTTGCCATCCCAATGAATTGGCCAATTCTGGAGCTGTGAGGTTCCAGTCTGTTCGCAATGAAGCCTCAACTGCTCGTAAGTCCCCTGGTAATACCAAAGATCATTGCAAGTGCCATTGCACCCCAGGCGGATCAGGATGATCCATCGACAGTGTGCTTTACATATTTCTCGACTTATTTAGAGCCAGTTTTGAGTTCAGTCTGCTCCAACAGCACTACAACATCATCGGTTGGGGCGGGAATTGAAGCGTCCACCAATCTCTCAGATGGCGTCTCTGAGACCCTGTCTGCGTCGTTGGGTCCTTCGCCCTCAGCATCGCCATCCACGATACTGACGGGCATATCGACAAGGCTATTCTCGACAGTACCATCTCCAACTCTGCAACCGCCCTCTTTCCCTCTCTCATCGTCATCATCCTTCACCGTCTTGACATTCCCACCGTCCACACTGCTTACCGATACATCCAGGGCAACGTCAACAGGACCAGCTCTATCTCAACAACCCTCTGCTCTCGGCTCCCCATCAGGACTTCTCCCATCGTCATTCACGTCTAGATCTAACGTCCCAGCTTCGTCAAATCCACCCCAATTCAGTACCACCAGCTCCAACTCTGTTCCCTTACCATCAGAGTCGGCCGCGACCGTTCAACCCTTGATCTTTCTCGTTGTTCCAGGCCCAACACTTGTGAAACGGAGCCTGAGAAGGAGAGTTCTAGGGGGCTTTGTGATTGAGAATACCAATGAAAATCGCCAAGATTGCAACAACGCAAAACCCTACGACTTGGCCTTTGGACAGCTCTCAATCGATGGTGTACCTGTGTTCTATGCTGGCGAGAGCTACAAACTTCTCAACGCGGGAGGAACACCGCCAGAAGATTCCGTGACAACCACATTCAGTGTTTCCGAAGGGGTTCTTCAGTTCTCAAACACGATCCTGCCCGTTGATCAGGCAAGCTTCTGCCAGGACCGAACTGCGCAGGTTTATATAACCTTTGCTTCGAGGCCACCTAACTGCGACCCAGTCTCTCTCGTACCATACACAGGTGAGATTGATTAAAGCCCCGAATTTTGCGACGATCACCCAAGTGCTAATTGCATAAATCCCTTAGTCGAACAATGTCAAAACGGCCAGATCGTTGTCCCCAGCTCGTCTAGTCAGGACATGGGCAGTTCGAGATTGTCGGCCACGAGCTCAAGCCTCGTAGGATCCTCGAGCAGCCCAACAGTCGGTTTAATTACCATAGACCCATCCAGTGTGTCTCCAGGCAGCTTCGCATCACCTAGCACACCGCCGTCAGCCTCAATCACTACATTAGGTTCGATGGCGACGCTGAGCCCGCCCTCAAGCCTTTCATCGTCGTCGCCCGTTCGCAGCGCTTCGCTGTCATCTTTGTCGGCGCCGCCTTCCTTGTCAACATCCCCTTCGCCATCTCTATTTTCGTCGTCGTCGTCGACAACGAGCTCTCTTACTCGAGCGTCAACAGTATCCACCTCGGAGAGTGTCGTAAACCCCACCTCAACCGCAATATCAACGCCGTCTTCGGCAGTTGTTTCCAACCCCCCTTCAATTACTTCATCTACTTCAAGCCTCAACAACAGCTCTTCACTCCTTACGATGAGGTCATCCACTACTATCCTCGGCTCTTCGTCCATCATGAGCGATTTCTCCTCAGCAAGTCAAACAACACTAATCTCGCCATCATCACCTGTATCGAGCCTGTCGACCGTGTCCAGCTCCTTCACACTATCAAGCTCCTCCGTCACAGTGACTCCTCCGCCAATCTCAAATCCCTCCGGGACCTCCACATTGAGTGCATCGCCCACGGAAAGCTCTCCGTCCAGTACGAGTTCTTCGCCTGCCTCGACATTCTCGCCAGAATCAAGTTCCTCGCTCGTACCGAGTTCCTCGCCCACAATAGATTCTTTGCCTGGTTCGACTTCCTCCCCGACGACGAGTTCGTCAGCCGTGGCAAGCCCTTCAGTCACGTCTACTTCCTTGCCGTTCAGTAGCTTCTCGAACACAACGGTTTCTTCGCCCATTTCGAGTTCCGTACCCTTCTTAAGCTTTTCAAACACAACGAGTCCGCCGCCCATATCAAGTTCTGCATCCGCCACAAGTTCTACCTCGTCATCAATGAGCTCAACTTCTTCATCCACTGAACCTGGACAAACCTTTTGCGCTACCGGGAACATGATGATCAGACGAGCTAATGCTTACAAAAAGCGGAATCCGTCTTCCACCTTGCCAGAAACGCTTGAAAGTTTCTTTCTATGGGTTCAACCGCGTAAAAAGCTCGGTTTCTGGATAAAATGGCTCAGACGGTAGGCGTCCGGAAGCAAACAACACGAAAGCATGCAAGACGATCAACACGACAACGTATAGCAAGCAATCATTGGGCATTGATAGTGAGAGTACAAACATAGATGGACATGTGACATATGTGTATCGTCCCAGTGCGGCCGCGCCGTAGGCTGTTTTGGTAATTCCAGATACATGCATGGCAAACTTCTTCCTCAATTTTGTCAAGCATCGCTTTTCGCCGGGGCCAGCCGGTTCTCAAATTGAGGAACCTATTCCGTTTCTTAATCATGATGGTTTTAATTTCCATATTGACATCCCTCGCCGTCGTTTGCAGCTTTCCCTACCATGATGCTAGATGGTTTCGAATTTCAGGATGACGGGAGTTTATGTTTTGGCGCCCAATCAAGCCTCATGCTACAGTGAGCAGGGCAATGTCTCAGGAAATGCACTATTCTTTTTTTGTATTTTCTCTTCCCGTTTCCTGTTTTCCATCGTTTCATTAAGGACCTTCTCAGTCCGATGACCCTTGTTGTTTAAGGGAGGATACTTGAACTGTTAGCGGCAAGCCCGCATGAACCCCGCTTCCTTTTGCCGCCTAGGATCAAGAACTGCCTTTCCCCCTTTTGAGGCTTCAAAAACAGCAAATTCCCCCACTCGTCCATTCCCAATCTCCGCGAAAATGTTTCGTCGTAAGAAGACTCCTGGCCGAGAGCCTCCTCAAGTCTTCGGCTACGACCGCGATGCCGTCGCCTCACTCGTGAAGCGCCACTACCGCCTGCTCGTGGACATGGGCCATCTGCACCCGGACGCCCTTCAGGCGCCATCCCAGACGGGATGGACCGACGAGGAGCTTAACGTCGGCGCGCTGCGGACCCTGGGCCGCTCCGACAAGGTCATTGACCTCCTACGACATCTTCCGTATCCGAGAGCGGGGCCCCCCGGTACTGACGAGGCGGGCGACGACGCGGTGGTCTACTATGAGACGAAGGTTCTGTCCTACCTCAGAAACAAGTGGCAGCCCGAAAAGGACCCAGACCCAAACTGGCATCAACGGCCGTTTGCCATGCTTGGGTTGGCGCCTTTTGACAGGCACTTGCCGCCGCATATGGTATCCTTGACACATGACGAAGCAGCGATCGGTGTGATTTGGCTCATCGATACGGAAAGAGGTTTACCTTTTGAATATTTGATTCTTTTTGACCCACATGTTATTTCTACTGTAGAGTATACTAATAGAAGCGCAGGATGTGTCTATCCTCAGGGCGACGATTACTACCTGTATGGTGACGCCCCTGCCGAGGAGGAAGGAGACGCACCCTGGCTCAGTGCAAAGGCGGTTTCATTTCAGAACTTCTTCAGCAAAATGTACAAGGAAATTTCAACTCTTAAGCTGGTCCCGGCACCTGCGGCGGGAAACTTTGGGGCTGCCATTCGAGCGGTGAATGACCCGGATGCTAAGGTGAGCCCCGATCGCGAATACACAGCTCTACCCTGCTGCGTATGACACCCAAAGTCATCCGGTACTGATAATTTGCAGGCAATGAAACACTTGTACCGTCAGCATGGCTGGCCGGACGCGTTCAGAAAAAATGAGTTTCTTGGGGCTGCCGTGTCAGCTCGCGCGGCCATCTTGGACGACGAGTACGACTGGTCAGACGCGTAAACGAGGCGCTCTTCTCAAACAGAACCAGCGCTATGGCTTTTCTTTTCTTCTTTTTTTAATGATGGGATGACAGTAATTGCATGGTAGATTTCAGTCTCAAGAGAAGCGAATAGATATTCCGTTCTTCCTCAGGCTAGATCATCCGTCTTGCGATTAAGGCTGCCGTTCCTGCACTTGCCAAGCTCCATCTCAAGGGCATCTTCAAGGGCGGCAAGTCTGTCTTCAAGCTTCAATCCCGACGACGCGTGAGTGGATGAAAGTAACTCCACGCGCAAGGCGACAGACGGGGATCTGCTTGACCACCTTGGCCTTTTGCACCACTGGAGTTGGGATTGAGAGGCGGAGCTTGGTGATCTCGGGGTCAAGTTCTTGCCGCTCATCAATATCAGCTCTGTTGTGTCTCATGAGGTTGTCACGTGTGATCTGCTGCAGGACGCTCTTCCTACATCGCTCGCCAACGTGCTACGGCGCCATCGATCCATGACGAGGCTAGATCGCTGGTCAGGCTTGCACCGCAGTTAGAGTATAACTAAGATGTTGAATGTGAGGACTAATCTATTTCAGTTGAGTTTGGAAACAGAGGAAGACAAAGGTTTTGCGAAGGCCAAATAGTTGCGAGAATGGATATACTGAAGGAGCTTGGTTGATATGGCTTAGCGTGAAACGACGAAGACGATGGCGAATGCAAGATGACCCCATTGAACAATGTTCGTGACCCAAGAGTGTGGCCAGATAGTCTTCGGCGGCTTCAAGGACTTGTTGATAGTCGCAGTAGAACCATAGTACGTGATGATGCCAGTATACCAGAATTGAGGCAAGTCCTCGAAGCCCATATAAATATTGCGTGTCTGGGGGTTTCCTTCCGAAGTACTCTACAAACGAAATGGAGACGAATCCTTCCGACAGACTCATGACGACAAGGTCCTCTGAAGGTCCAGAAAGAGCTTAGCTATTCTAGCAGAAACGAATATAGCCCAATGGCGATGACGACAACCACAACGCCTGATAGCGAAGTTGACGATTTATTCAGAATGCAGGAGTCTGAATGAAATTTATCAATGTCCCATCACATCGATTCAGATTTTACGAGTTGTGAACGCGAAGTTCTGTTGGGAGCGTTGTGGTGCATTCACCGGGAGTGTGTTTGACCCTGACGATTACCAACAACATTCCCGTTGGCCGTATCTCTGGACGTGCTGCTTGATGAGATGTCGGGTGACAGATCCTCCAAGGGTCCTCGAAGGGTCGAGGTGTATCGTTGCATAATTAAACAGTGGCCTAAGAAGGAATTACTGCATCTAGAATTATTCCTTGAATTTGTTGGGATGTATCGCACTGTGAAAGACCCACAATCCGGCCTGTGCAACAACGTTCCCTTTATCTACATGTCTCCGCCCTTGCTCTAGAGGAGACGCCTCTTCCTGCCAGGCCTAGACGAGTGCTTTCTCATAGGCTAGGTACGTCTAGAATATCCATTACTACCAGCGGTGACTTTGTTGATCGAGCTCCCCCATACCCGTCGACATACTCACAGCTCATTCCATGAAAACAAAGAAGATTTCGCAGTTTCGTTTGGTGCAAGCCATCGGCGGCAAAGCTCTTGAACTCTGCATACCAGAGCGGTGCAGCATAGAAACTGATAAGGCCTTGCGTCCTCGCAACGGTTACCTGTTACGGTGAGTTTTGTAGAACTCGGCAATAACCAGAATTCATGTAGTGTCACAACATTTATTCATGCCAGTTGCTCAATGCGCCTAAGGTGCAATTCCCATACGGTCGGGAGGAGACAGGGCTGGTGCAGATGTTTGAACGCTGAGACTTTGGCACATGCAAAAGCAAACTGCATTTCTGGCACTGCAGTTACGGCATTGAGCAATGATTACCGTACAAACATTGCCCCTGTCTCTGGAGTATCTAAACAAGTCATGGGACTTGGTACCTCATTCCATCTAGGCTATCTGTTGAGAGATGCGGGGCAACATGGCCAGCAGAACCTCACCCTGCGTCAACAGCAAACTACCTGGCAGAGCTTTTGAAACTCTGCTTCACCCTGTTCATTGACGAAAGATTCACTTTGACCACTGATACTGTCTCTCCTACCTAGGCTCAAATCATCAACATCTACACGCAATGCCATCTCTTTTCGCGCGCTGCAACCGGTCTCCTATGCAGAGAATTGTACCGGCGGTTCTTGCTGGCTTGCTTGGGTTTGTTTTGATTACATTTTGCCACCAAGCGTTTTGTGTTATCTGATGGAAAGCCCGTCTCCAGTTGCTTTCATTCAATCCAGGTTGCGGTCAACCCCTCCACCCTCAAAATATCCAGCTCACGCAGTTGCCCATCAATATGAGACTCAAATCGTCTCACAGGATCCCCTCATTATCTATATTCACGACTTTTTGAACCAAGACGAAATATCTCACGTTCTTGCAGCCAGGTAATGAAGTCGTGTCTTGGTCGATTGGGTTAGAAAGCTGACTAGCGGTGTGTAGTGAAGGTAGATTCGAGCCATCTAAGGTGTACAACGGCCCAGAACACTTCGTCGATCCCAAAACCCGCATCTCAGAATCTACAATCCTCCAACCGGACATCATCACACGACGCATCAAAAGAAGAGCGACCTCTTTTAGGGGTTGGCGCAACAACTCTACCTTCATCGAAGACCTCAAGGTCCAGCGGTACGGCTTCAATGGTTATTACTCCTTTCATTACGACTGGGATAAGATGACTCTTAAGGGAAACCGTGTGGCCACATTCATGGTGTATCTCACCGATTCGTGCACTGGCGGTGGCACCAACTTTCCCCGCGTCGACAAGCCAGTTGACCAGCGATGGTGTGGCATCATAGACTGCGAGGAGACAGAGTACGAAGGAGCTACCTTCAAACTAGTTGCTGGTTCGGCGGTCTACTGGGAGAATATGCATGCCAATGGCAGCTTTCATCATGGTGTTCGACATGCCTCTCTGCCGGTAAAGTCTGGTGAGAAAGGTGGATTAAATATCTGGTTTTGGGATATGGACTGGAGGCCCTTTGAGCAGTCAGTTTAGTGCGAATGGTATTCTCACGTGCGACATACTCCAACGGTTTATTGGTGACTGCCTTCCCTATCACACAATACCTATGAGCAACGTCTAAGAAGCGCCCATCCTTCAATTTGATGCATACTAAACTGCGGAGATCTGACTGGAGATGTGCGACTCCTGCTCGGTAAAGCAGCAATGCATTCATCTCATGCAGCTGTGGACTGAAAGTCACTCTCACTGCATGCTTCTCGTTTGCACAGCTGCTAGTAATGGTCAGATGTCACGGTTTACATGGGAGTGGGGGACCAATTCAAAATACTGCGATACTTCATTTGCTATAAAACCTATCCCAACCAAACTCTTGATCGTTCCTTTCCCTGATAGTTGTGCGAAACCCATTTCGAACTTCCAGCCCGTTAGAATCCACACACGTATTGCTGGTTCAACTTATTTCTCAGCTGCTCAGCCATGATGACCTCCTTTGGCGGCTGCTTCTTTCTTTGCTCTTGATGCCTTCGATGCCTTCGAATTGGCGGATTCGACTGAATGCCACGAGTCGAGGGAGTGCTGGCCGTTTACACCTAAGTCACCTCTGTCCTGACGCAGGTGATTCAGATCGTGGTTGTAATTATCCTTCTTAGTGTTGACTTCGCCTCTTGATGCCCTTGAGCCGGGGAGCTTTGGCTGGCCCTGCTTCGCTCTGAGCTCCTTGCTCTGTTGAGAGCGGCGAGAGTCTAAAGAGTCCTGGCAATGTGATCCACATTTTTTGGCGTTGGCTTTGTCGAGGTTGTTGATGTATTTTGCGTCGTTCGGTTTCAGTTGATCCCTGTGAAACTTCTTGTCGTCGGCCTTGATCTGAGCTTTCGAGGGCTTGTTGGCCCTTGGGGCGATGGAAGGGGCATTATTGAGAGGGACGTCAGTTATCTCCTTGTCGTACTGCTGATTGGACATCCCAGCATCCTCATTATCTAAGGGAAGGACATCAAGCACGGCCTCGTCCCTAGGTTGAAGGTCGGGCTCTACTAGGTGGGTAGGACGTCAGAGCCAGTTGCACAGGTCTTGAGGCTCTTTCAACTTTACCTTCATCCCCCGCTTTGATATCAATAGCGATGGGGAGTTTGCCATGTCTGAACACTGGCGCCCAGTCGTAAGGGACGACGGGGGAGACGTCGGGGGAGACGTCGGGGGAGATGACAATAGGACGTGCAGTTACAGAAGCTGCAAGAGCCTCCAAGAGGACAATAATAGTGAAGAGCATTTTGTAGAACTGGCTTTCACCTGATCGTGAAAGGGTAATGTAAGGTAGCAGAGGGCTAAGATACCTTGCAGAGACAGACAATTAAAATTATTAACCAGGTGGATTCAATGCTGCTTAAATCTGTTATACCCAGATTCTTTTCTGTTGAAAAAAGAATAAGCTTCATTTCATGCATGACTCGCTCCCACGCGACCGGGAAAACCATCGACTTGGAGAACAGCTAACCATCCGGTTAAGATTCTTATTAGCGCGGATATTGAGTTAAGCTAGAGCATTTGTGTTGTTCCTGACATTGAGTTACGCTAGAGCAGCGAGGACGAAATGCGGCATTTCTAACGAGCAAAACTTGCCGAAATAGCATGTTCAGAAAGAAAATCAGTTCCCTAGCAAGCTTTCAGCCAGCTGTGGTGGGGTGACTGGTCTCGCCCAACCAGAGTCGAAACCTTAAGGGATGAGCTGGTATTTGAGAAGACCATAGAAGCCGAGATAGGCGTATTACCCCTCTCCATCCCCTCATTCACCAATGATCCTTGTTGACCCAATTCTCCGCAGCCCGCCTCAAAGTAGTCGACACCACAGAATTCAACGACATCCCTACCCTCACTCCGCACACCGTCAATGCCATCACAGACGGGGGAGGACACCCCACGTAAGATATGACGCGGTCGATAACTTTGTAAGCAACGGGCTGATCCGGCATGGCACCGAATAGGCGATGAGCCGATAGATCGCAACGTGCAGTCTTGAACGATGATTTGGAGCTTTGCTTTCGCTGTCTTAGTGGGGTTCATGGATGTGCGGGGGATTTCCGATTTGAACCTCAGGCTTTTATAACCCCGCAAGCAGGAAAGGGATATCAAACTTACGCCTGTCCAGAGAACAGTAAGCGCATCTGGATTTCTTGATCGGCCGCCGAAATACGGCCATCGGAAATCCAGATCAGTATCTAGGCTCGAACTCTTGCTTTAAGCCCTACCAGCCATATGGCCTCAACTGTGAGCTTATGATTCTTGCATGATCCACTAGTACAACCTGAGTTCGCGGGCACATGTGTGGAAATCTCCGAACAATGCTTACTTCCTGAATACTGAAATGTAATTTGTAGGCAAGAAGACGCGGGCAAGCGTGGTGTGGTGACATGTACATGGCAAGGTTTCGAGAGCCCAGATGTCGCTAGTTCAATTCCAGCCGCCGGCACAAAGTCCATGCCTCATTAATCTGCAGCCTGTAACGACTCCCGGCTTACGCTGCTCACCATGGTCGCGCGACTTTGGGGCGGCGAATAATCCGGCTGCACCTGAACGAGTGAGTGGCAAGTCAAATAGATGAGGTAACTCGGAAAGGGGACCCGCGCGGCGATAAGCCAGCAATTGATCATGGGCATATCTAGCGTTCTGATGATGGCTTTCAGTTCAGGAAGCAGCTCTTAAAACGAACAAGTTGTTCTAAGCTGTGTATAGCTCCTCGCAGCTGGCTATAACCCGAGTGACGTTCAAACACAGGTGGGGAGACAACTTGTATTATTGACGAAATCTGGGATTGACCAGTTCGTGGCCGCATTTACGAGAACAGAAGCTGCTCCAGTTTCTTGAGCGCATATTGTTGACCCTTTCCTCACGAACGAGCCTCAACATTCACTCTTTTCCACCGTTGAAGTTCCAATCCCCGAGTCCACATCATGCACGCTAAGCTGCCTTGTGTGGGTTATTGATAGTGACAACTATTTACTCCTCGTCGACAGGGATCGCTCGGCGATCGCCAGAGGGTGAGTTGGGGGCTGCACTCGTCAGTGTACTATCTGTATTGACGGATAATGCGGAACCTACGACCATGGAACTCATTACGAGAGCGGGCCTCAAGATCAGCCAATTTGACCACTTCCGGGGCGGCGAGAACAAGGCTGAGACCGCTCAAAAGAGCAAAGAGGGTGAAGGTCTTGAACTGCATGATTGAAGGTCTTGAAGTTGTAAAGGTGGGTGCTGATTGAGGAGTAATTTGCTTGGGATGAATGAGGAGAAGAGGTCTTGGAGGCATGGAGGTTTTTGAGAGCCTTTTATATCAATCAAAGTTTACGGGTTCTAGTAGTGTTCAGACTTCGGCATGACCTGTCAAACTTTCACCAAGGTGTTAGTTTCTCAGCTGCCCCCAAGATCCATCAGCTTTCTGGAGTTCCAATGGATGAGATGCTGGGCTTGTGGCAACTCCTTCACCGAGCATCCACTGCGAGGAGATGACTTCGAGCTGAGAATCGATAAACGTTGGGGCCTGAAGTTCGCAGTGCCGCATCTGTGTTGGGCTATTCCCGGGCGATCGCTCTCAGTGGAGGGACAACAATAAAGACGGTGAAATACGCTACCTTTCCAACAGCCAGTACGACGACTAGATTGAACCGCGCGCATAAACACGATTGGGAGACTCTGCAACTTGTGGTCGAATTGCAACGCAAACCTCTTGGCGCGAAAAAGAAGTGCCTGTTCAGACCAGGGCCTTTGTATCCACTCAAGACGGTGTCGCTGATCATGCTGGGTCTTGGCAAACAATTCAATCAGGTGCATATTGTCTTCGTGGGGGTCTTTTGCAACTCCCCTGCCATGATAACGCAGCCTGAATATGAGAAGCAATACCAACAAGCGTTGACACATGCATTTAACCAGGAGTCAAAGTCGTATTGCCTCCGGTACGAAAAGGCGATCTTGACATGCACTAATGACCAAACATGCTTGGGGCAGCACAGGGTGATACAACGTAGGTCATTGTGGCTCAAGCCCTCGTCCGGCCCCAAGTCGATTTGACAAATATTGGGTCTGTCACCTTATCGCTCTTGAAATGCGAGGATAGCTTGAAATGATAATAAGACAACTCAAAGTTGCAGCGAATCTCATGCCGTCTCAATCCTACCGCTCAAATTCAGCACTGCATGTCTTCGGGGGTGGGGGGCAGAACAAACAAGTGTACTGTTGCATTGAGTATTGATGCATGGACACGGCGTTGAAAGGGATCTACAGTCAACAGTGTCATGTCAGAATATGTCCCTGCCGCTCTAAGCGTGAACAGTAGTAAATGGGTTTTCTTACTGCAACGGTCTCATGGAAGTCAACAGATGTAGCTGGTTTTTGGATTCGCTTGTGGTGGAATTCGGGCAGCGACGGCTTATTGTTTCCTCTGTCCGGGCGGCTACATTTGTTGTGTGCGTAACTGAACATTTCTATTACGGATGACGACGACGAAGACGATAATGAAAACGATAGCCATGATAACGACGACAATAGTAAAGTAGAGTAAGTATAGCAGTTGGTCTCTTCGGAGAACGTGGAAACTGAGTTTTGTCTGGTGTGTCGTGAGAAGACTACTTACCCCCCAGACACTCACGATGCTTATCATTTCTCCCAAAAAAAAGGCAATAAATTCGGGTTCCAGAGCGACCAGTCCATCAAGAAGTTAGATACCTGGCTGGAAACTTTTATTGGTTTCCTCCTACAATCGGAGAGTCAGGATAATAGTAGCTAAACATATTCAATCCAATCTTCAGCCCTGAATGGACAGGCAATCCAGCATGCACCACGCGATAATCTCCGCTGCCATTCATGTGCATGTTATTCCAGAAGACGGCGTTCTCTTTCTTGGGCTTCACCAGAAGGCCCATGCCCGTGTCTGTTCTGGAGAACTTCTCACCATCCGCATCCGAGGCCACACCTTTGATGTCCGGAAAATATGTCTCGCCTCCAGTGCAGTTGTCCCCTAGGTACGCAAAGATAGTACCCAAGCGGTTGTACGGTCGATTCGGAGTGTGTTCTAGATGTGTCTCTTCCGCGAGTTTGTAAAACCAGTCGTAATGCAGTTTAAATCTCTCACTAACATCATACCTCACGAGCTGGAGCGGCTCGATGTCAATGTGTTGGATGTTCCCGAGAAAACTGCGCATGCGGGTGGTGAGACAGGATGCAACAGGGTCAGCATGTGGAATTCGAGCTGAGTCGGATGTTCGATATGATCGATCAACAGTTGGTGAGAGGTTGTCATCGTAGACGAGGGAGTGTTCGAGGTCTTTGGAGCTTTCCAATTGAAAGAGGATCAGTATAGCAAGGACTGTAGTTTTCAGGATAGAACAGCTTGAAGTGCTATCATCTCACTATTCGTGAACCAAATGCTCAATTTCTTGGTCCTTGAGGAAGTTGTTGATGTACAAAACGACGGGGTCGAGCGATAGAATTTCGATAGAGTAGTTGTGAGAACAGTCGATGGGTGTCCGATCATCAATTGTTTCCTTTTGAAATCCAACTGGCAAAGACAGTTTCGGAAATGCGAAGGTCATCACCAAAGCCAGGACCGGCAACAATATCGCGAACACGCCATAGTTTCCCAGTGCACGCAGCACTTTCTGCTGGAGTTTTAAGGAAAGTCAGCTTTCAGAATTGATGTCAAAATTCGACATTCCACACATCAGTATTTGCTTACCAGGACAGACAAGCCTGGTTCTGCTTTCTTCTCCATATTTTGTTCTTTCAAGATAATTGTCGCTCTTGAGTGGAAGAATTGACATCGAGGAATTAATCCTACGAGCAGCAGCCTTGAGAAGTCTCTGTTGGCATGGCCCATTCTTGAGAATCAGCCCAGTGTCAAAAATGGTCTTGCCTCTGGTCTCATCCACACACACGTAGTCTCCACCCCCACAACGCCGTTCTGAAGGACCTGCCCGACCCGTGTGCGCGGGCGTATTCATGAGCGGGCGCTAGAGCAAACAATTGCAGGGACTAGATGCAGCCGATTGCCAGTATACAGTGCACACAGGTAATTTCACCAGTACTTAGGCAAGAAAGTATGTCGCACTTATCGTAGCTACTCAGCTACTTATAGCTTCATAGCTTTATATAGCATACGCATATTTAATATACCTTCACCTCGCACCCTTATTTCTAAGAGATTAACTTATTTTTACTTATTTCTATAACCCCTACTACGTAATAGTTATAAGTTTAGCTCTTAATATAACGCTTTATACCCCCTGATATACTACGAAGTAAGCTATAACTTAACGTAGTTTATCTTTTATCTTATAATATCTTTTTTAATAGCTTAATAATAGCTAATTAATATACTCCTTATAAAGTAATATAACTAGTTTATATAATTTATATAATTATACTTCTATACACTTTAGAATAATATATAGGAATATATTAACCTTTATAACAAAGAAGTACTTAATTTAATATAGTAAGTATTATACTTTTTTATACTTAATAAACTATATATAAGGTAATAAGAAGAAGCTTAATATAAATATATCTAACTTTATACTAACTAAGCTACTTACTACTATACTTACTAACTAAACCTTATTAATATTAAACTACTACTACTACCTATATTTATAGTTAAAAACGTTTAAAAAGAGTATATAGGATATATTATAGACTATAAGATATACGTTATAGAGTAAAAAGAGCTTACTATAGGTTACTACTTCGTTTAGAACTAGCTTTATACTATAGTTAACTATAAGATATTATTAATAATATAGAGTAACTTTATTTTTATTAGGAATACCTTAATTTAAGCTTTTATTTATATACTTAAGAGTTATTTTATACTAATAATCTTCTCTATAGTTACTATTATATAAAATAACTACTTTACTTTACTATAGAAAGCTATAGTAGTAATAAATCTAGAAGTATAATACTAAGAGTAGTACTATATATATTAATACGTATAAGTATATAAGATCCTTAAGATCTAAGAGGTCCTTACTTTATATACCTTTTTAGAAGTAGTAAATAAACACCTTACCTTATCTTAAGCTAAGTAAAGCTTTATTAAACTTATTATAGTAAAAGAGATTAGTAAACTTATATATAGTATTATTAAATATAAAGTAATCTTTACTACTTTTATTAACTAGTATATAAATTAAAAAAGCTAGTATAAGATCTATATTATACTTAGAAACTACTTAAAGCTTTCTTTCTCTATAACTTTAGAAAACTTTATATAAAATAACTTTACTTTAAATAGAAGTTATAAAAATAGTAATTTCTAAAAGTACTTATATAGTAGAGAGTATTAATAGTTAGCTATAAAGTATAGCTACTTAGAGATAGTATTATAAAGCGAATAAGCTAAGTATAAAGCTTATCTTATTACTAATAAGAAGGAGACTATTCTAAAGATACTCTTAAAGCTAAAGTAGAGCTAACTTTAGAACTATCTCTAAAGTAAAGGATAGATTATAGAAGTACTAATAATATTATATCTATTATAAGTATTATTATAGTTACTTTTAAATATAGTTATATAAAGTAATATTAATTTATAAAACTTACTTTTAATAGAGACTATAGTAAAGTAGTATAATATTAATACTTTATATAATAAAACTTAAGTAATATTAATCTTTAGAGACTACTTTTAGTAGAGATTAAGGTAGAATAACGCTAACTTAGTAGAAGATAGAAGTAGAGGTAGAGCTAATTTATATAGATTACTTTTAGTAAAAACTATAGTAAAGTAATATTAATATACTATTTATTAGAGAGTAAAGTAAATAAGTTTCTTTTTTATTTATATATAGCTTTATTTTATAGCTTTATATCTTAGATATAAAGCTAAGGGGGTATATTATAGCTACTTAGCTACTTATAGCTTTATAGCTTTATATAGTATATATATATTTAATATACCTTCACCTCATACCTCTATTTCTAAGAGATTAACCCGTTTTTACCTATTTCTACGACCCCTACTACGCAACAGCACTATTGTTTGCTGTTGAATAACAGTGGGTAGTCTCCGAATCAGCATGCATATCTAAAGCGCGGACAAGGATACTGGGGGCAGCTGACCTTCGTGTACAAAGACGACAGCGTTGGATTGGTGACATGGTGTCATAGCCACCATCCACATGTTTCCGGTTCCTTCTCAGCGTGTATTTGCCTCTCGTTATTCAGGTGGAACGAGGCAGAAGATTGCAGACAGGCGTAGGAGCCTGATATCTGACCTCATGCCGCATCAAGTGTCGGTGTTGATGGGGCAGATTCGCCGCACGGCAGGAAGAATCACTGTTTCGAATCCACCTGCTTCTATGTGGAGCGAGCGCTTGAAAACACGAAACGTTTGGTCGCCCATGCTACTTCTTTGAAGTAACAACAGCCTGAAACGGATTCGTCGGTCGAGCAGCCAATGAACATTTTCTTCTCCCGTCATTGACCGAACAAACTCCCATGATGTGTCTGCTGCATGCTATGATATCGCGCATTTCTACCTCCTTGATGTTAAATGTGACGGTGTCTAGTTGAACATAGGTCTATCTTTCATTAATAATGCCCAGTAGGGACAGTCTCCCTGACGTCTTGCTTGGTACAGGTAGTAGAGTTTGGCAGCAGAGGGGTGGCGTGACTAAGACCGACGTTGTTGCTGGAGTCTCCGGTGGATGGGCTCAGCATGATGAGATTGCCAGCAACACGACTTCGGACCTCACGTCGACAACCTCCAGCCAATTGCGGTTTCGCACCCATGGGGTAGTTTAGTAATGTTACCAGGCCTCAAAGATAAATGCAGATGCCGCTTTGCAACAACATCTACATATTCATGACCATGGTCATTATTGAGAGCCGGACAGTGACCTGTCCTGGCTTTGCGCGTCGCTTCCTTCCACCAAGCCATCTGGTAGCGTATTGCATGTCTTTTTCGATGGTACTTCTTTCCATCTATCTTTGGCAAAGAGTAAGAGAAGCTCAGGTTTTAGTGGTACGTTCATGTTCTACTTGGCACGTGGAGTGCACAGTAATCACTGGTATCAAGACTATTCTAAATTTACGATCGTCACCAGCCCAAAACTAATTACCTATGGAACGCGACTTTCCGTCCTTAACTAGAGAAGTTGCTTGAGATTTCTGGTCAAATTGATAAAGTTAAGGGGCTGGATCCTTCGCCGTTGCCCGGCTTTGGTATGCTGACCCGGAATCTGACGCTTTCCATTCCATGGGCTGAGACATGTCAGCCCTCTCCTCGGCCCTTCTCCCGAGAGGCTGCTTATGCGATATGATATTCCGGAAGCAGTAAAACCTTACTCCGACTTTCCTCCCGGATAAAACGTTCAAGCCTGCCGCAAGCCACTGAAGCCTTGGCCGAGACTCTTGAGAGCGAGTAAGTTAGTACGTTTGAGATCGGCATGTCAGGGTGGCTTTCACTGCGGGGAAGTCGTGGGAGTAGAATAGTTTGCTTCCTCAAGACATAACCGTCATTCATGTTCCCGCCAAGGGAGCGAATGGCTATTCTGTCTCACGCCCGTGACTATGGCGTGGAGGTGGCACTTGGCGAGGCATATACGACCTGCCGACACCCGACAGCTACCCAATAGGGTTAAAAGGATGAAATCATGAGTTCTTTTGCCATGTTTGTAAAAGCGCCACCAAGTCTAGGCCCTATAACCACCTTGTGGGTTACAAGTGTGACGTCTATAAAACCAATCAGGTACCCACAGGAAAGAAAACATCATCACAAACACACACAATTTCTTCAGTCTAAACCAGACCCGCCTCGCACAAAATGCAGTTCTCGTCGGTTGTTCTCACGCTTCTTGCTGCCGCGGTCAACATCCAGGCCTCCCCCCTTGCAGAGCGCCAAATTCCAGGAGGGCCCAACGCCAACTGCTGCGGCTGTGACTTCAACAACAAGTCCCATGTTTGCACGGTCCCTCCTCCAGGTGGCTGCTTTACCGCTACCGTCATCTGCCCTTTCAAATCAAACCCTGAAACAGAGGAAATGTGCTGCTGCTGCGACCCAAACATACCCGCCATGAGATGTAAGCCAGTCGCCAAAAACCAATGCATCTGTCCAGCAGTAGCTTGTCCTTTCTCATGGGATCCCATTTTCTTGCCCGCAAACTCTCAGGTTTCGGCCTCGTCCTAAGCAGTCACAATTTCGGGCAAGTTGTGGAAGAATGCAGCAGATCCTTCAGCGCGGTTCCCGATTTCTTGGATTCAAATACTTTGGGACACATGGCCTTCCAAAACTTTGGTTCAGTTCTTTGCAAGGTTGGCTTGGGGTTCGGTCCTGGTCGCGGGGCAAGAGTCTTCAAATATTGGTCAGCTGTTGGTTTCGGTTCGTCCTTGTATCGAAGAAGCACTACCTCGAGCTGTTATCTCTGTTGTAGAACTTTCGTCCCTCATTGTGTTCAATAGCAAGCTGGCTTCAGCCTTCATTTCAGAGCTGGTTATACTGTAGAAGTATACTTTTAGGAGGAGATCTTTAATCCCTCAAGTGTCCCTCGTGTGTATGAAAAGTCATCGAAATGGTTTGTTCGAGGCTTCTGATGCATAGCGGGTTGATCAGAACAAATGAAGAATGTTAATTAAGTTCATCTAGTGGATAGTTCAGAAGCACATCGAAAGGCATCTTTCGGGCTGCCATAATGTAAGAATTGTCACAATGGATGACATACAATCCTGTTTGGCTCTATTATGCTAAGTATCGTATGGGCGTTCGAGCAGCAAAATCCGGATCTCGAGCATTCATAAAACCCCAATCTTCGGGCAACTAAAATTGTGATAATCCCTTTCTGGTTATCTGCCGCCTACTTCTCACGGCCTAATTCCGAGGTCACTGACTCTTCCAGGACTTCGGGAATCATCGGGGACTTGGCCTTTCATGCCAAGCTGGAGAGATCAGCAACTGGACAACTTATACGAGTTTTCTCTCAAATAGGCAAAGGTGCTAAAAGGCCTAACACATTCACTCATCATAACGCGGATTTTAAGAGCTGGGGTCAGATAAGAAATGGCTATTTAACCAGAGTGCTCCCCTAATACGGATTTCCACATTCGCAATCTCTGTGCATAGATCTATAGCCTTGATTCTTCCGCTACACCCGTCCCCTGCTCAATACCAATCTTACTTCATCGACATCATGCAGCTTTCAAAGTTTCTCATCGTTTCCGTCACTATCATTGGCAATAGTCAAGCCGCAACCCTTGGAGGCCGTCAAGACTTTTGGCCAGACGCAGACTGCTGCAGTTGCAGCTACGATATTGAAGGATGGATTTGCAAAGTTCCTGGCGCAGATGGCTGCAGTGCCGTACCAGATACTCGCTGTCCTTTCAAACCCACTGAGGAGAAGACGCTGTGCTGCTGTTGCGATCCTACTCCGGGGAACGAGTCAACAAAATGCTCGCTCGTTGACCGAGCTGCGGGATGCATCTGCCCAGAAGTCAGGTGTCTGCATAACTTCGGCAAATACATGCTTCCGCCCTGGGTCCAGGGTTGATGTTACGTGGCTCTGGATAGTGGCGTCTTTGAAGCCACAGTTCGAAGATGCAAAGTAATGACATTTTGGCCGTTTAAGTCTTGCTTCTTGTTGAGAAAGCTGGTGACAGGGGGCTGGCCTTTCACCTTGTATAGCCTACGACAATCCAATATTCACAATCCAATATGCAATTTAAACATTGTCTGGGGCAGAGACTGGCCAATCCCATTGGTCTCCCGTCTGTTAACCGGTCGTACTCTCTATATGCAATCACTTGCATTTCTTAAGGTACCGTGTGTAAATATGTTGTTTTTTACGCGGGCTTTGGCAATGTCTTTGAAGGTTACTAGGTCTAGATTCATCACCTTCTGCATTGTGAAATATACACGTTAGTTAGAGGAGATGTGATGTGCGATGGTGAAACTGATGATTGGCAGATTTCGTGGGGATTACAATTCACGACTGTTAGTTTACACCGGACGGATCGAATGTCGCACACTGTTTTGTGTACGACTTCGATTTGCTCATTTGGGTTAGATCTTACTCAGCCTGTAAATCAAAAGATGATTGTCTGACAATGGTCCTAGTAGCCTATAGGTTTATCGGCACTGAAGGATTCGACGGGGGCAGTGCTCGAGGCTTTCAAGACATGAACCCTGAACAACCTCGGCCTTAGGGACTCCGGTAGTAAGGTTGACGGATCAGGTTATTCGTTGCAATACGAGGGTTCCCACTGGATGTTTACACCAAATCGATGAATCCAGTAAAATGAATCAAGCAACTAAACGAGGGCACTTGTGGGATTTCCAGCTGTGAAAAGCTTTCCTGATAGCCTTTTCAAGAGGCTATATAAACCCGAGCAAGCAAGCCAGTTCATTAAGATTAAATGTCAACAAATATAGCTCTGCAAATTATCAGCAAAACCACAACGTCTGCCGAAAGATTATCTCTTTACATAACCAGTTTGAACGAAACTCCGATAACATGCACTTCTCACGCATCATTCTCGCTATCACTGCAGCTGCTGGCAGCATTCAAGCCTCCAACATTGCAGGCCGTCAGACTGAGGTCAAGTCAGACGCAGACTGTTGCACTTGCGACTATGACCTCGAGGTCATCACCTGCAAAGTCTCGGACGCGCCTATCTGCAATGTCCCCGACACTCGCTGCCCATTCCGACCCAGCCAGACGGAAGAGCTCTGCTGTTGCTGCGACCCGAACCCGAACGAACCTGCAATGAAGTGCGTGGCTCAGGAGAAAGGTGCAGGTTGCATCTGTCCCGCAGTTGTTTGCCCTTTCAACTTCAACCAGTCCATGCTTCCGAGCTGGTTTCAAACTTGATCTATCTAGTCATCAGCCAGCGGAATAACACTAGGGGCGGGAGGTCTCGATCATGTTTGGCCACTTTGAAATACCACTATGGTTGCTGGAGGCCCAGTATTTGGAAATATCAGATAATTCCAGAAGTCACTGAAAGGCTACACAGATGCATATACCACGCAAAGAGATGAATACATCTAAGTCACTATCTGAAGTTCTGCTGCCTACGACTCGTCATCTTCAATTTCCGCTGATCACCTTCACATACTTGATTGTCATGCTCGTTTGATGTGGGCCGATGTTCGGAAATATCACGTCAGTCAACGATTGTCATAATTCTTTTGACTGCCATAACTGTTTTGGGCCTTTTGATGTTGATCTGTAGTATATAAGCCGTGTCTGATTGTATAGGTACTTTCTTAAGTCGACCTGCCTACAACTATGTGTACAAGGTGATTGACATACTACTTGTCCATACAACCTTCCTTTCACCCAAGTTACTCAACACAGGCCCATGAGTTCTCGTCCTTGTAGTCTCCGCCTTGGAAAACGCTTCGGCGGGGCCATCTGCAGTGTCTACGCTTGAAGTCAACGCCTGCACTCTGTGTCCCATTGACAAATGCAGTGCCCAAAATAGCCTTCGGAGCAATACCCTCTTCCACTCAGCGAACGATTGCCATCAGTACATTCTGCTCGGGGTCAAGGCCTGCATTACTCTGTGCCTGGTTGCCGATGAAGGTGGCACCTGGGCCGCCGCCGCAGTGGGCCATGCCCGAAATACGGAAGAAGCGATAGAACTCATCAAGGGCGGAAGGTTCGAGGCCCATGGTCTTCGAAACGTGCTCATAGTACCTGGGGGAGTTGTCGCTCGAAATCGTCCCGTCGACCAGACCGTGGTAATGCAGGAGTTTACCGCCCCGTTCCTGGAAGGGAGAGAGATCGCCGTCAAAGGTCTCGATGTTGAAAAGGTTCAAAGTAGAGGAAGTAACGTAGTCCTCGGGCTTGAGGGTAATGGGATCCCAGTTAGAGTCGTTGAAGATGGCGTATTTGAACCAGTCCGCGGCGCCGAAAGGCTGACCGGTGAAGTAGGTTTGCGGAGCACCCGTGAGCTCGGCGCCGGGCTGCATGCGAGGGTATACCAGGCTACCGGCGGCATCAAGAAGAGGCGAATAGATAGCACGCAGGGTTTCGATTTGCTTTTGAGCAAGGCAGTCCGTTGAGTTGGATCCCTCGCAGAGCAGACCGTCCGGCTTGTAGTCGCACAAGTCAGGCGATTCAAGAATGCCATCGGCAACGCCATCGAGCTCGTCACACTGCTTGAGAATGTCGTCGTGGATTGTGGGCCACATCGTCATCGGGATGAAAGTATCGGCCCCTTCGATTCCGGTAAGGGGGAGGAAATGGCAGGACCACGAGGTAAGGTTGTTGAAAGAGAACGCGGGTGCACCAGCGACAATGCCGTCAAAGTCCTCGGGGAATGCCTGTGCTTCCTTCATGCCCTGACGGCCACCGGTTGAGCAGCCCAGGTAATAGCTCTTCGTGTGAGCTTTTCCGTAGAACGACTTGCTGACATCTTTTCCGACAACGACACCTGTGTGAAGCGCTCGGTAGGCGAAATCCTCGATCACATCAGGATTGTTAAGAAATGAAGCGCCACTCGCGCCGTCATGGCCGTTGTTGTTAGCGACAGCAGCAAAGCCCAAGGAGCTAGCGTAGTCGAGATCCTCATACTGGATACAACCATCAAGGCCACCGTTGCCAGTGCTGAGAAAGCGGCCAGTCCAGTTCTGAGGAAGCCAGGCCTCGAACTTGAGACCAGATCGGTTAGAAGTGGCGATCTGGGCTGTAAGACGGCATAGATCTGCTGACACGGCTTGGGAGGGGCGACCACAGCTGGCATCAGCGTCGGGGAATTGCAGCGTAGTTCCCGCCGCGACAAACTCTGTCGAGACAGAAGCGGCTCCCGGGATGGTGGTACGGTTGGCGAAAGAAAGACATTGTTGGCGGAAAGATGATGTGCTGTTAAGGGGACTGGCTGCTAGCCCTTGAGCTAGGACGCTGAGTAGAATGAGAGACAGCATCCTGAACAATAGTAATGACTGTGAGATGAATGAATCAGAATAATGAGGGTCTTCAAGCTGATGATCGACACATAGACCAGCTGTCAACCCGGCAGGTTGTCACTGCTGTATATAAACTTCCAGCAGTTAGGGCTGTATTCACCGGACACCAGGCGGGACAACACGCCCATGAAGAACGATGCCCCATTTCCGGGGGGACCGACTCTTGGTATGCCTCTCGTGGTGCCACAGGTACTTCCTCGCCATCACGTCCTTCAAGGGCGCCAAACCATATGCCCTGCCCATCCCGTCGGCTACGTTGAAGACTAAGCCACTCAGATGTCCACTTGTGTGCCAAATACAGAGCGATAAAACTTTTCGATGGTATCATTCCCCTTATGTGAGTTCCTTCGGCCCGTACCGGGGTCATTGCGTCATATGTCAGCCGACGGGATACCTGATCAGGAGTGCTATGTATGGGCTTCAACGGTGGAAGCTTGATGGGGCAGGCGGCACCCACCGGTGGTCTTCCAATATTGATAATCACAGGATGGACTTGAAAGATGTTGGCAGCAAATGTATTTACCAGAAAGCATCGGCCAAATGCTAAGGGGGTAGTAATATCCCTATTTAAGGAATTGACTTGAGACAATTTGGTGGACTATTTGATATCAAATTGCCTCCGAGAAGTAGGTTTTACCGGACAACATTGAGAATAAATGGTAAGTTCTAAGCATTAACATGTATTGGCGGCTAAACTTTCTGCCCTCGGTCACTCTGCGTCTAAGCCTTGGGTACATGTATGCATCGGGTCTTTTTTAGACCCGTGAGATCGTGCTAGAGGCACGTACCCCAACATAAATGGGGAGATCAGTCAGGGGTGTTTAACCTCACTGACACAAGCTTAAATTCCGCCTGCATTGCCGCCGGCAGGTCAGCCTCTTTCGGGAGTCGCCGGCAGCGGAGTTTGGTGGGTCACTACTCCGTACGCCCCGTACCATTGTAGTGCGGAAATTACCAGTTTGTAATAGTAAGGCATAAAGGGGGTGTCAGCCACCTGCAGATGGGCGATCGACGCGGATATGGGCCGCCGTTAAGGGCAGGTCCTTGCTCTTTCGCTTTCGCAATGCTGAGTCATTGGGCTAGTTTTAGAAACACTACGTCTACGAAGCGATACAACAAGTCGCATCTGTACGTCAGGTGAAAAACAAAAAGGGGAGCGTGCAGATTCTAAAAGATGATGTACCCATATCTGGCATTGAGAAGACTGCTTCTGGGTTTGAGTGATGGTCGAATGTATAGAAGAAAGCCGTTCTTTGCCGCGAGAATTCTCCCTATGCAGCTCGTCAAGTGATTTCGTCACCCAAAGTGTTGAATGCCGTCTATTAAGCAATGTAATGTTGCGATTCGCTGGTAAAATTCCCTATTATTGCGTTTGTATACCATGCCTAGCAGGCCACCCTCTCGGTATGCGGCTAAATCAGAATGGTCTCAGCATATGTGCAGATTCTTCAAAGGATGGATTGATTAGACTGTATAATATGACGTAGAATATACTTAGACATTATCTTCGGGGTCTCTGCAGCCGGACATTATCTGTGAAGGTTGATCGCAGACGCCGTATACTCCGGCTTCCGAGCAGGAGTAGTACGAAGACCTGGTTAATATTTCACATGTTGCTAAAAAGTATCCATAGATAAATGTCACGAATCTGATTCGCAAGATAAGGAGCCAACGTTAAGATATATACAGGCAAATCGAAGATGCTCCCGAGTCCTGACCCGTCGCGCATCCAGTGTTGTACAGCCGCCCACAACATAGAAATTAGATCTTACACATTACACCGCGCATTCGCTGAGAAAAACCAATTCTGTCCCCTCCGTCTATCATTCAGTCTCATCCATGACGATCTCGGCCCTTTTGACCCGCCTCATCTTAACACCGCCCATCTTAGTCACGCTCTCCTTGGCTCCGTCCTTTTTGGGCGTGTCCTTCTTGGCTGCCTCCTGAGCCCCCTTTTTCTTGGCTGCTTCATCGTTGACTATGCCCGGGTTCTGGTGAAGTCCGCCTCGAGAAGCCCAGTATTGGTCCAGCTTTCGTACAACGTCGCCGACATCACCGTAGGGCTGGAGCTTTGCCATCATGACAATCTTCTTCGTGATGGCGTCCACGGTGAAATCGGCCTTGGTGATTGGCACGGCGCGCCACCTGCCTTCCATCGGATCGTTGAACGCCGTCTCCTTATACCCAAAGTCACTCAATGTCGTCACGTCGAAGGCCGCCATCATCTGATGGTCTTCGTGGATCAGGTTGTGGCAATGGAACATGTAGACGCCATCCCATGGCGCATAGTGGGCTTCGACACGAACGACCTCACCGACGCCGACCCAAACGACATCCTTCAAGCCTGCTTCCTCGTACGGCAGGACACCGCGGTCGGTTGCCCACTTGCCAGTACTGGTGCGGCTCAGGATTCGGAAGTCAACCATGTGAACGTGGACGGGATGCAGGAAGCCGCCGCCGGCACCGTTCTCAATCTCCCATATCTCGACCGTGCCGCGAGGAACGTTTGCAAGGATGCGGTTGGCCTTGTCGCTGAAGACGACGTCGTTGATTTTCCAGAGCTCGTCTTCTTGGTGGAACAAGTAGTAGTGGTCAATGAGGTCGGGCAGCTGAGGCGGGAACGGCACGGCGCGCAGCTCCCCAGGTACAAGGGCCTTGTCGGCGACAGGCGTGGGGCTGACCACAAACTGCATGACTGGCGTCAAGTAGTCTTCATCCTTGCCCTTGCCTTTCCTGCCCTTCTTGTGTCTCGACTGCGCTCCGATGTTGCGTTCGTCTTCCGTCATCATAGTGATCTTCTGCCCAGCGAAGGGGGTGAAATCGAAAATGACTTCCCAGCGCTCGGCCATGGCTTGCGCGAGGTTCTTCGTGGTGACGGGGCTCGTCAGCAGGCCAGAGTCCGAGGCAATGACCTGGAACGGAATCGGAATAGGTTCTTCGTCCTCATCTCCCAGTTTGTAGAATGAGTAGATGAACGCTCTTGAGATTGCGGAATTGAGGAGGCGAAGGCGATATTTCCGAGGCTCTACAGCGAGGAACGGCCACGGCTGGCCGTTGACGTGGATGACGTCTCCCAGCAGACCTTCCGTCTCCCCAGCCGGGGAAAATAGCTGACCATCATCCCCGTATTGTTTTGACGTGATGATGAGCGGGATATCATTGACACCGTATTCGTTGGGAAGGCCCAGCGCGTCCTCCGCGGGGTCATGGATGATCCACATGCCTTCCTGGCCAAAGTAGTCATTGACGGCTGTCTTCGGCGAGTATTAGCTCTGTTATCTAGTCCTGCCGGTCGGAAATACCTACGATGTCGACAGCATGGTCATGATACCACAGGGTACGGCCGTTCTGGCTGTTGGGATAGTAGTAGTCCTTGTACTGTCCTGGGATGATAGTGTCCTCTGCCCAGCCATCCCACGGCGATCGCTGCAAGGGGAATTAGCATTGCCACTGGAAGTCCGGGTCGCAGTTGACTCACCGTGTAGGACCCATGAAGATGCATCACACTTGGGTTGACTGCCTTGTTGGACAACCTCACCACCGTTTCCCGGCCTCTTGGAATTATGTATGTTGGTCCGGGCGACATGCCATCGTATCCTATGAGCGAGACCGGCCCTCTGTCGGGATATATCTTCTGCGTAAACGGAAGAATTTCCATCTCGTAATAGTCAATTGGCTTGTTCGTGACTGGATTATTGACCGAGCTGCCGCGATGTCAATGATGTCCACCCGGTTGACAGAGCTATACCTACAACTTGGGTTGCTTTACGGGAGGAATCGGTAAAGGAAGTTGAAAGAACGATGTGAACTCGGGACTGATCCAGTCTGCCAACGAGCCCCCTACTAGCGCCGTCAAGGCCGCTGCATGAGAGGTTCTGACAAACATCTTGGAGGACGATTGACGAAAACTGGCGACAGGAGATGAAGCAAACCGAAACGCCGCAATAAGATCTGCGCCTACCAGCAGATCCGCACTAAAATCATGGGGCGGCGACCTATTTATAAGGCGGATCCATTGCATTGCACAAAATTTTGGACGACCGTTTCTTATCAAGCAGGATGACATCTGCCCAGTGGCGTCGCGACGGCTTCCATGGTATGGTCGCCTTGGCCTACACGAGCGGGCCAGTCCGAACATACACGGCTGTGGTAGTATAGATGAACTCTTTATGTGCTGCGCTTAGACATCGTGACTCGATGTTCAGGACGGAATCTCAAGTGGCCGGAAGCCTTTTGTTCGCCTTTCAAGAGTCGGCAGTCCGACGGTCCCTTCCTGATAGGTGCAGGGGGTGCCGAGAGACCTGTCGGCAGGGGGGGGCACGGGTTACGAGGGACCTACTCTAAGGGTTCAGATACGCTGAGGCTTTTGAAGCTTGCTTTCTTCAAATTCGATATCTTGGATGATGTTCGGAGTATGGCCAAGTACGGACTGCCGTATTACTGCGAAAGCCGTCTCTCACTCGACAGAGAGCCATGCAGTATTCATGGTTGTTGTAGGGCTGTTGGCCAACCCGAAAAGTTGGTCCAACTGCCATCTCCGCAGGCTGCATTGCATTGCTTCCCGCACCGGGTATGCGACAATATGTCTGGTGACGTTGGGTGTTTCCTAGAAAACAACTTGAGTGGGCAGCCCGAGGCAGCCGTTGTCGTTCATCTGAAGAGTCTGCCGGGAGATCGCCTGTAGGCTGGAGCAGTTCGCTGTTCCGCACGTGCCCGCACATGAGGTATCCCCGAAGACGAGACATCAGATGCTATTTCAGAACCTTCTGTGCGTGCGGTTTTTACCCAAGACGGGTGTGCCGCTGTAAGAACTCGGGCCTCCTGGAAGCGCCGGAGGGGACGTGTGGTGGCCCACTGACCAGAAAGACGTTGGTTATTGCTGACTTGGGCTACTTCGGGTAATCCAAAGACACGGCATCCTGGACATTTCCTTAACACATGTGTACGTTTCTGCGAGGAGACAAACGGCATTTCGTCACTGTGGTTCTGGAAACATTCGGTTGCATACAGCCTCGAGAGCCGTCGGTCAGTTGACAGGGGGTGACAGCAATCTGACATGATGACAGCCCTCATCAATTGAGATCCACGACTGACCGACCTTAACCGAAGCGCTTGCGGCGGTAAATACACCTTCGTGGTTTGAAAATTGAAAAACCAAATGCCTCCAAAGACAATTGCAGACTCAGACGGTCCCTTGAAGGTGGGCAGATCGGCGCCCTCGTGAGGAACTTTCGGCTTCAGAGAAAAGGCCCCGGACTGGCGCGTTTGCTGATCTGGCGCAACTCTGCTCGCGAGCTGCCCCAACCTACCCAGGCAAGCCTTGACCATTTTGAGAAACGTGTTGATAGCGGACCAAAAAAGGTTGCTGAGCTTCGGAGTCGGTGAGGGCAAGCCATCACCTTAAAAAATAAGAGCAGGACGCGGACCAAACCCAAAAGTGTCGCGGGGGGGAAACGAGGAAAACAAAAGACCCAGCTCGGGCCCCCTTTCTCCACACCTCCGGGGCCCACATGTTTTCCGCGCCGCCGCCGTTCCTGGTCCGATGTTTAAAAATGTCAGGAAACGTCAATACGCAGCCACTTTGGCCTCCTAAATCGACCTCAGATGGTTCCCGTGGGCAAAAAGCAAAAGGAGGGCCTGACCGGGGATTGAACCCGGGACCTCTCGCACCCAAAGCGAGAATCATACCTCTAGACCATCAGGCCAGTTCCAACACCATCACAAGCGGAAGTGGGTTTGCTGTTCGCACGCAGAGAGCAGTCCAAGATCTGTTGGAGACGGAAAAGAATCCGAGCTTCCTATTCCGGAGAACATGACCAACGCCGACGGCGACTGTCCACTCACCTGCGATGTTGTCTTAGGTAAAAGTTACCCAACCCGTAGAGCGGGCATCATCATGTCTCTACAGGCCTGTTTGCAGGTGAGTCTGTTTCTCATTCAAGCTGGCTGGCCCAACGCCAACCTGGATGGGCTCAACGTCTTAGCGCGTCCTGACGTCGTCCGGGGAATTTTGACTAACAATGGAGCCGTCCTTCTCAAAGGGAGGACCAGATCAACCCCCAGATTCAACAACCGACCTTAGCGGCAACCGGCGTGGCCGAAATTAACTCCATTCGCCGATTGACCACGCAGGAGCCGTCCGTGGAAAGGGCCGACTGCCGGGACGAGACATGGGGCTCTTATCTAGCCGTGCCAGCAGCAAGCAGCAGTCGACCGGCGACTTCTCATCAAGCCGTGGTCAACGCGCGCTGCCTCGCTCAAATCATGCAGTCGGCAAGTCTCCGACAACGGGTGCGACGACATGTTGCTGACGTGTTGCCAACCCCCCGTCTGACACGAGCCGCATTGAAAGAAACATCGGAAACGCGCCACTGGAGTGGTTGCATACAGCAAAATGGAAAAGTTTCTCCCCCCGAGGCAGGGGAGCCTGGACCCCATCAATCCCCGACAAACGGGGCCGAGACCGTCCTCCTGCGTGGATCCAGCGCCGATACCCGCCCGGACCGGCTGTCGGCGCTCCGGAGAAGAACACCCCCCACCGACCCGACCTGCCTCCCTGCCTCCCTATCATCCACTTCGCCGACAAAGAGCCAAGTTCGCGATCCACCGCAAGCCATCGTGGATCCACTCCTAGGGCACTAAAGCAGTATTTTCCTGGTCCCCGAGCGCTGAAGCTCGTGCCGGCATCATGGGGACGTCTAGCGCGCCCCGTTCCCCGCGAGATCGTGCTCGCTGCCGCGATGTTTTGCGCTTCAGATCGCCGAGATGTGCCCTGTATGTATTTTGCTTTTCCTCCTGCGCTTCTCACATGGAGGGACCCGGGCTAGAGACGAACAGCGGTTCAAAGTAACTTATCGTCCCGTCCAAGAGAAAACTCGAATTAGAGGTCTAGATCGCCGTGTCACCCCAACAAACGTAAGGATTACCTTCCCCGGCCTGCTGCCAAGTTAGCGCCCCCCTTGTCTCCCCGATAACACGGGCGCCAAGGCGGCTGGCGGTGCGGCTTCTAGAGCGGTATGCCCTCGAAACACCCGTTGCTCCATCTTATAACCAGCCCATGTCACCTTCAGATTATACGCAAACCGGCACACCGCTTCGCTGCTCATCTGAAAGAAAGGGTCTTTTGTGAACAGACTCGTTCCTATCATCGTTTTATGTGATTACTGACAGCCTCCTATGAGGCCGTATCTGGTATTTCGAAACCAACCTTCGGTATAAGGCACGCAGAAAAACTTTGCCACTTAAAGAAGAGAGTCATGGCAGCGAGCAAAGCCGGCTCGCTGGCAGCCAAGGTCCTCGGCATCGACCTAGAAGCCAGCACTCGACATCAAACAAGAGAACTACACGAACATGTCACAAACGACATCTCACCATACGATCCATATTACGAGGAGGACCCGACAGTAAAGGAATGGCTACTGGAGCACGTGCCCACAAAGGATGGATCGGTCCGTTACGTCAAGAGCCTGTTTCCTTTCACGAGGTGGATTCTGAGGTACAACACTCGTTGGCTTATCTCGGATGCTATTGCAGGTAAGTAGCACTATGGCAACTCTATGACCGTCAACTCATACCCAGTAGGTGTGACACTTGGCCTTGTGGTCATCCCACAAGCAATGGCATATGCCCTTCTCGCACGACTCAGCCCAGAATATGGCCTTTACACCTCCTTCACCGGCGCAGCCCTATACTGGCTGTTCGGAACATCCAAAGACATTGCAATAGGAGTAAGTCCTAAAACCAATATGGCTTCCGTCATACACAACTAACAACTACAGGCAACTGCCGTAGTCAGTCTCCTCGTCGGCAAAGTCAGCGCCAAAGTCCTCGAAGAACACCCCGGCGAGTTCGCCCCCGAAGAAATCTCCAAGACTCTCGCCTTCCTCGCCGGCGCTGTCCTTCTGGTCTTCGGTCTCCTGAGACTTGACTGGATCATCGAATTCATACCTCATGTTGCCATCTCCGCGTTCGTCACTGGTGCCGCCATCACGATTACCCTCAGTCAGATACCGTCTCTCTTGGGCATCGATGGCGTCAACTCCAAAGCCGCCGCATACCGCGTGTTCATCGATACCGCCCGCGGTCTGCCCCGCGTCAAGCTCGACGCAGCCATTGGTCTGACAGCGTTAGTATTGCTTGCCCTTATCAAGTGGTACACCGAACGCATGGCCAAGACACAGCCGAAGCGCCGAAGGATGTGGGAGATGTTGTGTTCCCTTCGCATGACCTTCACCATCCTACTATACACCCTCGTCAGCTTCCTAGTCAACAGAGGACTGGGCGACGGTGAACACAAATTCCGCATCACCGGTACTCTTCCGAGAGGCTTCACCCATGCCGGCCCGCCGTCACTAAACCCAAAGTTGATCTCGGCACTCCTCCCGGACCTCCCCGCCACCGTGATCATCCTCGTAATCGAGCACATCGCGATTGGAAAGTCATTCGGCCGCATTAACAACTACACAGTCCAGCCTTCACAAGAGCTCATCTCGATCGGCTGCACCAACCTATTCGGCCCCTTCCTTGGGGCCTACTCTTCGACCGGGTCCTTCGGCGGCACTGCTATTCTCTCTAAAGCCGGCGTCAGAACGCCTTTAGCAGGTATCTTCAACGGAGTTATTCTTCTCCTGGCTCTTTACGCCCTCACCTCTGTACTATACTACATCCCTATGGCAAGCCTAGCAGCGCTGATCATCCACGCCGTGATCAATCTCATCACCTCCCCCGACCACATCTTCAAGTCATGGCTCATGTCTCCCCCTGACGTGTTCATCTACTTCATCGGCGTATTCGTCTCCATCTTCACCAGCCTGGAAGACGGCATCTACGTCACCGTCGCCCTCTCAGCCGCTCTGCTCCTCCTGCGCCTCGCTCGCGCAAGGGGCCGCTTTCTCGGTCGCGTCCGTACCTACCGCCATCCCGACCGAAGCCCTACCGAACACCACGACGTCGACCGTCACTCAGTGAGCAGCTCACAGACTCTTCACCACAGCCGGTCGCCCCCATCCCCTAAACTCCCTGCGCAAGACGTCTTCCTTCCTCTTGATCGCAAAGACGGCACAAACCCGGAGGTACACGTGGGAGAACTCTACCCAGGCGTGTTCATCTACCGCTTCACAGAAGGCTTCAACTACCTCAACCAAGCACAATATGTCGACCGAGTAATTGAGCACATTACCCAGTCCACCCGTCGCACGACGATCCCTCACTACGATCACCCCGGCGACAGGCCGTGGAACGAACCTGTCCCTGCTGCCACTGTCGAGACCGACTCAGAGTCTGCGGCCCTAACAAAACCTTTACTACGAGCCGTTATCCTGGACTGCTCCGCCGTCAACAACATGGATTCCGGGGCCGTCGAAGGCCTGATTGACCTTCGCAACCAGCTCGATCGCTGGGCCGTTCCGGAACCTGTCGAATGGCACTTTACAGGTGTGCAAAACCGGTGGACACGCCGAGCCCTGTCAGTGTCAGGTTTCGGGTGCCCTGCCCCAGGACACCTGAATCGCTGGGAACCCGTGTTCACCCTGGCAGAGCTAGCTGGCCAGCCCCCAATGCTGTGTGATGGTGCATCGACTGCTAGGAGCTCAAAGGCCGTATGTGTAACCAGCGACTCGGAGCAGTCATCTTCGACCTTGGAGGAAGGAAGCTTGGCTTATAAGGAGATCGGGGGCCGACTTTTGGGTCCAATTACTGGGATCAATCGTCCGTTCTTCCACCTTGATCTTGCCTCGGCTGTTGAGAACGCGGTTAAGAGTGCGGCTGGGAAGGACCGCCATCTTAGAGAATTAGGTCATTGATGGTTAGAACCAAGGCGTGGGGAGTTACTGAGGCGAACATAGTAAGACCATCTTCATCGCCGTCATTTTTTCTTATTCATTTAAGAGATACTTTACTAGCGTCGTTTCCATAGATTGAAATATTGATCGTTCCTTCACATCAAACTTTGAAGACCAACAAGCACTCGAATAGTCTCGTTTGGAAACGAATTCATCTCTTCATAACTTCATACTTCTAGAACTTCTACACAAAAAATCTAGACCACAGTCGTAAACACCTGGATCTTACTCTTGCTTCCCCATTTCGCCTCAATGCCAGGAGCAACAAAGTAGATGTGTCCAGCCTTGACCTGGAACTGCTTTCCGTCCGCCTCCAGGACACCTTCACCCTCGGTAACGATAGAGACAGCAGGTCCTTCGCCCGGCTTGAGAACTTCGCTAGGATTCTTCTCATTCAAGTCCGTCCGCAGCATATCGAACTCGCTCAATGGCGGGCGGTACACCAGAGTTCGGCCCTGCGCACCCCTAGGGCTCTTCTCCCCAGGCAAGATGACATCGTTCTTACAGTGAGCCTTGAAAGTCAAAGTCTTGCTGAACAAATCCACGTTGTTGCGGTCGCCGGGCGGGCAGAAGCCAGTGTTGAGCACGTTGTTCGACCGCGCCATGCACTCGACGATGTCTCCCGACAGGTACGCGTGGATGCCGTCTGCGGGGATGTACAACGCCTCACCCGCCTCCAACGTCAAGAAGTTCATGCACAGCAGTGCTACCAACGTTCCGGGGTCGCCGTTACCGTACTGCTCCTGCAGCCTTGGCAATAGGTCCAGAACGTACGCGTTGCCGCCAAGTTCGTCGCGGGGCGTGTCGGCAAGAGCTTTTGACGCCTTCTCGACGGTCGATTCTTCCGCCAACAGGATGCGCCGGGTGACTTCCCGCAGCGTCTCATCGGACCAGGTCTTCGTGTCATCGGGGATGAAGTCCCTCAGCGCGGGGATGTTGAAGATGGGGGAGATCTGGTCGAGGGGCTTGAAGCCAGCAAAGACTTCAAATTTGCCCAAAGCTACAGCGATCTCGGGCTTGTGGTTGGGGTCGGTGAAGTTTTCCGGGTCTTGCTCGTGAAGCTTGCTGGCGAGGGACTTGTTGGGGTGGATTTGCAGTGGGAGGGCCTTGGCGATTGAGAGGATCTGAGTCCCGTGTCAGTGTGTGTCGATGCGAATGCATCATGGATAAGGAAGCTCTACCTTTGGCAGATATGGTAGCTGGCCATCAAGCTGCTCAATGACCTTCTTTCCCAATAACTTCTCCTTGTTCTTTTTCAAGACATCGCTGAGAAGCTCCTGTGACTCGAGAACTCGAGCAGGGAAGTCCGGGTAATCGCCAAACCACATCTCTGAGTAGGCCTCGCCATCCTTGATCTTGAAGCCAGTAGGGGTGTTTTCACACAGTCGCGCCGCGAGGGAATCGTGGCCCTTCTTTCCCCAGTCATAGTTGTTGCAGGTTCCGCTCAGCTGGAAGACGGTGCTTTGTGAACTCATAGTAGCGGTACTTGGTGTGACTGATTTATGACGATCAATTGGAATATTCTACACAGAAAATTATTTACTATCCAAAGGAGCATTTCAGTCGTGAGGTTTTATCGGCTCCGAAAACATCGCATCACTCAGACGCGTTCTAGAATTCCACACGAGTGACCGGCCTGTGACGTCGGGCGGATTGACGCAAGAGGCTCGTCATAGAAGACGCCCGGCGCGCGCCCGGTCCCACCGCCCTGGATCTCGGCGGGCCGTGGCGAACTAGTACCCGAATGGGCCGAATCAGCCCACCGCTGCACGCCGAGAGAGTGTTTCTTAGTGGCACACATGTATGCACCTCATCGTGATCTTGAATGACCTTTTACAGCATCATCGTGAAATTGAGGTCCCAATGGTTAGTTTGACTCAACCTAAACATGTTCACAATTGTTTCTTTGCATTACACTTGTTCTGATTGGTTCATCGTAGACAGGGGGGCCATACGCCGAGCCGAGCGGAGAAAGTCAAGTCTGACGTTAAAGCCTTTCAAGTTCAGATGAAGCCGAAACTCTCTCCAAGTGTTTGACAGGGGCTTCCCCATATCGGCTGTTCTGTTTCCGTTCTTTTTTTATGATTCTGGCCAGTGTAACCCTTGATCATCACGCTTCATTCAACGACCAGACAATCGACTCTTCACTAAGACTACACTACACATGGACTGTTGCCGAGACCGAGAAAACCCACAGAGAAGAGCCGATCTTGTCTCATTCCGAGGTGAAGCCATCACAAGATTTCGCAGAGCCAGTGAAAGTCACATGAGCAATTCGTCAACACAATCGCTTGTATAATACAGTAAAGACAGACTATCTTCTCGCCTATTTTTGTTGCTCGCGAAGGAACAGAATGCCAGTAGAAGTAATAATAAAATTTTCACTCATCACATCGAATCTCATAGTAATCCAACAAGTCCGGGAAGCCCATCCCAGGTTCAGGGTCCTGATGTTCGCCCGTCTGATCAACATTGTTCTCCCCAGCGTTGTTCTCGCCGCTGAATTGGCCATTTTGTTCATTTTGACCATCCTGCCCATCCTGACCATTCTGACCATTCTGACCGTTCTGGCCCTCCTGTGAAGATGACTTGGCATTGTTCCCATTCCCCTTCTGGGCCCCATCATCATTGGAATCCTTCATATTAAACACCGCACTGGCAGAATTGTTGCTGAATTGAAATGGGGACCTAAAAGACCCTGTGGAGAAAACGGCGTGCATTAGCGTTCTTCGCCGCCTTGTTCGCCGCCTTGCCGTTGGCCCTCGCGTTGGCGTTGCCGGCATTGCCAGCGGCGCCGTCTTGGTTCTCGCCTTGTTGCTCGTTGTTGCCCTGCTGCTCGTTGTTGGCGCCCGCGTTTCCGCCGGCAGCACCACCGGCGGCGTTGTCTGCGGCACCGTTGTTGGCGTTGTTGTTGCCGGCAGCGGCTCCGGCGTTCTTGTTCTTCTTTCCACCGGCGGCGTTGCCTGCGTTGCCGGCATTGTCTGCGGCACCACCCTGAGCACCATCCTGGGCGCCGTTCTGACCCTGCTGGTTGTTGTTGCCAGCAGCACCATCGACGGCGTTGCCACCAGCAGCGCCGTTAGCAGCGTCCTGAGCACCATCCTGAGCGCCGTTCTGGCCCTGCTGCTCGTTGTTGTTGTTGGCGTTGCCTCCAGCGGCACCATCAGCAGCGTTGCCGGCGGCGTTGTCGACGTTGTTCTGGTTGCCGGCGGCGTTTCCAGCGTTCTTGTTCTTCTTGCCGGCCTTCTTGTTCTTCTTGCCTCCAGCAGCGGCACCGCCAGCGTTGTCAGCGGCGCCACCAGCAGCGTTACCGGCATCAGCGTTGCCAGCGTTGCCAGCGGCACCGTCAGCTGCGTCGCCGGCATCCTGGTTGTCACCCTGCTGCTCGTTGTTGCCCTCCTGCTGGTTACCGGCCTGGTTGTTGTTGTTGGCGTTTCCGGCGTTGCCACCGGCGTTCGCAGTACCGTTGCCGGCCGCAGCATTGCCGGCGTTGCCAGCAGCTCCGCCACCCGCGGCCGCGTTCTTGCCGGCAGCCTTCGCGCCCTTTGCCTTTGCTGCCTTCGCGCCCTTTGCCTTTGCTGCCTTGGCGGCCTTCGCCTTCTTCTGCTTCTTGCCTCCAGCAGCGGCACCACCAGCGTTAGCAGTACCGTTGCCGGCCGCTGCGTTGCCGGTAGCAGCATCAGCGTTGTTACCAGCGTTGCCATCAGCGGCGTCCGCGGCATCGTTGCCATCGGCGCCATCGGCGGCATCGTTGTTGTTGCCAGCGGCCTGCTGCTTCTTGCCCTTTCCGCGTCTAAGCTTGAGCTTGCTGGCCTGGGCACCGGCCTCAAAGGCGTTGATCACGCCATCTCCGTTGAGGTCCGCGGGATCTCCGGCGGCGGCGGGGGTGCCGTTCGGGTTGTTCCTGTCAAAGGTGCTCTGGAGCTGGGCGATGAGGTCGCTGCCCTGGCCGCCGTTGGCTCTTCGCTGACGCTGGTGGCCGCGGAGGGCGTCGGAAGTAGTGGGTGCGGCTACGGCAAAGCCGGCCAGGAGAAGGACGGCTGCTTGAGAGAACTTCATGTTGTCTGGGGTGTAGAGAGTATGAAGAGATAATAAGAGAAGGTGAAAAAGAATGGAAATAAAAGTGCTAACACGAACTAGACTACTACCCGAGTAGTTGAAAGAATGAGACTGGCTCAACTCAAGAGAAGGAAATAGGGAGAAGAGGAAGAGGTAGTTGTTTCGGCGTGAGAGGTGAAGAGGTAAAGCAACTCAATGATTGTCGGCCAAGAGCCCAATCTTTATATCCCAACTTTTCTCTCGCACCCGTCATCTGCCATCTGACCTCAACCCCCTAAGTCCCGACCTATTCGCGCCATTCATCCGTTGTCATTGCGCCAAAGTCTCAACTCCCAACAACGATTCAGCCAAGTACAGCCATGGCGGGCCCCAGATCCAGGCCCATCTCACTCGGGATACAACCCCCCCGTGAAACATCACATCGAATCCTCAGACCGGTGGCATGTGCCAAGCAACCCGACCGTAAAGAAAGTTGTAAAAGACCTTGGACCTGCAGTTCTTCCCATCAGCTGGGTGTTGCTGCCAAGTTCTCCGCGTATCCATGCTGTATCCATGATGGCTGTGTGTGTGTCTAGGATGTCAAGGATCCTCCGCACTCCACCCCTCGCCTCGGAGCCAAGTCTGACGGGACAGGGCACATCGACCATCCAAATTGTCAAAAAGTCTCCACAAAAGTTTCGATGAGTCGCATCAGTCTCAGAGACCTCCGTCGTCTCATCGTACAAAAGTCTTGGCCCCGCACCACGCCCCCAATCACTTAATCTTTCTCACCCCCTTACCACGTCTTGGGGCCAAACTTCACAGTGAAGAAATGGCTGCCCACTCTCGGATTGACTGCCCACTCCTTCTAGATCTTTTTTGGTAGACAAACAACAGGCCAGGATGGCCATGGATTGCGGCTTTCAATTTCGTCTCTTCTTCCTCTGATTATTCCCGTCACTAAAATAATAACGTCATCTGTCATCCGTAACCGGGCGTCGAGCTCTTGAAACGCTTCCAGACGTGATGAACGCTGGGCCCCTAGCAGCAGCGAAAATCGTATAATAGCACGGCGCCTAAGTACGAGCGCAGAATAAAGCTCAGGATAAGCTTGATTGCCATTAACGAAACGGGGAACCAAGGCTCTGGGCCCCGGGGGATGTGTTAGCACATCGGAGGTGGAGAGTTTGATCGGCCTGTGAGCAACTCGCGAATGGCGCTGACGGCTCGACTTTCTGTTCTTTCCCGTGCAGCCGTGTCGCAGGCGCCAGGTGAGGGCTACCCCTGTGTGTTTTCCCCCGTGAGCCAAGCTCCTTTTTCTCGCCAAACCAAGCTTGTCCCTTCCCCGTGATTCTAATATTGGAAGCAGTGTACGGGGTCGGCTGTTCATCATTGTCGCTCACAGTGAAAATCAGCGATCATCAACCACAGTCCCGGTTGATCATGTTTATGGTGCGGCAAGTCAAGTATGGCCGAGACCCATCGTTACATATGCCATTACGGTTACGAATAAGCTTGAGAGGGCCTAACACGGCAGAGTTTGTATATTTGAATCAAGGGGGGGTTTCTTCCGCGGATAATATAATTCGCTCATTCCCTTCCCTTTTGAGATAGACATTATGAAATAGTATTATACAATCATGAAGAGGTAATTCGTCAAGGTGTGTAAGTGAAATACACGTGGTGGGGAAGAGTCTCTTGGACCTCACAACACCACTTAGAAGCTGTAGCAGAGATCCCAAAGAGGCACGCGGGTGTGGTACAACTCTGCACTCCAGAACTTTGTCGCGAACGCTGTGAGATTGAAATAGAAATCGGTCGCAAGCTCGACACCATTCTTCTCGGCGCAGATGAGCCCGTCCGAGGGGACCTCGGCGCTAGCTGCGGGCGCGCTGGTGAAGTTGCCCGCCACACCCAGGTTTTGCTCACCGCGCAACTTGAAATGGTTGTCGAAGCCCGGCGTGGCGGTCAAGCCAGAGCTGAGGTCGACGAGGCCACCGAGCAGCTTGATGGTCAGCTCCACAGTCACGTCCGCCGAGGCATCGACACGCACGTCCGCGGCCTCGGTGATGTTGGCGTAACTGCTGTACTTGGGCTCCCAGCCCGTGGCGCTCGACTTGCTGCTGTCGAGCAGGTCGAGGTGGACGTTGCCGTCGGGCAGGTTGACGCTCAGCCCGGCAGTGACGCCCACGGCGGCAGAAACGTCGAAGTCGAGGCCAACGGCGAAGGCGACACCCGGGCCGAGCTGGACGACACCTGGAACTGAGACGAGGGAGTAGGCGAGCTCGTCGGGGGCGTACTTGAGCTGGTGGCTGTACGCCGCAGCAACATCGACGGAGAGGCCCACGGCGGAGTCGAAGGTGGTGTCCAGGTCGAAGTACAGCGCCTCGAGCTTGAAACCCCAGAAGTTGTACTTGAGGTAGCCTGAAAAGGTAATGGTGGAGGAGAACCATGCCTCGTCGGCGGTCACGTTGATGTACTGGCCGTCGCTGAAGAGGACGGTGTTATCGGCGAGACCCTCGGAGAAGGAGATAGAGACGCTCGGATCTAGGGTCAGGCGTTTGGAGAGTGTGGCCGCGGGCAGGGAGGAGAAGGACATCTCGCATTGGCCGGCAATGTTAGTCAGCTCCTCCTTGGAGGCGGCGACGGTGATGGAGAGGTCATCCCTGCTCGGCGTGAGGCCCGTGGCCATGAAGAAGCCGCGTTCAAACTCGGCGTCACAGTTGCCCATATGATTCGTGATGAGAATGAAACCCTCTTCAGGCTCGGACCAGTCCTTGACCGCCTGGTCAAAAGCCTCGGAGCCAGAAAAAGAAACAGTGAGCTCGTTGTCGTCGCAGACGACGCTCTTTACGGCGTCGACCTGCTCCAGGACCACGGCAGGGTTGTTGAGGGCGAGGGTCATGTTGATGGAGCCCTGCTCCTCAGTCTCGGTGGCAGAGTAGTAGAGCGAGATATTTTTGGCCGGGACGATGTTGACGGGGTCCTTTGTGTCGATGCTCGGCGCGATGGTGGGACCGAAGGTGTGTGTGGTGTTTTCGGCGGGCCGGAGAGTCTCGGGCTTCGCGGCGACGGCCTCGTAGGCCGGGATGTCTTCAATAACATGGGCGGCTTGGGCAGTGACCTTACCAGTTGGGATAGGTGTGGCAATGGTCTGGAGGGTGGTGGAGGGGGGAAGAGTAGAGTACACCGGGAAGTTCTCGGGCTCTTGCTCGGGCATCTCGACGACGATGTAAGTGACGCGCACAACACCGTCGTCGTGGCAGCTGCATCCCTCCGCATGAGCGGCTACACCGGAGGCCAGGAAGAAGGCGGCCAGCAGGCGGCCGATGATGTTTGAGCGGACCATTGTCAATGAGTGTGGGTATCTAAAGTAAAGAAAATAAAGAAGGTATTGTAATTGTTGCTGAGGGTATCAAGAAAAGAGAGGACGCTCAGAGTCCGAGCTGGCTTGGCAGGGGTCAACGAGTGACTGGAGGATCGCGAGATCACCAACAAACAGGTGCTGCTGCTTCTTCAAAATCGAGAGCATCTACGAGAGAGGCGGCCACTAGGCCTTATATGAGCACTCGCAGGATGCACATCGCCTGCCCTTCCACCCTCCAAGTTCTCACGACCATCCCCCTTTCAGATGATGAACACATGGTAGCTGAGATTGAGCTGCCGCTAACGGCGCATGGCGCCGGCAATCAGAACCGCGCATTCTCTCCTCCAAGAGCTCAAAAGGCGTGTGGCTCACATCAATGGACGGCTGAATGGGGGTAAGACGCGGCAGGAGATGGCGTGAGGCCCAGTCAGGACCACGAGTTTATCTGGTACCCTTCCCACGAGACCGGGGTTTTCAGGGCGAAGAGGAGGGGAAGAGGAGGATTGGTAGATGACGAATGCAACGTTCCTGCATTAGCTTCTCATCATCTTGGGGTGTCGTGATGGGCGCAAAGTCGACGACAAGACGGATACTGGCCGCGGCCGGGACCTGATGCCGACTCGGCGGACGATTTGAGATGTGATTATGACGGGGAATGCCGTTCATCAGCTCAATCGGCAACAAATTGGCACCAAAAGGGTCTTTTTGGGTAGAGGACGAGGGGTTCTAGGGCTGTTGGTGATGGAGTTGTGGACGATTGCGCCGCCGCCGCCGTCAGGTAGGAATCAGGTGGACGAAGAGGGCGACTTACATCTCGAGCTAGACTGCACCAGGGGTCCTTCCCGAAGAAGACGTCGTCAGCGGCCAGGGATGGCATCTTTCATACCTTCACAGCACATCATTGGCCAATGAGTCTGGCATATCGTGGGCTGTAGATTGAATCAATGTGCATCCCGCGCATCCCGCTGTCTTGGGCGTGACGATTGGGGCAGCTCCCATTACCACTTGAGCCAATTAGGGGGCAAACGGCCGCGAAGGAGTGCCGCTTCGCCCCGTGTTCCCTGCACAAAGCGTGGCTTCTGCGTGCTCTTTGGTCCATTCGGGCCACGAGGACCCCTCAGCTGTCAGCGATAGCCCCCAATGACGGCGCATTATCGGCGTTGCTGACAGGAGAGGCCCCTGGTCGCAGCATGTGAGTTGAGTGTGTGTGTGTGGTGTTGCAGGGGGGGCTCGGACGCAGGAACACAGGGAGGACCCGCTGGATGTCCATTCAGGGTGTTTAGGCCGCCTCTTAATTCTCTGGAAGAAGAGGATGGCCGATGCTAGGACGGCGGTTTTTGGATGGAGTTTTCCTGGCCTCTTTTGGGCTGCGAAATCTAATTGGTTGTTAGCGAGAAGAAAGAGGGGAAGGGTATCATCTATGGGGAAATATTGGCCACCGATGCGGCGATTTACCTTCGGCGATAGAGTCCGAATGCCACTCTTTCATTTCCCGTCCTCACCAACACGTGTTGAGTGTCTATCGTTTCTCACAAAGCTTCACGACTCGCCGGTCATGCTTTATCACATCACAGCTCACAGGGGGAGCAAAAGACGACATTACCGGCTGCCGTACCACATCTCGCTCTCGCGTTCTTCCCAAAAGAACTCACCATCTTCCTAATCCGTCTTTTGAAAAATTAATAGCTTCATTCGGCCTCTTCCGAAGCCCCAGTGGCCCGCATAATAAAGCCAAGGAACCGTGGAGCTGGTAATTCTCACCTGACGACTGATGTGCGAGTCCGAGTGCTTCGCAGCCAGGTAAAATCATTCACAAGGGGCGACGATGAACAGGGAAAGAAAAGACGTCTTGGATGCAAAATGCTCCCGACAACCGGTGATGAACTGAGTTGGTTCAATTGCTGAAAATCGGCCACTGGCCTTGACTCGCGTCACTACGTCCTCCATCTTCATCCAAGTGGACGAAGACAAGAGACTGAAGGACGCGAGTTGGGAAAATTGTGTACAAATCGTACATAGTATGTACATGAATCTCATTCAAGCCCAATCGTTTCACCTTTTTTTCAGAGAGTGTTGTGCTTTTTGCGGCGCGTCCTTCTCTTCATCTTACAATCCTCCAGGAAGCAAGGTAGGCCTCACCACGGCAGCTAGTGACGCGTAGCCTCTCCCCCACATCCCTTCTCCTAACCCCTCATCGTCCTTCTCCTCGCTCCTCGATGTGATTACCACTTAACGTCTGGTGACATAGACGGTGTGGATGGTGGTGGGGTTGACGCAACCAGCGCCGCTAGGCTTGCCAGCACCGCCGGTGGGCTTGGGGCCCTTGCGGGACTTGGTGCGGTGCTTGCGGGTCCTGGTCTTGGAGGCACCGGCAGAAGACGGGGCCTGGGTGGCGACGGGGTCGGCAGAGGCGGCGGAGGTGGCGGGCGCGTCGGGGATGGTCTCGACGGGCAGGCCGGTGCCAGCGGGGGCAGAGGAGGCAACGGGGTCAGCCGAGACGGTCACGAAGGAAGGCTCGGGGGCGCCGACGGGGGCGGAGAAGGAAGAGGAGGCGGCAGCCTGGGTCTCAGCGGGGACGGAAGCGGCGGGCTCGGAGGGAACAACGGCCGGGGCAGAGGCGGCGGGGGCGCTGGAGCTGGGGAGGGCGGAGCCGGAGATGGTGGAGAAGACGGGCTCAGGGGCGGCGCCGGAGGCGAAGGTGGGGTCGGCGGAGCCGGCGGAGGTGGCAGCGGCGTCGACGGCCTCAGTGGAGGAGACGGCGGGGGCGGAAGAGGCAACGGGGGCAGCGGTGGAAGCGGCCGCGGAGGAGGCAGGGGCGGCGGAAGCGCTGCCGCCGGAGCCAGAGCCACCGCTCATGCAGGCGAAGGACATCTTAGAGACGGGAGAGCCGGTGACGGGGCCGTCGAGCTTCCAGTCCATGGAGACGTAGGGCCAGCAGATGCGGCCGTCGGACATGGTGACCATGTCACCGGCGACGTAGGTGTCATCAGCGGAGACGGCCTCGCCGACCTTCTTACCGTCGCTGCCGACCATCTGGAACTTGGTGCCGGCGAAGGTACCCTTGCAGCCCATGGCGTCGAAGTCGCAGATGGGGTTGGAGATCTCCTCCCAGGTGACGAGGGCCTTGGAGCTGTCGAAGGCGGCGGCGTGGGCGTTGGAGCAGTCGTTGGTGCCGGAGGTCATCCAGTTGACCTGCTTGTCACCGTCAGCGGCACCGACCTCGGAGGTGGCCTGATCGCCGACGAGGGTGTTCTTGTCGGAGAAGAGGGCGATGGCGACGTTGCGGTTGTTGGTGCGGTTCTTGGAGGTGGTGTAGCCGCTGCCCATCCACTCGTTGGCGGTCAGGTCCTTGGCACCGCGGGAAACCCAGGAGAATATGTAGGAGTCGGCGCCGATGAAGCGGGCGAGGACACTGTAGGAGCCAGACATGCCTCCCATGGCCTCGTTGGCGCCACCGTTGATGACGTGCTCGTTGGAAACCTTGACGCCGTCGCTGGTCATGCCCTGGGTCTTGGTGTTGAGCCAGATAGCACCCTGGTCCTCAGCGCAGAGGGAAGCGAAGGGGGCCTCGTCGGCGGCCTCGAAGGCGATACCGGTGTTGTGGGAGCAGCCCCAGGAGGAAGAAGCACCGGCGATGTTGGTGAGCTTGCCGGTGGTGTCGACGTAGCGGATGGCATCGCCGAAGTGGCCGGTGGCAGAACCCTCGTAGGCGGTGACGACGATGTAAGCAGCGTAGTAACCGGCCTTCTCGGAGAAGACGAGGTCACCGTTCATGTCGGGGGACATCATAGCCTGGCCCTGGTCGACGTCGGGGCCGCCGAGGTAGGTCTTGAAGGTCTCCTTGCCGTTGGTGTAGCGGTAGAGGACGGCAACGGGGTCAGTGACGCCGGAAAGCGCCTCGTTGGTGAGGATGGCGAAACCATCGTTGTGGGCAACGAGACCGCCGGCCTCCTTACCGCCGGAGATGGTCACCAGGTCGCCGGTGGCGGCGAAGGTGGTCGGGTCGACGGGCTGGACGTGGACACCGGTCTCGGAGGAGTCGAGGTAGGCGAGGTAGGCCGACTTTCCATCGGGGGAGACGGCGAAGGGGGTGCGGCGGTGGTGGGGGTAGCCGGTCCAGTACGCCTCCTTGATGGGGTTGAAGGACTTGCTGAGCGTGACGGAGTCGACGTGCTTCTCGAGGGAAGACGAGGTGAGCTGGCCGACGGCCACGGCCGCGAGACCGAGGATGGAGAGGAAGTGCATGTTGCTGGTCGCTTGCAAAAAGCAGGAACTTTCAAAGTCACCCTAGAAAAAAAGAATGGAAATCGGTCGGATGGTTGGTTGACAGTCGGATACTGTCTTCGTGATGTTTCGTTTGGTTTGCTGTGATAGGAACTAAGCCTATTGGAAAGAATGAATGAACGAATGTGAAAAAAAGAGTGTCGGTTGGGCAAGGATGGTCAACAATCCCTTGAGGCAGAGAAGAAGAGAGAGAGTCCTATCTGCGAACGAAAGGTGTGGTGTTTCCCTCCATTTAATAAGTCGCCAACGAGTGAAATGGAGCCTTCCATCAACATCCACAAATGTGTGGGCGGACCGCCTCGTCGGACAGTGACAGCGAGCGACAAGGCAAGGCAAAGCCGGGTCCAGGGCCCGTCCGTATTGCTGGCTGCGCAGCCGAGTTGTGCCCCCCTCTCTGTGAATAAAGTGAGTTGTAAGTCAAGATAGCACGATCCTGGGCTGGTCAAATCTCCCTGGCCGTTTCACCACCACAAACGCGGCGGAGGGTGCAATTTCGTCTCTCCCCACCAGCGGCCCGGGGTGGCTTCGAGCTCTCTGCCATCTGGGCTTCTTTGGGCTTGGGGCTTGTCTGCCAGAAACGCCAACCGAGAATGGCTTTAGCACGGAAACCGGGGGTCGGGTCATTGTCAGAACATCAGGTGGTGCTGCTTGCTTGCTGACTTGACATTGACACTGACAAGCGATGGCTGTCGTTGTTGGGGATCCCTCATGCTGACTTCATCTCTACTTTGTGTTAAACTCCCGCTGTTTCTATGCGTCGACGGCTGTCTCGTTTCCCTACGACCGGGTCTGGGCCTCGAGGGGCCCTATTAGAGTACACAGTAAAGTTCTGTTCCCTGAGTTGCATCAATCGCGGCATTGCACATCGCCCGCGCCATCCCAAGGCCTTAACGCCCGATCTTAATTCCTCAACTTCAGACGATAGACCCGGAGGAACGCGGTGGTAGGGGGCGGCCAGGCGAGTTGTCCAGGCTCTTGGGTGTCTCCGTCTGCGCTGTAGCGCCCCCTCGTGGTCCCTGTTTTTACCAAGAGCTGCAGAGCTTCAGAAAAAGCAGAAAAGAGAGCGCCTCCCGTCCCTCCTTAATTCATGTCAAACGGGTGGGGTGGCGCCGTCGCTTTCCACCAATGGGTCACCCCAGCACCTGGGTCTCGTTTCAAGCCCTGGCCCGACTGTGCTGCTGTTCGTGTTGTTAGTGTATGTAGACTTGCTGTATTCGTAACCTCTACAGGTTAAACCGATTGAAGATTGGTAACTTGTAGATTCCGAAATCCGGGGAAAGAGATACTGTAACATCATCAAAGCCCAGCTCATTGAACGTGCTGCTTGCTGCTCATCAGGCGTCGTTCATAGAACAGCATGTTGTATCTGTGCTCACTGTCATGTCGTTCAATCCTCTGCTCCTGACGGGAGGAACCACGAGAGGAATCGCTGTAGGAATCACCCTTGTCGCGGCTGTCAGCGCCGCCCGGGGTCGCCTGGGCGGTTGGCTTTACCGAGTCGCATCTTAATTGGCGTTCGTTATTGGCGCTATGCACGTTGGGATGATGACTGATTTTCTCGTTTAGCTACGAAATTCTGGAGGAGCCCATCGCAAATCGAAATGATGATTCGAGATTGACCGTGACCCGATTCCGCGGATGCTACGGATATGCCTCAACGAACGCCATTGAACACGGTGATGTTCTTGGAGGATTCCACTGCGTCCTCTTCATGTCTGTCATGAGAGAATGACAGCTGCAAGCATCTTGTCACAGCACGGCACTGCCCAAGACAGACGCGCACTCTCCTGTCTCTCTCAAACTCCTAAGCGCCGCCTTTGATGCTTTTTCCAGCACTCTTCATATATCACCAACACGCCTCCGACGCAACCCCGGATTCCTGACATCACAATCCACACACAGGACAAGACGCCAAAAACTTCCCCAACCGTTCTCTGTGATTCCATGGGTCATCCTGCAGATAGCCGCTGCGCTCGTTCTCTCAGCTAACCGCACTACGGAGCAATTCGCCTTGCAAATCATCCCCAATCAAAAGAAACCCATCAGCCCAGGTTCCAATCTACACAATCTAATTGGCATCAGCATTCTCGCGCTCCCAACAATCAAAAATCCCCGAAAATCTAGACCGTCACGTCGACCCCGTCCCTCCTGTCAGCTCCCAGTGCAATGATCCTCTTCTTCCAGACAGGACCCCTGCATCATGTCCATCCAACGACAGGACGAACCTGCAGGCAGGGATCTGAGAGAAGCCCATCCCGCCCCTGACGCTAATCCCGAATCATTTTTAAAAATTTCCCGCCAAGCGACTCCAGTCTCTCCACCATCAACAAAGTTGTAACGTCTCCGTGGCCACTCCCACGGCTCCTTTTCCGTCGCAGGGCTTGGCGCTATGAGGAGCGTGCATCGTGAGCCTTTCTCCCTCCATGGAACGTCATTGTTCGTTACGTCGCATTCTCCCGGTCGATCAACCACTTTCGTCTTGGTGTGCAGTTGCATTTGGGGTTATCCCATGATCGGCCGGCCGGTGATGATTATCGCAAGGAGCACTCCTCCTCCACGGCCTTCCGAACTTCATGCTTTCTGGGAGATGTCGGATTACCCAGTGGTTCGGCTTCCTTCTGCCGGAATGGCGGGGGGCTTTTCCAGACCCGGAGGCCATCAGCAACCCGTTGGTAATCTCACCGCTGCTCCCGGTATCCCAACTATGCAATCTTAGGAAACAAATTAGAGTTTCTCCGCAGGCCTCATTTGCCCTCGACAGCAGATGCTGTATCAGTCAGAAAATGTCAGCAAACAACTCGACCTGCTCTTCGGGGTGAGAGGAGGAAAGTCGCTCCGTAGACTTGCGTAGGCCCCCCGTCGGTTTCGTGTTTGTTGCTTCTCTAACCGAGACGGGTGGGAACGTCAGCCCGGCTAAGAGCAACTCCAGGCGAGCCACTGAACATCTCCCACCCCACGGTCCAGCCCGACCTCTGTAGGCAACCGAATGTATACTATGGTGTTATGGGTAAGTATTACCCCCAAGCCACGTATCGTGGGGACTGACGGTCCCACAGGAAGCTCTGGAATAAACGCTGAATGGCCGGTCTTTCGCCTGCGATCGATGTACCGCACCTGGTCTGCTTGAGCCACAGATACCTGCACAGGGGTTAAAACTTTGGCCTGATACCGCAGTAGAAGATATTCCCGCGAATCAACGGATCAATCCAATGTATGGGCCTCATAGTGGATGATCAGGTCCTCAACTTCGTCGGTCAGTTGTTGCTTGAATCAGTCGACGATGCCACAACCCACTGCGAGAGATTTCTTCGCAAGTTGCCCGCTAAGCCACGAAAGCTCTCGATTCACTTACAGAGACAGTCCTAGGCTTCGATCTTCGGGATGTTCCCGTAGTTCCGCACATCAACTGAGTTGGGTGTAAGCGAGACAACGGGTTCCCCGCTCCCCCCTTATTGCTGCGTCCGTCCTTCAAGCTGCAACACGGCCTATCCTGGTCCCGCCATCTTGGATATCAGTCATGGTTTCAGCGAGAAAGGGCCGTCTAAGCTAATATTCGTATAGCTGCAAGGCGAAGCCCGGGTAATTTGCAACTTTTGACAACATGGAAACGCAGCGGAATCTTAGCATGATGAGTTTTGGAAGAATATCCGATTCACTAACGGTGCTGCAAACAATCGTTTGAATGCCACCGTAAGCCATTTTACTTGTTTTCAACGCAATGTCATAGGTCAACGAACAACTCAGTCGATCCTAACATACCAGCAAATGCATTCGACGCCACCAGTTGGACGAAGCGTCAGCCAAAATCTTGCACGCAACCGGGCCCTCTGGCAACTCTTATGATCTAGACCCGTAAGCGACCTTTGTTCTAGTCAGATGACGGGGCGCAAACCCCGGTCACCCGGCTCCCACCAGTCTGATAGCCTTATGGATGCCCCGCGTATCCTCGAGTCAGTGAATCTTGAAAATCATCACATCGCAATGATGAGAGTGGCGCTTCCAAAAGTCCCGCGATCTTAAGCCGCATGGCCTGTTCTAGATTTCCTCTTCTACAAATTCCCATGTCAGTGCGCTGATTTCTACTCCGGCTGAACGGCAAAGTCTTTAGTTGTGTGTTGTAGATGGAATCTAGTATCCGCGTATCGTAGCGCTTGTCGTCTTGTGACAAGATACTTACGCAACGAAATAAGACAGCGGTGAGAAGAACTCGATAGAGGTCAGCATGCTGATGGCTGGGCTATCAGGGTAGAAGACAGCGGTGAGAAGGAGATAACAGCAATAGTCTCTTTTTTCAAATGCTGACCTTGATTGAGGTTTCATGTTCTCGCTCAATTGCATGGAGCTTCAAATACTATGGGCGATTATCGGCGCATTGAGTTCTGATATGACGCAAAAGCTCTGGAGCTGGATTTTCAGGAACAGAACGCGCTATGTTGATTGTGAGCGTTGAAATATCATAGAGGAGGATAGCATTACTGTTGACTGCAACCCTGCCTGGTGACGCTTTGTCACTTGGAATGTCATGAAAGGATTTAACCTCAACAGAATAGAACATACTTACATCATAAAACCCAACACAGACGAGACTAATTCATGGTAAGACTCCATATATTCTATATGACTGATAATCCATAGAATCTCTCTAGCATGGAACATGGCCCGACTGGTTCATTCCTCGGTTAATAGTACTACATGCCTTGCCATTCTTGTGTCATTTCCACCTCGTCCTCGTCCTCCAACCCTGCCAATTTCTCTCGTGACACATGTAAAGATGAGGCGGTGTAGATATATGCCATTTCACAAGCCTTGTCCATGATGGTGGAGAACCTGTCTCAGTCAGAACGATTCGAGGTTCTTCTGTAAGCAGGGCTCCGCCACTTGGAATCGTATTCTTGGTCTCTTCGAGCCTTCTTCGGCTTAACAGGCGAATGATGTTCGAGTCGTGCCGGGAAAATTGCTGATCTGTTGAAATGGCGGTCTCCTTAGCAAGCTGCTAACCCTTCCGCGATGCTTGAGGCCTTGTATTGGCTAAATGAGAGACGAGATACCTTGCATTAAGTCTCATATGTAAGATACGGTGTATCAACTGGGATTGGCTTTGGAAGTAATTCTATGTAGAAGGAAATTCCAAACCAGCTTAACATGAATGTGGAATATAGACCGATACATCCATGGTAGTCGCCAATGGCTGGGTGTGCTTTTCTTATCCATACATTGGCTTCTCGACTTGTCTCAGACAGGTTGTCGCCAACCTTGAAATGTTTCTTGTGATCACGCCCAAAAGCCTTCCTTTCCAGTATTGAAGCACGCTATTTCACAAAATTGGTAGAAATTCTGATATCGATGAAGAAAAATAGGGGTGTATTTATTCTTATAAATAGACCTGTTCTGAAGAAACTCAAACTGGTACAGTTGGATTAATCACAGGTCGACACTTTTAACCTAGTCTCACTGTACTGCTGTGTTCAAAGGGCATAGGAAAGGAGATAGCTTGCCTAGGAAAATGTTGATTTTCTAGGAACGTGTAGTCGTTCTGGAAAGGTCTCCGCGCCTGAATTTGACAGGTTACATTGACTTGTACCAACTCACCTTAGACGCTAGCCAGAGCGGTTCTTACATGCGAACAAAGTGACATACAACCGTGTAGTGTAGCGGTTTACTTAAGCAGTATTTGTCAGATCACAAGGGGCTCAAACCCCAGCTACGTGATTACAGTGTGCTTTCTCAGGAAAAGTATCTCCTTCGAAGGCGAAAGAGGATAAATACACAGCAATAACTAAGAGGTGGGGACTGAAGTAGGTCGTACACGGTACCAGAAAACTCGATCGTGCAGTCGCAACTCTCTTATCCACAACAGAGATACTATTCACCATACCCGCGCATCCCGCGGCGCCGCTCCGGCGCCCACCCTGACATCAGGAACCGCAGGCCGGCGTGGGGCACCCGGATTTCGGCGCATATATGTAAGCCGTACGAGGAAACGGGATACGGAGACCATAAGCAGTCATCACCAACATCACGGACTCGGACAGACCTTGCTCAGCTGAAAATTCTCCTACCGTAGCCTGAAGTGTGGAGGGGCAAGCCCACTTACGTTTGCGTGCACAAGACCGGAGATTGTGATGCTATGGGATGAACTCCTTCTCTGTCGGTTCAATGCGTCCAGAATTCCCACTGAGAGATGGAGAATGCTTGCAGGTGGAGCGAATGAAGTATCACGCAGAACAACTGCGTGAAGGGCTCTTACTGGACGATAGAGGGCCCATAGGTTGAGCATACGCACTCGGCGACTGATATCACCACCGAGATAGGGCCGCATCTCGGGCGCAAGAAGATACGGCCGGCTTTAGAATATGCCATGATGCCGGTTTTCTTTCCCGTGGCAGAAAGTATTTAAGAAGAGAAGACGGCTCTTGGTGATGCCCAATGAAACAAGAGCGCCGAATAACATCACAACCAGTCAAAGCCTAGAACATCTTATACCAAACTGTCGGCCGCAATGCAGTCCTCTCTGCTCAAGCTTGCGGTTCTTCTCGCGCAGCCCCTCGCCGGGACCGCAGCGAACTTTCGCCCCGAACGGGATGGCCTCCTGCGTGAAGGATCGGTACGTAAACCAACTCACTCTCTATTTCTTCCCCTGTGTTAGAGGGCACATGTTAGAGGGAACACGCACACACACACACACTCGATAACCAAACTGACACATCCTCGCCAGCACAACCTACTTACCTTTAACCCTGCCGTCTCGCAGACAATCAACCAGACACACAACCTCCCCTCCGACGGCTCCTTCTGGTCCTCCTCCTTTGTCCACGCCTCCAACAACCACTCCTACCTCGTCCTCTCCCACCTCCTCTCCGGCATCGCAATCTACCGCGCCTCCGTCCTCGATATCGCCGACCCCGCCCACTACGCGCAGTACCAAGTCATCACCAGCCCCGTTCCCCCCTTCTCCCCGTCCGGCGTGTTCAACGCCTCCTTCCCCGACTACGGCTTCGGCTCGACCAGCACCGCCGACGGCATCTCCGAACTGCGCACCTGGAGCGCCAGGCCCGAGGACGGGGTGGAATTCGACCTCACCTTCGAGATCTCCGCGCCCATCCTCCTCAACGGCGGCCTCGGCTTCTTCGAGTCCCGCAACAACACCATCTACGAGTGGGGCATGCCCGCAGGCCTCACGCGCGGCTGGATCGCCGTCAATGGGACCCGGCTCGCCATCGACCCGGCGCGCTCGCTGACCTAGTACGACCGGCAGTGGGGCGGCGCGCCCCCAGGTTGGTCGTGGTTTGAACTCCACCTCGAGAACCCCGACCGAGACTCCTACGACTTGCCCATGTCCGTGTGGGTATGGGAGGAAGCCGGCGCCGCGACCGGGCTTGCGACGATCAGAGACGGGCGTGACGTACAGAAGGTCGTGCCCGTGACGTCGCTGGTGCCGTCGAACAGGACGTACACCTCGCCTTCGTCGGGGGCCGTGTACCCCCTGGACTGGACGCTTGAGCTGGGCGACGCGACGAGGCTATCCATCTCAAGCGTGAGGGCGGACCAGGAGATGGTTGCCGAAGGTGGGCTGTTGCCGACGTACGAGGGGTATGTTACCGTCTGCGGCGTGTATCAGGGGGACCAGACCGTCGAGGGGTATGGACTCGTTGAGTTGGAGATTGTCACTTCCGCCTCATTGTAAAACATGGAGCCATGTTGCCGTGGCCGGGTAGCTAGCCAAGTCAATCTCACGTGTAGATCATAACTCGACTGACACGAAACCGGATTCTGTCTTGTTTTCTCATTCTGAGCTCTGAAGTGAAAGCTGCAGAGTGGTATCGTGATCATCTACTAAAAGTACAGGCCGTGTTACATCACTATGACGCTACTAGGAATTCTTAGGCATTAGGCCACATTCACCTCGGACGCTTACAATCTGGACTTGTGCACCGCCGTGTCTCAATCAACAAAATAATTCGGAGAAGCTGATGCAAAAAATAATAGTCAGTTGATAAGCGTGGCGGGTTCTAAAGGGCTGCGAAGGAGATAAACATCGTTCCAAATTTGAAGGTTTTAAGATGAGCCACTGTAAAGATTGTGATTCTACGAATTTCATTTGCAGAGTAAAAACAGCACCGTGCACTACAATGGATGGAGAGAATTTATTTTGCAGGAGATCAGACTTCCCTGAAGCTGGAAATTGGCCTGGTACTCCTGGTTATCCATTCCAGCCGGACGAAAGGCAGAGGAGTCAACGTGATGAGCGGCATACTTCCTAATATGGGAATTGAATTGCGGGCGTTGCCAGTTTCCTTGAAAGGCAATAACATTGCGATTAGTGCTTCATATTAGTACCGGACAAACTCCAGTCACCCATTCGAAAGTTCGATACATGCCAGCCGATAGCTGATTTTTATCCGTCTAAACCACTGTTCTTATCAAGATGCCTTCCTTAGAAATGAAAGCATCATCAAAGTTGAAGGATATCCTTGCCTCTTCGGCTCAGTCAACAGCTGTCAATGCACACGATCATCATCAAACGCACAGCCATCATCAAGCAACTGCTCACCAAGGCCACGAGTTGAAAATTCGCGACGCACTCCGTCGACACAAGCAAGCCGCGTTCTGGGCCGCCTGGTTCGTTATACCCAACGCTGTCATTGGCTACGATGCCACCACCCTGGGTAACTTGTTCGGCATACCCCAATTCCGGAGGGACTTTGGCTATGAAAGCCCGCCCAGATCCGGCAGCCTGTCTGCGTCTTGGACAGCCGCATTCCCATGTGCGCACATTATTGGGTTTTGCTTGGGACCCCTTTGGGCCGGATGGTGCGCCGATCGATTTGGCCCGAGGAAGACCCTGTTGGGTTGCACCGCAACGTCGTGCTTGACGCTATTGATCCAGGTCTTCGGCAGAAGTGCAGGCGTTATTTTCGCTGGGGCTGTTCTTACTGGTCTCGTCACCGGCAGTTTCCCTGCTCTTGGGTCAGCTTACATTTCGGAGATCCTCCCAGTTCGCCTTCGAGGCATCGGTCTTGCTGCGAACAATCTTGCTCAGGTTGGGGGCTCATTCATCTCGGTCGGGGTTTTACGAGGCACTGAAAGCTTTTCGAATAAGTGGGCGTATAAGATACCTTTCATCACCGAATACGCCTTTCCCGTTATCTTTATCATTGGCGCCCTATTTGCGCCAGAAACTCCATGGTTCTTGGTGAAGAAGGGTCGATACCACCAAGCGGCAAAATCTCTGCAGCGCATAGGATACACGTGTGACACTGAGCTCACATTGACACACATGAAGGAGACTATTCAACGAGAAGAGCAGTATGTCACCTCGACTACATACCTTGACTGCTTCAAGGGAACCAATCTTCGCCGGACTATGATCGCTTCTGTCTGTTATAGTGGTCAATTTCTGTCTGGTATCAACGTGGCGACATCGTATTCGACATATTTCTTTCAGCTTGCAGGCGTGGGGAACAGCCAAGCATTCAATCTTTCCCTCGGTCTTTTTGGATTGGGCATCGTCGGTAATGTTCTGTCTTGGCCGATGTTGCAAATATGGGGTCGCAGGGTTGGGTACATTTCCACATGCTTCGCGACTACACTCGTCATGTTTCTGGTCGGCTTTCTCGACCTTGCTCCACGTTCTAATACTGCAGCGATCTACGCCAAGTCAGTCATGCTTATTTTCTTCTACTTTTTGTACAATTGTGGGTTGGGCCCATTGGTCTATGCCATTATTGCTGAGATTCCCAGTACGAAAATCCGCGGGCAGACTCTAGGCGTGGCAGCTTCTGTTTCCCACATCTTATCTCTGTCGATTACAGCTGGCCTTCCATACGCCATGAGTCCTGCCGAAGGAAATTGGAAGGTAAGATCGGGTTTTTGTTTGGTGGGTTGGGCACATTATTATTTGTTTGGGCTTTTCTCTGTCTACCAGAGACAAAGAACCGGACATTTGAGGAGATTGATTTCCTTTTCAGTCGCAAGATTCCCGCCCGGAAATTCGCATCAGCTTTAGCCAAGCCTGAAGATCTGACTGTGATCGAAGGTCAATCTCCATAGCTCAAAGAGTAGAAGATGCTACGGAAGCTTTCAACTTGGATGCCGCTCTATCGCACGAGTACCCAGTCTCCCTGCTAAGTCTTTCTCCCATATGGCATTCGCTTCGTATACAATTGCCTTTTCATATCGAAAACGAGGAGCGTTTCAATGGTTCTGTGTGAAGTCGTATAATATGTATTGGAGCAATTCTATGATCATGGTATGGACTGATTGTAGACTTCCTTAGGATATTGATGGGAACCACTTGATGTTCAGCTTCAGCAGACCAAGTGAATATCTAATATGCAATCAGTAACGAGTGTCTTTTACGCAAATCTCTTGGTATTTCAAGCATTCGTGACTGTTGAGTTAATGATCCTAAATAGTAGCTGCCTGTTCATGCTAAACTCTTGAATAAGTTTGACATAGACCAGGCTTGTTGAATGGCTTATGAAATCGGCAGAGAGGACGCCCAAGGTTGACACAGGTGATATGGTTCAGAAGTATAACAAATCGAGCATATGATGGCGGGAGAAATGCCACCAGGTACCGCACTGAGTCAAGCCACATCCACACAACGTGTTACACAGACTGAAAATCTTCCTTCAAAAATGACCCTCCACGCTAAGTGGCATGTACAACTCTTCAAGATATTTCTCCTCTTCGACCGTAAGCTCCTTCCCACGCACGGACAAAGCTTCATCAATCCTTTCAATACTACTGAACCCAACGATAGGACTCGTCACTCGTTTCAAACTCCATGCCAACGCGACCTGGCTCATCGTCCATCCCTTCCGTTGGGCGAGATTTTCCACACGGTTGATGATTTCTGCAGATTCAGGACGAAGATCTGATGGCCCCTCACCATTGCCAGCAGATCTGGCAGTCGTGCCTTGGAACTTCAAAGGACGAGCAAGCTGCCCAGCAGCCAGAGGACCCCACTACCGCAACACGATGCGTTAACTTGACAACCGGAAAACATTTGACCAAGAGGGTTGACTCACCGGGACGATGGCCACGCCCGTCTCCCCACAAAATCTGTTCATCTCTCGCTCCTCCTCGCGGTAAAGCAAATTGTACGAGTTCTGGTGACCCCTTAGTGTTTCATGGTTTGTAATATCGTTCATATTTGTCACTTACCTGCATTGCGACGAAATTTGTCCAACCATTTCTTTCTGCGCAAAATTGCATCATGGCAAGTTGATAGGTCCACATCGATGAAGCCCCAAGATAGCGAATCTTTCCGGCAGTGACCAGGTCATGTAGAGCGCGCATTGTCTCTTCGATCGGCGTAAAAGGATCGAATCGATGAATCCAAAAGACGTCTACGTAGTCGGTTTCGAGCCTCCGAAGTGAGTCCTCTACGGCGGTAAAAATCGCCGACCTCGATAAACCTTCCCTTGGTGAGCAAACTATTCAATGCGTTGTGGAAAGAGATGAGCAAATGGAAGTCCCTACCGAATTGGTTGACATAGTCTTTACTTTGGCGGAGCTCATCTAGGATTGGGTATGCGTGGAATTGCTCCTCCCCAACGCAGCTCCATGCCTTCGTCATCAAAACAAGCTTATGACGCGGTATGTCGTACTCTTTGATTGCTTGTGCAATGACTCTTTCGGAGTCTCCGTTCGAATAAATGTTTGCTGTATCCCACTGACAAAAATGTTAGGTTAGTGCATTAGCTACTGTCCATAACACGCACCGTATTGACACCTCGGTCGTATGCCGCTTTCAACAGTGGCAAAGCTTTCTCCGGCCCAATGACCCAGTCCGCCCACTCCGGATTCCCAATGCTCATGCAACCCACGATAGGGACCGAGACACGGAGACCGCTTTTCCCAAGAATTCGATAGTCTACTTTCGTGCTTTCGAGTGACTTTTGAACGCTTGGCGGAAGTGGCGACATCTTGCACTACGACTGTCTGACAGACTCTGGCTTGCGGCGATATTGAAAATTGATACTCGAAGTTAATGGATTCAATGGATGATTCGTCATGGAAATCGAGAATTTTCTGATTAGGCCCCAAATCAAGAACAAGTATCGCTGTTTGATCACATATGATGTTGTTTGTCCTAGAAAACCTCTTATGCGACAAAGAGTGACGGTAGTTCGATAACTTGCCGTAAGAGGCATTACCTAAAAAGGAAGTATGCTTGGAAAGGTACAACGCTACGTATGGGGTAGGTTTCCATCTAAGCCCGCGTAAAATCCACATCGATGAAATCTGGAGGGCTTGGGGTCTCGCCATAGACTACCTTAGGTAACCAAGAAACGAGCTATAATTTCCCGTCCTCATTTGATATGGCAAACGCCCAGACGTTCTCCGGAAGGTGATGCACTGTTGTGAGATTGCCCCCCTATGTTCCCTTCCTTTGTTTGGGTTAGGCTTTTGCAAGCGACAAGACATCAGCATAGATTTGCAGCATAGAAAGCCGTTAATAGCACCGTAAAAGAGATTGTCTATGGACATATCTAAAAACTTGGAGACAGTGTAATCTATTGAGAAAATTGGTCACTTTGCCTGGTAAGAAAGCAGGATGTCGTCTTTAAAAAAAAATGCTATTCTTAAGAAAATCAGGTCACCCACCGTATGCACTATGAACAACATAGTACCAAACACAATTTTATTAAAGGGATCTCAAGGATCAACACCTCAGAAAGACCGTCATCTAAGGTATACCAAGTCGCAGACTAGGCGATGAGATCACACGAGGGCAGCGCCTTAAGGTCCAATAACAGTGACTTCTCAAGCTTTTTCACGTCACTGGAATTATGAGATGGTGTCAAGAGAAATCTGTCTTGGAGGCCAGTTACGAAGACAAAAAAAGATACTGGAAAAATTGCGGAGTACCCTTTTCTAACGACCCTCAAATCCTCGCGCGATCGCGATGCTTCAGCCCGAAAAGAAAGGGTTCGGCAGCATGAACAGCATCCAGAGCCATTCCGTAACCCGCTTGGAATCCAGTACCTCCCGCACCATAGTTATGTATAACGGCGCGATTGAGCCCTGCAATCACCATGTCTTCTCGTTCTACCCGAGCACCGCCCTTTCGAGAAGGCCGAAGCCCCGCGAATGCAGCAATGACCTCGGGATCAGAGCCTTTGACCTCAGAACTGAGCTCCATGGTGCGACTGAGAATAGAATCGCTTTCGTGAGAATAAGTAGCGCCGTCTCTGAACTCACTGTCAGTACATGTACAAGTTATTATTCCGTAAGAGACGAAGTACCCATTGTCCTTTTGCATATAACCCCCCAGAATAACATGGCCTCCAGAGTATGGCCGGGGAATCACGTAGGTTTCGTAGTCCTTGCCATGTCTCATAATGTTTGTGTTGACATCCGGAGCCTTAGCCAAGAGAACTTGACCGCGAGTTGGGTAGCATCTAGAATCCTCGACTCCAGGTAGCGCTCTGGCTCCGATTCCCGTGCAGTTGAAAATGACCTCGGTTGACTCAGTCACAAACGCTTCTCGGATGTTGGAGAGTGTTCGTCTAATAAATTGTACGCCATACTCATCCTTCAATCGACGATAAAGATAAAGCAGGTGTTTTGGAGCATTCACCGTTAGAGTTGTGAATGAAGCAGCAAACTTTACTCCTTGTGGCAGCTCATCATTACTCAATGTTCGGAACTTCCAAGTGTCAATGTTAGCCATTTTTCATTTGTAGAGATTGCCGTGTTCTTACGTCTTGAAGATATTCGGACATTGCTTCGATCTTTTCGTGGGGGACATTATCATCCCACAGCTCGACTGACGGCGTTTTTCGTACAAATGAATTTCGTGAATCGGTGGCCGCAAGGTTTTGGAGATGCAGGTATCCCGCCTTATCCCACTTCAGGGCAGCAGGATCTGCGCCTGATATGGCAGAAAAGTTACATCCAGCCCTATGCACGTGTCAGAATGAACACACGAATCGAGAAAGCCTACTCACCAAGGTGACGTGTATGTGTGAGCGGTGTCTCCTGGCAGGTACTCAGCAACAACCGTAGTACACTGCCCGAATCCCTTCTCTGCGAGCACCAGGGCCACATCAAGACCAATGATGCCTGCGCTACATGAGGTAAGCATGGAATGCGACCAAAGGAACCGGGGAAACATTGAACATACCCAACAATGACGATGCTTTCGTGTGGTGCCATAGTCCTCTGATTCATGACTTTGTGTATTGCAACAGAGGCCACTGTTTGCAGTGACTTATGGTGGAATTTCGAAGGGAACATTATCTATACCAAATAATATGCGTCTACCGTGATACTCGGGCGTTAATTTCGTGACACGGTCCGGTGACGAAGTCCACGTAACCAACAGGGGTAACATCCTGAGGTATGTCCCAGGGTTTGGTCCAAGGCTATGTTCCCAATCCAGACGTAGGCTTACTTCCTATTTCAGACCGACCAAAACGAAGGAACTACGTATATGGCATTGCTATGTTCTGTTTCTGCACGGCCGAGCCCGGCACAGCACGGCCTTCCTCCTAATGGGCCAACCGACGATCAATTTATTCTGGGTCAAATACTCTGATGTCGAGGTCCTCAAAATCTTCAAGGACGTGGGGTTCTTCACATCAATTGCTGCCCTGGGTGATATTCGACTGTGCACTGCCGTGGCATCACTCTCCATAAAGACCAGGGCCAATACCTCTTGTGATTCGTCAAACGGTTACCAGAAAACGGGAAAAGCATCAGGCTGGATTGAATGAGATAGAAAGGTGCCGGCGCACCAGGTTTCAATTGAGGTATTGTGACTATCTTCTAATTATGGTGACCGACTCAATAATTGATACGGAAGCTGAACTCGTCCTCGTAATGCATTGCCCAGTACTCATCCCAGATGGCTCTGGTAATGCGTCCAACCTTTCCGTCATGGACCGGCTTGTCGTCGAGAGTGGTAATAGGCATAATGCCGCCGGCGGTGGTAGACATGAAGATTTCATCGGCGTCATAGACCGCTTCAATAGGAACGGTCTCTACCCGCATCTCGTAGCCAAGCCTCTGGGCCGCGTCAATCACACTCTTTCTGGTGATGCCCTGAAGAACCCCTCGATCGGGAGTATAGAGGACATCGTTTTTCACGATGATAACATTGAAACCCGAGCCCTCCGTGAGATTTACGTCTCCATCAGTAAGGAACGGGTATGTTGCTCCGCGATCGTGGGCTTCGAATAAGCCGCGGACAAGGTCGCCCCATTGAAGGTTCTTGATAGTAGGGTCAATTGCCCCAGGCGGGACCCGACGTACACTTCGAGCGACAATAGCAGAGCCGCCATCATACTGAGTACTAGGATCCATAACCCAGACATAAGGTTGGATAAACATGTAGAGGCTATTATCGAGGAGCTGCTCGGGCCGACTGCCGCGGACGCCAGTTAAGCCGCGGGTGACGATCAGCTCGACAAAAGCATCCCGGATACCACTTTTGGCGACCATATCGACAAGTGTCCGCTTAACCTCGTTACGTGGCATGGGCATCTTCAGTCGCATTTTCTGGCAGCTGACTTCAAGACGATTAAGGTGATCGTCGAGCCGAAAAAAGCGGCCGTCCCAAACGGAGGGAACGTCGTATGTCAGGTCGCTATGCATGAAGCCCTGGTCGAGTAAAGGGATTCGAGCTTCGTGAAGAGGAACCAATTGTCCTTGCACCCAAGCGATGCCTCGAGCAAACGGATTTCCGGCTTGGGTCGCTTCAAGGGCAGTTTGGCGCTCGGCATAGCCGGCGAAGATTTTGTCCATAGTGGCCATGACGAGGGAGAGTAGTGTGTTCGGACTTGTAGACACTACAGGCAGCGGGATGCCAATGGAGACTAGGGGGAAATGATTGATCAATTATGTCTACTGCTTTCGACCAGAGACTTATCGGACACCCTGCTTAAGTAGACGCATACGCATTTCACACATCGGGTTGGGTTGCTCCGTTGGTGAAGGCGCATATCCTGGCCGCGATGATACCCTGCCCTGCACAACATCCTTACTTCCCTTTTGGGCAATACCACCGCCCTCACCGTGATCAATAAGGTTCCACAGTTGGGCAACTGAACTTTTCAACTTTTGTCCTATTACCAAAAGGGGAAGTAAAACAGCCTGCTTCACTGAAGCCTAACAGTGGACAAGCTCTATATACCTACCAATAATGTGGTTCTAGCCGTTCCCGGGTGTGGCGGGCTAAGACGACAATAGAACGCTTCCCTGAATCTATCCGCGGGATGCGTGCCACACGAATACGGTGACATTCTTCACGTGCACCCAGCCACCCTTGTCTCTATACACGAAACCCGATCTTCTTGTTTCTAATCGAGTGACCCATTCCACAGGATTTACTTTTTGTGCCCTTAGCTTTTGAACTTGTCTGGCAAATTTGCGAACCGGTCAATCCGTCCGAGGACAAAGTTTTTCGATGAGGCTGTCCCCGAATGGAATGGTATTTATCATACACCTGGCAATTTCTGTTTTTCCAAAGAACAAGGTCACTTCAAGGTACTTGGTCCAATGCTTGCTCATGTTCGTGACTAGCCGAATAAGAATTGGTGATTGCTCTGATTCGACGTATTTTTCTTGTCGATGACAGAACCCCACCACTCCTGAGAATCTTCAGTCTTCCAAATTTCTTCCAATAAGGCATTGGCCGTGAGAAACATATCATATCTTGTCCACTCGTTCCACCAGCTACAATAAGATCGAGCGATTTGCCGTAAATGCTCGTCCTTTGTCTCGCAGCCAGCAAGAAATACCGGAAGGAGCAGTTGTTTCTGGACCATCGAGGTGCATCGACAAGACGACACATGGTTAAGGGTTTTCCGGGCGAGAAAGTCAAGTATTTGGGGCGCGGGCTTGTCGCGCTCCCATCGAAACACTCGAACAACATAAATAAGGAGACCCCATCGCCAAGCTTCAGCACAGTGATGCAGATCTTCTTTGTAGTGGGCCAGATCTTCGGTGCCAGAGTTCTCTTGCAAAGAGTCAAATGCCTGTTGATCAGATGGGCCCTCGTACTCAGTATCTGACCATTCCCTTATCTCTTTTTCCAACACGAGAACAGGACTAAGGTCAAACCTCGCACATGTCATGCGTGCCACGAGCTCATACTCTCTTGCATAAGACCCAAGACGGATCATGCGTCGAAAGAGAGCCTCAGGGCAGCCAGAAACACTGTAAAAGGTCTGCGTGCTGGCTTGATCGCGATCCAACAGGCTGATCATCGTAGATTCGGAAAGGACGCATCCTTGACGAGTTGTAAGTGCGAGGGTGACATCCCACCTGTGAAAATCAGACGATTAGCGTTATATATAAATCTAATTCCTTTTTCCGTTATCCCACTTACCAGACAAGTATTTCTACTCGTGCCTGCATCCGTGGAGTCTTCGGAACATTTAGAGATTCCATGACCTGCATCATCTTGTATGCGCGCTTGAGATACCAGGCCCATGGCCCCCGAGCTGAAGTTGCGCACTTCGTTCCTTGTCAGTTCGGCATTCTTTTCCAATCTAAAGCAAGGAGATATGAAGAAGTTGGCATACATCCAATGTCATGAGGATCAATATTGCATCCAGGAAGGTTGCTTCACATGAAGGTGTACCTATCGTCGATCTTGACGAGCCCTCCATATCTTTAAGCATCCGAAGAGCCATTCTCTTATGCAGTCTAGCTTCTGTATCGCAGGTCCCAGTGTCCCTATTGATGTGCTTGTATGACAGGGCCAAAATGCAATGATGAAGAAGCTGTGAATTTTGTCTATACTCAGGGTGTGAACGGAACGGGTTGGCATCGAAATCGCATGTCAAAGGCAGGACGCAAAATTCTCAATCGTCTGTATTTTGTCAGAATCAAAGGCATATTAGAGGGAGAAGGCTCCCTACGCACACCTTAACAACAGCTGCGTTATTGTTGATGTTAGTATAAGTACTAGTAATACTTTTTAACTAGTCAATATAAGGGGTTATAAAATATAGGTGAAAATATATTATATATTGAAGTTATAGATATAGTAGTGAGAGTAGTAATATAGTGTTAAAAGCTAGAGAGATCTCTACCCTCTTATTAGCTAAATTTTACTATATCTATACTAAGTAGTAAATATAATATTATTCTAATATTAATAGTCTTTTCTTTTTATTATATACTATATACTATATAAAACGCTTAAAAACGCTATATACGCTATAATAATATAATTACTATATTTTTTATATAAAGTATATAACTTACTATATTTCCTTTCTATTTTATATACTACTAGTTAATATATAATATAATAGCTAGGCCTCTAACGCTAAGCTTCTATCTCTAACGCTATCTCCTTACTATATATTACTCTTAATTAACCTATCCTTCTATATATATATATACTTTATTAGTATTAATAAAGCTTTTTAATACCTTATTTAAGGTATTTTTCGTAAAAGTATTAGTAAAGTTATTATTACTATTAATCTAATATATTTCTTCTACTTCTTATTGTTTATATAACTCTTAGATTACTATAATATTAATTATTAAACGTTTCTCTTTTATAATACTAAGCTTAACGAAGTACTTATAAAGTAAATAAGAGTCTATATAGATAATAGTTAAGATTACTAGTTAATTAAGCTTATTAGTAATAATCTTAAAGGTTATAGCTATAGTATATATTATATTAATACTTATTATTATAGTATATACCTTAGAAGTTAGTATACTTCTTATAATATATTTACTCTTAGTTAAACTATAGTAAACTATATTCCTAGTTATCTTAAATATATTATTAACTTACTTCTTATTAGTAAAGATAATTATAAAGCTTAGCTAAGAAGTTATATCCTTATTATTAATAAAAGATCTATTAATAAATATAAATAGCTTAGCCTCTAATAAGTTAAGGGGGATATATTAAAATCCTTAGTCTATGTTTATTATCTACTATTTAATATACTTATTTAATACTTTAATATTATCTACTATTAAGTTCTAATATTAAGCTATAGTAGAGAGGTTAAAGTATACCTCTAGTTAGTAGATTAATATAATATATACTCTATAAGTATATTATTTAATATATTATCTTTTTATTTTATTCTCTATTACTTTTATATTAATAAAGTAAAGCTTCTATACTTACCCCTTTTAGTATAAGTAGATATTTCCTTATTTAAAGGATATAATACTTCTATTAAATATAATAAGATACTCTTCTATTAAGTATTCCTTTAGTTTTATTATAAATCCTACTTACTAAAGCTCTTCTTCTTCTTTTATAGTAAATATAAAGTTAGTAATACTAAAGATATTATCTATTTATATACTAATAATGCTAACTATTAGGTTTTTATTTAAAGAGATTATTAAGTATAAGTTATATATTAAAGCTCTTATTAAGAGCTTTATAAAGTAATACTTATTATATATCTCCTACTAATATATTCTTAATTTAGTAAGCTTATATAGTAGCTTAATAATCTCTATAATTATATCCTCTAAGTACTTATAGTAGATTTATATAGGTAGTTAAATAAAGATAGATCTAAAGAAAGCTTTAATTACCTAAATATAGGCTTATATTATGTCTCTTAACTATACTATAAAGTAGAAGGATATTATAAGTATAAGTATAATAATAAAGAGGAGTCTTTAACTAATATATTATATTATAAAGCTCTATGTTAGAATAAATCTCTTACTATTATTACTATATCCTTATACTATAAGTTATACTTTCTTATATAGTTTCCTATCTTTTTCCTTAACTTTATATATAATATATATATTAAATAATTATTTACTTTTATATATATATAAGTTAAACTTAACGAAGTGAAGAACACCTTTCTTAATAAAGCTATTAAGCTCTATTATAGAAGCTTATTTAAATAGCTTACTAGGTATCTTAATAACGTTATTTTTATATAGTTAAACTACTTATAATAGAGTAGCTATCTCTTTTACTATTATAAACTAAGTAGTTATAAGTTTATTAAGAGTTTCTTCTTATAAATCTAAGCCTATTTCCTATATAAAAATAGATATTTAGAAAGTTATTATTAGTATATAGTATAGAGGTCTACTATATCTATATTATACTAGTATTTCCTCTTATAGAAAGTTAAAGTTAATAATAATATAATCCTCTATTAGTTTTTTTAATTTATTAGTACTCTTATTACTAGAAGTAGTTTTATCCTTAATTAACTTATTCTAAGGAGTTTCTAGGTCTTTATAGAATAGCTTAATATATATTAATTAGAAGATAGATATCTTAATACCTATATTAATAATATATTCCTCTTTTCTAGAAATTATAAATTAATATAAGCTTTACTAACCTTTCTTCTCATAGTAAATAAGGATATTTAAACTTATAATAAGGTCTATAGTTTTTAATATATCTAAGTTATTATATATACTAAGTATAGTAGTAACTTATTTATTAGTTTTAATTTTCTAGACTTCTTTTATAGTTTTATAGATTATTCTTACTCTCTCTATAATTATTAATATTAGTAGTAATTTCTTAACTATCCTTAAGTATATACTAAAGATAAAGAGAGTTAGTATAAGGCTATCTAGTCTTACTATATTATTAATAGCTTTTACTACTATTTATAGGATATTTTTATAGTTTATTAATAAGTAGTCCTTCTAAATAACTTAATATATCTTCTAAAAAAGTATATAGTATCTCTTAACTTTACTTATACTATTATATACTTCTATAAAAATAGCTTTAATTATAATTCCTATTATATCTATATTTATCTTAAACTTATTAAAGATATAGTTTATTCTAGTATCTATAATAATATAATTTAGAGGTTTAATATAGATATTAATCTAATATTATTATAGCGTCTTCTAAATAGCTTCTAATATTTAATCTAATAGGAACTAAGCTATATTAAACGCTATTACTTTATTAATTATATATAGTATAAGTTCTCTATCTATCTAGACTATATTAATAATAATTATATAGTTAAAATTAATATTATCTTTAAAGTTTAATTTAAATCTAAGTAAACTTATACTATTCTTTTAGTAGTATTTATAGTAAGTTATTATCTTTTTAATAATTTCTTATTTAACTTTATATTTAAACTTATTAAAGAGGTCTTATAAATATCCTACTATTAAGTAGCTAAATCTCTTATATAGGCGTTAAACTTCTTATTTAGTAAGCTAGCTATCTATAAGTATCTCTTCTTAGTTAAGAAATATCTATAGATACCTCTATCTATATATAATAGGTATATTAATATTACCTCTTATAATTAAGTTAGTTAAAGAGTTATATAATATGCTTATCTTCTTTATATTTTATATATAAAAGAGGAATAATATATCTATAAGTAGGATATAGAATATAATATTTCTTAATAGTATTAGTATAATAACTACACTTAGAAAGTTAACTTTTTTCTTAGAACTAAATTATATTTTAATTTTACTTACTTTTAATTTATTAAGTTTAATAAGATATTACTTCTAAAAAGTTTTAAATTATTTTCTACTACTTATTAAGTACTTTAAAACGTTTATATTTAGTATAATCCTAAAGAACTCCTTAGCTAAGTAGATAGTATTAAGTAAAAAAGTTTATAATATCTTAGCTTTAATTTTAATACTTTTAAGGTTTAATTTACTCTTATTATATTAAGATATTTTATTAATAAAGTAGATATATATCTATCTTATATTAAACTAGATTAGCTATAATATAGCTATTACTAAGTTTATATTTATAATACCTAGTATATTTTATATATCTTTATTACTTTTAAGGTTATCTTTATTATTACTAAAGCTAGGTCTTTAGTAGTAATAGTTAATATTAGTTTTTTCTATTAATATAGTTCCTCTAAAACTATTATTAAGCTTTTTAAAGTCTATAAAGAAGTATATATAAGTCTTATAAGTATTTTTTTATTATTAGTTTTTATATTACTTATATACTTTTTTTTAATCTTTTTCTATATATTTTATTAACTAATACTTCTCTTAAAAGTAGACCTAATACTTCTTTTAAAGGTATTTTTTATAATATACTTAAGGTTTATATCTAAAAGTTCTATATAGGCTTTTTATATTCCTATAGTATCTCTCCTTATTATTCTTATAATACTTTCTCTTAATAAAGTAAGTATTAATAGGAAACTATATTTTCCCTCTTAATCTAAGTTTTATAGTAATAGTTAATCTAAGAGAACTTTAGAAACTTTTATAAATACTTACTAGTATATTAAAGGTAGCTTTATATTCTTATATACTTTAATATATATTAATTAAGTTAAGTGTTATAATAGTATTAAACTAAAGGTTTAATAGTAAAGTTAGTTATACTCTATTAAGCTTTATTATTATCTCTTTAAAGTATTTAAAAGTATTCTTATCGTTATTTTCTTAGATAATTCTTACTAGTATAATATTCTACTACTTTATAATATAAACTTAAATAGTCTTTAGAGCTTTAAAGTATCTTTTAAAGTATACTATTTTCTTATTAAAGCTTAGTAGCTTATTATTAAGTTTTATATAATAGTATATACTTATAATACTTTTAAGTATTAAGTAGAAGATATTATTTATATATCTCTTATTAATACTTACTAAAGTATATATCTTTAAGTTCGTAGTTATAACGCAGCCCCCCCACAAAAAGACTATAGCAAAATTCACCCTATACGCAGGCATAATTCTAGAAACACTATATAGGCATTTTAACCTATACCCTCTACTAATTAAGGAAAATAGTATAGAAACCTTATACGTTCCTACTAGTAAATAAACCTTTACATAAAGTTAAACGCACGCCTTAGCTAAATAGACTAATAGAATAGTAATAGCGCTAGCTACGTAGTATAAGGCTAGTAGCGCTATATATAGCGGGGCTAATTATATTAGGGCTAAATAGGTTACTAAAGCTTATATAGCTTAGCGATAGCTTTACTAAACTTTCTAGTAAGGTTCTATAAACGCTACTATATAAGAGATAACTTCTTAACTAAAGAGGTTATTAGAAGAGGTTCTTATAGTTAGAAGTATAAAAACTTTACTATTATGTATAAGGCTTTATACCTATCCCTCTTCCTCTTCCTCTTCTTTATTAACCTATAATAAATCCTTTATAATATCTACACTATATAAGGAATATAAAAATATTAACCTTATATAAGGTATACCCTTCTTTAAGAATATAGCTAAGGATATTACTATATAGAATAATATCTATATACTAGATAAAACCCTTAAGTTTAGTATATATTCTATCCCTAATTAGAAACGCTTCATTAAAGTTATATTAGATAAAGCTTTTAGTAATACCCCTCTAAAGGACCCTATCTACTAAGTAATCATAGTAATAATAAGACCTAATAGCCTTAGCGTAGAGGCTACATACATCTCTAGCTATCCTAAGGAGTAGCCCTTCTTCACGCAAACCCTCCATAATACTAAGGCAGACGTAGCCCAGGCCCCAGCATAAGCCTAGTAAGGCTTATTAGTAAGTGCGCCTTACGCTAACTAACAGAGAGAGCGTTACTAATAACAGCACAGCTGCTGCAAAGGCGTCAGCCAGCCTAATCAAACAAGAAGACTACAACGATAGTAACAACTTGCTTCTAAAGAAGCCACTCTAGTAAGCAGGGTTCAGTAGTATAGCAGCTATAACGAAAGGAGTATATCCTAACTTACTTAGCAGACAGCAAAGCAGTAATAGAGACGGTGTTTAACGGCGGCGTAGGTGATGCGCAAGAGAGAGGATAGGTCGATAGTTCAGTAGTCTGCAGTAATTAAGTAATTAAGTAATCACAAACCATATCGTTGCTGAAGTAAAGTTGAAGATCGTGAAGTTGTGTGCGTATATAAGTGCAGCTGAGGTTGGGAGAGGTAGTCGGAGACTTAGGAGGTCGTCAGGCTGGTGATCACATGACCAAAGGCTGTGTGTATTATCAGGAGGCGCAGAGTTAGGAGGTCTATCGCTCTAAGCAGGTAAAAATCATAGTGAACAGCTAGAGGCTAAGTATATATCTTTTAGAAGATATTAATCTTATTATCTAGTACTTTATATTTATTACTACTATATTATCCTTTTTTTAGGAGGATCTTAATAAAATCTACTATTTATCTTAATATAAAACTTTATACTAGTTATTACTAAGATATAGTAGAAGCTATAGATATCTCTATTCTAAGTTAGGAAAGTAGTAATAATTATATTTAGCTAAGCCTTATATTTTCTAATTCTTAAAAATATACTTTACTTATTACTAATACTTAATAATAGCTTTTAATATATAAAAGAGTCTAATAACTTAGTATTTCTTATAGTTATTAGTCTTATAGAGGAGGCGTTTACTTATAGCTCTAGAGGCTTTTTAAAGTATTCTATAATATTATTATTTTCTTTTATTAAGTCTTCCTTTAGTTTTAGATCTCTCTAGAGCTTTCTTTTAAGTTCTAAGTAGTTATTTATTTCTTTTTATAGTTATAATATTATCTAAAATAGAAATAATTTAATATATATAATCTAAGCTAATTCTCTTATAACGTTAGTAAACTTTCTTATAGTGAAGTATATACCTCTTTATTATAGAAAGTTATAAAGTTTAATATATAATCTTTTCCCTACTATAGTAAAAGCTTATTCTATCTATCCTTTAAAATCTAATATAAACTATAATTATAGGTCCCTACTAAAGCGATCTTTATTAATATACTTATCTAGATAATAACTAATCTATTTATTAGTTATCTCTATAGTAGTATTATTAAGGTTTTCTTTTAGTAGCCTTCCCTATAGTAATATATTTATTAAGATAGTAAAAGACTCTACTATCCTATTCCTTACTATTAAGATTAAAATTATTAATAGATTAGCTTTTTCTAAAGATAGTATATTCTAAGGTTTATTTTCTAAGGTATTTAAAGTTTAAGTTTCTATTCCTATAGTTTTAAGTATACTTTAAGTAAGTATAGCGTTACTTAGTAGCTCTATTATTACTATATTTATACCTACTATTATATTAACTCTAATCTTATTAACTAAGCGTTTAGACTAACTATATTTAGTTATATAGCATTTCCTAAGGGCTAAAGCTACTAAGGCGTATATATCTATTAACTAATTTACTACTAGTTACTTTATATTATTTAATTAGAGTTTTCACTTAGTAAGGTCTTAGATCTAAGTATAAAAAGGGAGTATAATCCTTTAGTAAAGATCTAGTAAGTTAATAAAACTAGCTCTAGCTATATTTTAATAAATCTAGCTCTAGCTATATTCCTATATATTTATTTTAGTTAGCTTAGGTATATATTCTTAGTATATTAATATACTTATTTCCTATTAATTATAAGTTAACTTCTAGTAGTCTCTTTCTTTAGTATATTTAGTAGGTACTTATTAGTAATAGTAATAAGTAGCTCCTATATATATATTTCTTTATAATCTTAGTTAGCTATATATTCTAGCCTATATAGTAGTTATATTCGTTAAGGTATAAATTAGATAGATTATTAAATCTTAAGATCTTTAGTAATAATACTTTCTAAAGAAGACTTTAATTATTAATCTTAGCCTTAGTTATTACTTAGTAATCTATATACTACTTATATTACTTAAAGTTTATCTAGTATTATTACTATAGACTTAGTAAATATAATTAGTTATAGACTTAATAAAATATGTAATAAGAGGTAGTAAGGGATAGAGAGATAGTAAAAATCCTATTTACTCTAGTTTTAGATCCTAACTATATAGTACTAGGTATAATCACTTTAAGAGGTATATAATAGCTTTATTTTTAGTTATAAAACGAAGCTTTTTAGGTACTTCTAGTTATTTCTTTAGTAGTAAATAAATACTATCCTTAAACTACTAAAATCTTCTTAATAATACCTTAGGGAATAAGGTTGTTATATAGCTGCTCTTATATTGTTTTCCTTAAAGTATAACTTTATTAGAGGTTATTCTTATATACTATTATAGTATATTATTTTGATAATACCTAGGGGATAAGGGTAATAAGTACTAGTAAGTTAAAATCCTATAATTCTAAGCTATTATATATATCTAAGGTTATACTCCTTAGTTATTACGCCTTAAGTTTATATAGCTAAGTAGTCGCTCTAATCTTTAGTAGTATTAGTTAGTAAGCTCTAGTTACTATATAAAGAGGGGTTTTTATATACCTCCTAACTTAATATTTACATTATGCTATTATTATTAACTTATACTTATAGTAATAAGTATAAAACGCTATCCTAGCTATAAATTATTAATTTCTTTAATATAATAAGAAGTATATTTCTTATACTTAGCAATAAGTTAATACTATTTTATTAGTAATACGTACTATTATAGTTATAGCTTAGTAGGCTATTATTACTATAGTAATAGCCCTTCTTTTCTATATTCTTAGTTAATATAGCATTAATACTAATAATAAACCCTAATTACTTAGAATCTTATAAAGTAATTATACTAAAAGAATTTTCATTATAGTTATATTTCCCTTTCCTAAAGCTACTTTATAGTTATCTCCTAGCTATAAGTTAAGCTTCTTAGCTATTACTAAGGTAGTTTAAACTATAATACTAAATACTAATAATAATTATAATTATAGTAATAATATTATTAAGGCTAGTCTTTTAACCTTATACTTAGCTTTATAGTAAGTAATATAATACTTAAGCGTTTTAATATAGTTATAGTCTCTACTTAATTGCTATTTAGTATCTCTATTCTAATATATAGAGTAAATATACTTAAGGGGGTACTAAGTAGCGTTAATAAGTTCTTTATAAGTTATAAGTAAAGTTATACTTATCTACTTTAGTTATCTTTACTAGTATTTAGCTTCTTAGCTAGTTCTCTTTATAATAATATATAGTAGAAGTAATTTATAGTTTTTAATATTTCTAGCTATAGTTTAAAGCGTTTTATATACTTAAGATACTAGTACTATTTAAGGTAGGTTCTTACGCCTATATATAGCTTATAAAGTAGCTTAAGTTATTATAAAACTAAGTAGGGTAGTTAAAGGTATAAAAAGTAACTAATTACTACTAAATACTTTATAAGAAGTAAGTAATATAGATAATATTATTAGGTATACTATAATTATAGTTTCTTTAGTAGGTTTTATAGTTATTAATCTAAGTAAAAATTTAAGTACTTACTATTCTAATATATATTAAATATTTATAGTTTCTTAATACGTAATAGACGCTTTTATAGTAAGTTACTACTAATATAACGTTAAACTAGAGATTTAGAGTAAGTATAATTAGTTCTTATAGTTATCTTACTTAATAATATATAGTAGTTATTATCCTACTTCCTTTAATATAACTTCTTAAGAAAACTAGTTATTATAGCTTATAGCGATATAGTAGTTTTAAAGAGTTATCTCTTCTAGTCTCTTATTAATCTATAGTATTATAGTAACCTATAGAAGTTAACTACTAATTAATATTAATATAAGTATTAATAATACTTTTTAACTAATTAATATAAAGAGTTATAAAATATAGGTGAAAATATATTATATATTAAAGTTATAGATATAGTAGTAAGGGTAGTAATATAGTGTTAAGAGCTAGAGAGATCTCTACCCTCTTATTAGCTAGATTCTACTGTATCTATGCTAGGCGGTGAGTGTAGCATTATTCCAACAGTCGACGTAATGTTAGATGGTGTTTCCCGTGAGCTAATAGACGGTAAAACAAGTTCATCGGCTACTGGAGAACCAGATGTTTCCTCGTTACCTTCCCCGTGAGTTTCATGGGCGAGAAGGTCATCTATTGGTGAGTTGCTGGATAGTGATGTGTCGTCAAGCTGCAATGCTGGCATGTCAGTTCCAAATTGGAGTTGGAGATGATGGTTGGGTTGGTCGATTGAGGTTATGAACAATGGGTCCGCTTCTAGGAATGGGTTCATCAATCTCGAGAAGGCCCAATCTGCCTCGTCTCGCAGGACTTCATGTAGGGAACCGGTATCAGCGCCTTCGTGGACGGTATTGGTGTGCGGTTGATGTATCCGTGGAGCTGATGAAGGCAGATCCGGTACATCGGCAGTTTGATTCGCTGTAGAACAAACCATTGTAATGGGCTCTGTCCCGAGAGGTTCTCTTTCATCGGTCGCGTGACGGCTCTCCGCGGCAATTGCTGGTCGCATTGTAGAATCGTGTGCTGTTTGCGTATTCGCAGCCGCGGTGACAGGCCATCCCGGCTCCGTGGTAAGTAGATGGCCGTTTCGACGACGTCTCTTTCGACAGTAAGCGCCAACAAATTTGAACTCGCGAGATGCCTTAGCTTGCGACATGGCCGATATGTTGATGTTGTAGTCGAAGGACGATGGACTAGTCAAGATGTGGGGAGCGTGGTGTTTGTGTTAGCAGTTTGGGGTTACTGGGAAGGGTGGGCTTGATTTCCTATTTGTGCCCGCAGCCAGTGGCTGGTGACTGGGATTACTGGTGCTAATTAGCACTGCACCACCGAGATACGAGACACTCGCTGGCCTTATCAATGTGGCTGAAGCTTTGGAAAAGATTGCATTGACCACTTCACCGAGTGAGACCGGTCATCCTTGACAGAACAATCTCTACTCTCCTCCTCTACGCATGAATTCCCTCAATACGTTCCATGTGATTCTGGCCACGTTGTTTTGATACTTATCCCAACCCAGCGAACAGTACCAGTTGATGCTTCCGACGCTGAAGACACTACCACCACCACAAGTTTCGTACACGATCATATCGCTACGCACCTTCTCGCACTTTGTCCCAACCGTGTCCACCATTGGAAACATCATCTCTTCGTTGAAGACGCCGAAAGAGTCATCGTGGCCTGTGCTGGTTGCCAAGAGAATTGTGTTGATCGGCGTGCCCAGGCGCACATCCATCCTGTCAATCTCGTCGCCCGACGCTCCACCGCCGAAGCCCTTGGTGCCGATAACAAAACCATCCATCATGTTTCCTTCTTCGATACCAGTCTCTGACTCTAGACCATCCAAGAGCCATGCCCAAGTCGAGTCCGTGCAATTCGTGACATGGTCGGTGAATCGATAGGGAACGCCAGCTCCGCTGCCGCAAGCGCAGCTGCCCACTCCAAAGAGTGACTGCGGTGCCCGACCTCTGCTTCTCCATAACCCTCCTTGAGCACCATTTAGCGAGTGAATCCTTTCGCCTGCAGGCAGTTCGACAGAACGGCACCCCTGGTCTCCTTTGCGAACCTCCAGGCGATGGGGTCGATGGGGGTCTAGCACCGAACACCAGTAAAACCCATTTCCACCCAGATACATGAGATTCCCCCCTGTTCTGGCAAATGCAGCATAGGCATTGAGGACCTCCAGAGACGGATACTCTGGGTGGCATCCTGTTAGCACGACCTTGTATCGTTCAAGCGCAGCGACGCCCCGAGTATGAAGATCATGGTCTGTGAGAACATCATACCCGCCGCGACCAAGCTTCTCTTCCAAGAAGCCGATCATGAGCTGGTCAGCACTGAACTCACGTGGACGATGAAATGCCCAGTTGACATAGCCTGGGCGAATATTGAGAATTGGTCGCTTGGCGGTGCTGAACACACAACCAGAGCCGTCGTTGTGGACGTCATACAGCGAGCAACCCAGATCCGTCCGCCGGGCCATGCGGCGCCATAACGCATCTTTCCTCACTTGTACGCCGCCAGCGAGGGTCATTCGAGATGCCCGACTCTGGTCGTACATGTGCTCATTTGCGTAGGCAAGATATGTGAACGTAGATAATACAATTGCCACTTTAGGCACAGCAATGTCCGCGGAGCTGGTGGTAGCAGGGCGGACGAAAAATGTGATGTGGTCCGAAACGTCCGCAGAAGGGTCGACTGATCGCACGATAACGGCATAGGCGCCCGACAGCGCGTTCGTGGGGACTTTCAAGGTGAAGTCCGTGGTCCATGCTGCATCATCGAGGTCGTCGTCATGGAAGTGGATAGCGCCGTAACCGTATCGAGCTTTCGTCCAGTCTGGCTCCGATCCGTCCCAATTGAACCCTTTGACTGCCCTTGTAGGCGCATTGATCAGATCTCCATGGTTCGCATTGCCTGAGGTATCTATGACGCGGTCGCTTGACATGTCCAAGGAAAAGTCGAACTTGGCCCAGGTGATGTATGACACTCCATCGCGGGTGATTTGTATGTGCGGAGAGTCCAGACGGCCGTTGAAGACCTTGGTCGCGTGAGGTGCGGAAGCTGTCGTGTCGAAAAAGAATCCAGCAGCCATTGTCAGCGGCTTCTTCCCGTCAAGCAATACAGGCGAATCTGTCCTTTGGGAGTACTGAGATGGCCCAGGAGCAACCTCAGTAAGTCTTTCCATATGCTTGACGTCTATACAGACACTCTCGTGCGTGATAGAAAGACACAGCTCAGCCCATTTCCAACGCAAAAGATGGATCCCGGTTTCATATTGCTCAACTGAAGCCCCAGTTCCGACGTACACGCCGAGCGCACCAGAATTGTTCAGATAAAGAGCAACGCCCGAGAAATTTCCTACATCCAAGGTGGACATCAACACTTGTTGGCGGTCTGCATCGGGTAGCCATGGCTGGACATAGCAGCTGAAGCGCAGACCAATGATGCTTTTTCGACCGTATCGCTCCCAAGCCTCAACTACAGCAAAAGACCCGCAAGAAGCCGCCTTGTAAGAACCTGGAATGGGCGAAGAACTGGTGGTCGGAGTCGAAATCGTTTCATACTTGACGTCTGGAGCGTTGGGGTGCCCATAACCTTGGATAATTCGTGTCAACGACCACGTGAATTGCGGAACCGTGCTGGAAACCTGGTGTCTTCAGCACTCATGTTCACCCTCATTCCGCCCAAAAGCAGGCACTATTCTTGCCGGGGGTCTGGTTGAACTTACCTTGACAGCAACATGTTCGCCGGGCGAAGCGATCCAAGGATCAACGTAACCGATGATTTCATCCTCGTCCTGAGACGGCAACCCTCGCTGCGTCGGGTTTTCGAAGTTTGCTGCAGTTGAAGTCATACTGAAGACAAGACAATGAGAGATAGTATAGCTGTGGCGTTCGGTAGGCGTTAGAGCAGTCAAGATTGTCGGTGTTTAGCTACACCAGTATTATTTGGGCAGCGTAAGGGCGTTTTGTCTTTTGATCAATCGATTACAACTTCGGGATAAAGTTTGACAGCGTTTCATACACCAATGCCCCTTAACGCTCACAGTTGAGGGTGGAGAATAACGGTTCCATGGGCTGATGTGTTGAGGAGACTATTGGATCGGTGCTGCATCTTAGGTACATCAACATGAATGTGCAAGATTACGTCGCGTAATCCCAGAAAAGGGAGTACTCAGGATCAAACTAGCGTTATCGCGAGGGGTGGGGCTTAAATACCTTAAGAGGAAGTAATGCAGTAGCCTAAAAGGGTAATAAGTATCAGGTTTTTGAGGTCAGGTAGCATAATCCCAGCAGCTCTCTCTCCTATGCTTGTGGGCACACGCACCGCGGCAGGCTGTCATTTTTACCGTCAACTGAGATCTCTCCACTCTGGGGAAAGACATTGATAAGGCCAGGAGGATGTTGATCGAGACAGGGAAGAGGGGACGGGAGAAAGAAGTCGGGGATCCAAGCCTCAGAATTCGGACAGATGGAAAAGGCTAAACTGGACAAGGAATTTGGGGAGAGAGACACGAAGGAGTATCGTCTGGGAACAAATAATCCTGCATCTTGCGCAACGCCTTTTTCATTGGTACTTAAACTTCAAGAAGGCGTGCTTTCCTACCAGATTCAAAGCTTCCCATCAGACAAACTCAGTCCTGACATATCGACTCTGCGCCAACTCAATTGCCGAATCATGGACCAACACATACCTCACGATGACACACCAGGTACTATTCTTCTCTACGATGCGTCCTCTACAGGAAATCGCCATACGAGCAATGTCGACATTATTTTGCAACCAAAGCCAAGCTCTGATCCCGAGGATCCTCTCAACTGGGCCTCGAAGCGGAAATCTCTTGCCATCGGCATGGTGTATCTGTACACCTTCGCAATCGGCATCGCGACCTCTGTGCATGCGTCTATTCTGACACAAATATCCGAGTCGCAAAATCTCAGCTTCGCCCAGCTCAACACGGGCACGGGTCTCATGCAGCTCATGCAAGGATGGGGGTGTCTCTTGTGGCAACCATTCGCCATGACTTACGGCCGCAGGGGCGTTTATATCACCACCGTGGTGCTGTCTATCGCTCCTGTGATCTGGACCCCTTTTTCATTTGGTGCTTCTCAATGGTATGCCCATCGCATACTGCTGGGGATCTTCTGTTCTCCAGTCGAGTCGCTGCCCGAGGTCTCCGTACCCGACATCTTCTTCGCGCACGAGCGTGGAAGGTACATGGCCTTGTACACCTTTATTCTATTCGGCTCCAACTTCCTTGCTCCGTTCTTCTTCGGATTCATTGCTGATGGCGCGGGTTGGCGCTGGGTTATGTATTTCGCTACAATCGTGCTAGGGGCGTGCTCGATTGTTCTGTTTCTGTTCACGGAGGAAACCATCTTCTTCCGTAACACCATCGAAGGCATGGAGCCCGCCCTGGGCGACGAGAAACCCACCGACATCGTGAAAAAAGATACGACAGAAGATTCCGATACGAGACGGCCTCCCATCCTGGACCTGCCGCAGGAGTCAATACCCATGCGGCAAAAAAGAACATTTGTGCAGAAGCTCTCCCTCATCACCAGACTGCCTGGTCGCCCGAGTCGAAGGCAGACGCTGCTAAAGACTTGGAGGTCTCTCAAGATCATTGCTTTGTTCCCCAATATCCTCTGGGCTGGCTTGCTGTACGGCACAAACATAGCCTGGTACAGCGTAATCAATGCCACCATGTCCATGATCCTCGGCGAGGCCCCGTATAACTTCTCCCCTACCCTAGTGGGCGTTGCATACCTGTCGCCTCTTGTTTTCGGTGGCGTCGCCGCTGTCTGGGCTGGAAAGTTTTCCGACATCCTGACGATGAAGCTGGCAAGACGCAACAACGGCGTGCGCGAACCAGAGCACAGGCTGTGGGGGCTCGCCGTCTCGGCGGTCATGTCCTCTGGAGGACTCCTTACATGGGGTGTCGGGGCTAGTCGGGATGTGCACTTCATGGTTCTGATCGTGGGGATTGGCATCACGACGTTTGGCGTCGTCTGCGCCAGCGCTATCTCGCTCTCATACGCTGTGGACTGCTTCAAAGAGATTGCCGGCGAGTCCTTCGTGGCGATTATCATCATCCGGAACACGTTAGCCTTCGCATTCAGCTATGCCATCACACCCTGGATCGAGGCGTCTGGTCTCCAAAATTGCTTCATTTAGTCGGGATTTAGCAATACTGTGAGCTGATATGCACGACGTTAAGAACAATCGTAATTGGATACAGAAACAGATATTTTGTGTAGGATGAGAACGAGTTTGCTTAGAGTACCTCGGGAAGACACGAAAGTGCAGAAGTTATATACTGTAGTATCCATACCAATGGGCATTCAACCAAGCACAAGGGCCTGGACAGCCTCTCTCCTGCTGACAAACGCTTGAGAAATTACACTAGCACAGGCTTAAAGTGCCTTTCTCTCGACCCTCCTGTCTCAACATCACTGTGTATGCCGGCCCAGCGTTGGACTTTGTGGAGCTGAATTGGCATGGTGCGGCATTATATGCATGCACATTTTGTGCGCACAGAAAGTAACTGACTTGAAAAAGTAGTGAGCTGCAAACTTCTTAACAAAAAGAATGTTTTCATTGCCAAGGGCAGGAGAATGATAGGATATGATAGATTGCTTCCCTCCACAAGTATCGGCTTTACACATTGAGTAGTCAAATTTATGATAAGCTATCTACTTAAGGATATGAAAGCATGCAGACCCTCCTACACCTTGAAAAAATGTTGAGACCTTCACTTCCTGCTAATTCCTGATTGGAATGAGAGGCACTGCCTGAGGGTACACGCTTAGCAACTCCGAGCGTCTCTGAGTCCAGTTGGACTCGATAGTCCTCAAGTCCATGTACAGAAATGGGGCCTTTGGTACTCTCAGACCCATCTTGTATCCGGCCTGGCACAGACATTCAATGGTATAATTACTCTGGCCCGTCGCGCAAGCCCAATCAAGCGTGGTCGGCAAGTCGTCGGTGGGACCTTGACGAAAGCGGCTCGGGTCTCGGGCTGCGTGAAGCTGGGGCATCCTCGGAAGCAACATGTCCACGAGTCTCTTCTTGCGCTCAGTCATCCTTCTCTGCAGCTCCGGGAGCAAATGCCGGGCCTTCATATGAGCCGAGGGCTTAGAGCTGTGAAAGGCATACTTTGGGTTCAGCTCATAGTTCGGAAGAGCGCACATTGGCAACTGATTTTCATCATCCCAGCGACGGATGGCGTCCCCCAGGCCGTAGATGTCCTCTTCTTCCTGATCAACGCGTCTCACCATAGTCTTCCAGGCAGTGTCGAGGCTGTCGTGGAACGGTTCTTGCAAGGCATCTCGCTGGTGCCTATTGTAAACGCCACCGAGGACCACGTCAAGGGGCGAGAGGCATTCGGCCTTGGTCTCAGTTTTGGCGCCAAATTCAAGGAGAATCTTGATGGCTATCTCATCAAGCCAGAATGCTGCGTAGTGAAGCGGGGTGAAGCCTTCGAAGTCAGCCTCGTCGGGGTCAGCCCCGTGTGTTAGCAGCCACCGAAGCAGCTCGTGGCGGTAGAAGTTCAGGTCCCCAACGCGGTGATCGAAGCGGTGGCTCAGGAGGGCGATGAGGGGACTGACGCAAAAAGGCTCAATCAAACTGTTAATCTGTTCCTTGATGTCACATGCGTTCCACATTGCTTCCGGTATAGACGGGTCGTCAACGAGGGGCTGCATGAAAAAGAGCTGAAGCGGGGTATATTTTGCGATGACTCTTGTGCGGCTTTTGTGCGGTATCATGTACCAGAACTCTCGGTCTATCTTGCCAATACGATGGGAGTTGTGTGTGACTTTGTGTCGGTTGGCAACCCAGTGCTCACGCTGAAGAGCCACCTGGCCATGGCGGGTGAAGAGATATTCAATGGCGCCCCTGATGGCTTCGCTGATCTTGGCCTTGTCCCCTATCACGGGGTTCTTGTGCAGGCTTTCTGGAAGGAAGAGGTCGTGAAGTGGCGATGCCTGGAAGTATTCGCCTGTTAATTCGTCCTTGTAGTCCTCGATGTTGTGATTTGTGCCCATGGCATTGGCACCGTTGTCGAGGAGAATCTTGATGTGAGCAAGATTAAGCTGCCGGCAAGCGAGGTTTAATGCCGTCTGAGGAATCGTGCCCTCTAGAATTTGGCTGACAGAGTCACCGATATCAATCAGCGTGTTGCGCTCAGGGCCGCCGCCAGTGATCTCGTTGACATCGATTCCCGTGTTGATTAGTTCCTGCACAGCTGATCCACAGTCCTGTTGGCGCAGACAGACGGCGTGTAACGCGTTGAGACCGACTCTGCGAGGTGTCTGTACGGAAGCACCGACCTGTAGAAGCTTGCGAATCATTTGCGCAGAGACGGCATGATGGAGGACGGGAATGTTCGGACCGTGGGAAGTTTGGCCTCCATGATCTAATTGCGCTCCAGACTGCATTAGGGTGTCTACTAAATCGATGTGATCCTGGGCAACGGCATGAGCGAACATTCGTGTGTTGGGGTCGGCAATGTACTGGTCCTGGGATTGAGGCGTGACTTTTTCAAGTATCAACCGGAAAATTTCTACTGCGTTTTCGGGTGCCAGCAAAGCCAAATGAAGAGGTGACCTGACGCAAGAACGGTTGACGCTCATCGCATTACGGAGTTGCGTGGTGAAGCTTTCGACTAGAGGAGCAACTTGCCACCTCTGTTCCAACCCCTCGAGGTCTCTGACATTAGCGCCGGCATCGAGGAGTAGCTGGACGCTCTTCAAGTGGCCCATGTATGTCGCGGCCATGACGGGGGACAATGCAGCGTGACCGAAGCCTGTTGGAGTGTAGTTTGGATCCGCACCAGGTTGCTTCAAGGCGTTACTCAGTAACGTCGCATATCCTCTCGAGGCAGCGAAGTGGATGGCCAGCGGATTCTCGCTGGCAGCATCCCATCTGAGAGCGATAGATAGAATCTTTTCGCGAAAGTACCGGGAAACTGTGCTGGCCCGGAGCATGGACAGAGTAGGACATTCCTGTAGGCAGACTGTTACTTGCCTCACCGCATGATCGATGTTTTGCTCGGAATCGTCCTCGGCCAGAGAGCCGTTCGCTTCATCTTGAGCCAACTGATTCTGAAACGAATCGCTCATGATTATAATTCCTAGTTCTTGGGCGATGCGCAGAAACAGTTCGGGAGGTAATCTGACTTGGAAATCGCCCATCGCGCCATTGAGGCCCTGGACCCTTGTCATGATGTTGTGTGACATTGTGTGGGTTGGTCAAGTGCGTTCTAGTTGGTTTTGGAGAATCGAGTCTGAATTTCTTTTGCCATTAATGCTGTTACCCGACTGGAATATTGGGTCGAGAGGGGAAAGAGAGAGAGCTTGTATGTTTAGCTGTTCTTAAGTACCATTCAGCATGCTTGGAGATTTCAAAGAGCAATTGTGTAATGACAAGCGCATTGTGTTGGTCGATGTTTGATCAAAGAACGCCTTGTCCGAGTTTCGACGGCGTGATTCATTTCTAGGCTGCGTGAACTGGCTCGTAGCTGACGATGTACTTGCACCGCAGCGGAGACCGACATGTTGTTTCTTACATCATATCGCGATTGATATCCTTATTTTGTTTTCATTGTTTCCTTTCTCTTTATGTTCATATCAAAGAGTTACATGTATTTTTTACCACTTGGCGTCCTTGCTGGCGAGGAAGCCCTTGAGGATGCCGACAATCTTCTCGAGGGCGGCGAGGTAGACGCGGAGCTGGGAGGCAACCTTGTCCTGGTCGTCACCGAGCTTGGCGTAGAAGTCCTTGCGGTAGGGGCAGGCGCTCATGGCGGCGCTGAAGATGGGCTTGACGAGGAAGCTGTGGTGGGGCTTGAGGGTGGTGCTGTAGGCGTTGCGGAAGGACTCGGAGAGCTCCTCGGACTCCTTGGCGACGTTCTGGCTGAGGGCGATGCAGGTGAACTCGAGGCCACTGCGAACAAAGCCGTTAGCTCCTGTCTTTCTTCTCCTGTCGTGAACTGCGTAGGGGGGCTTACCGAGTCAACCAGAGGAGACCCTCGGTGGCGACGTGCTTCTTGGTGGCCAGCTCGTTCTTGACAAGCTCCTGGAGGTTGGCGGACTCGCCGGGAGCGGCGAGCTGACGGTCACGGATCTTCTGTACGTCGGAAACGAATCAGCCATTGTTTGCGTGGACTCGGAGGTACTGTCGGATGTGTAGAGACTCGGAGACAGGGAGACGGCAGGGAGAGCGTCGTCAAAGAGGGGTGTTTCGTACCTTGATGTTGCCGCCCATGTCGCTCTTAACGGGGCCGAAAGCGACACCACCGAGGGCATCTGTGGAACAGCTCGTCAGAAAAAGGAAGCATTGAGCGCGGGTTCATTGTTGGACTTACCGAAGATGGTGGTCAGAGACTCGGCGGCATCGAGGAACTCGGAGGTAGCAATGGCATTCTCCTTGTCGGCGTCGACAGGGACGTCGACAAAGGACTTCTTAAAGGTGTCGAGGTAGGTGCCTCCGGGGGGGATCTGAGCAGTGGCCATTGTGTCTGTTTGATTGTTTGGATCTTGTTTGTTGGAAAGAAGGAAGAAAGGAAGAAAGAAGCAAAGCCGAACGGAGAGAGAGTGGAAGAAAGTTGTTGGGGTCAATGGAATCGGGAAAGTTCAAGCTGTCCCTTGAAACTGCACCGGCACCGGGAATCGAGGGGCGGTCAAGCAAGCCTGCGGAAGCCACGCACCACCACAACCAGCAGCAGCTCACCTCATAGCGGGGAGCGGGGACCTCAGACACCCTGGACGATGGAGATGCTGCCATGTCCAGGGCCTGGCGACCCCACTGGAGCAATGCAGCAATGCCACTGGACTGGCATCCGGTGTCTGTCTGGCAAGGTGCTCACTTGTAGTGGACTCGCCTGGACTGCACTGGGCCGCTGGGGCCATTGGAGAAGGGCGCTAGCGATCGAACTGCAGCTGCTGCAGTGGGGCGAGGGGGCCAATAGTCGCTGTCCAGCGTCCCTGATACACCGTACAGTGCCAGCTAGATTACCCCTCATTCCTGCTCATCTGCGTAGAAGCACCTCTCTAAGAAAAAGGCCACCGTGCATGGACGCATACGGCACGGTGCAGCGCGGGGTCGCGGAAAAAGAAGACTGCGGACCTCCGGCCAGTCGGGCGGCTTCCCTCTGCCGTGCCGCCGGCCCAGATCAGGGTCTCCCCTCGCAGTCTCCAGTCCCGATCATGAACTCACCATCGTGTTCCTGAGAATCCCCTTGTGTGGCTTCGTCTGATTTACCATTCGTCTCCGAGAAGCTCGCGGGTCCTCGCTGCGAACGAGCCTACGAACAATTGAACTCTGTTTACACTGCGGGACGAACCGCTACAGCTCCCACTTCGCTACCACCTCACTTCACAGCTCAATTACACTGACTTTCGAGACTCGATAAACGCAGTAATCTCATCGTTCACCATGGCGGTGGGATCGACGCTCCCATCTGTGCCAGACACGGCGCAGATTAAATCCACAGAAACCGGGGGACGGGCACCGCGAAACATCGTCACCAGCATCAACTACTACGACGACCCTGGCGACGGATCCTCTCCGCCCCCAGTCGTCGTTGGGGGGTAAGACGCTTTTCGTCGTCTCCCCGAACTCTCTCAGTGGCCTCATGCATACACGTGTGCGGTACAGATAACTCATGTCTCGTCACCAGCCAGAAAGTCACAAATGAGCGGAAAATGATCCCTCACACCATGACCGTCACCGACGTCACCGGCGACGAGGACACCTTCACCCTCGACTCCCACGGCTTCCAGTACCTCCGCCACGCAAGTGTCGAGACGGAATTCACAGACGAGGAGCGTATCAAGAACATTTACTACCCCGAGGCCGAGAAGCTCTACAAGGAAATGTAAGTCCATATTTTTACACGTCTTTCCTTGCGAACCCTTCCTTCTAAGTGGACGGAACGGAGGGAGCGGTGTAAGGAACACCGGTGGGCCGCAATCAAGTCACAATCAAGAGAAGATACCCCCATGCTCACCAGGGTGGTTCCTCGTCCGAACCATGCAGCACGGGTGCCAGCAGAGTCGTCATCTTCAACCACCAGATCCGCCGCGGGCCGGCCAACTGGCACTCCCTCGGCGAGCGCAACACGGAGCAGCGCGGGCCGCTGCACAAGGCCCACGTCGACCAGTCCTACGACGGCGCCCTCATGATGGCCCGCCACCACCTCGGCGCCGAGGCCGACGAGCTGCTCGCGCCGGGGCGCCACCGCTTCCAGATCATCAACCTCTGGCGGCCCATCAAGCCCGTCCGCAAGGACCCGTTGGCCGTCGCCGACGGCAACTCGGTCGCCGAGGCGGACCTCGTGGCCGGCGCCATCATCTACCCCTGCCACCGCGCCGAGACGTGGACCATCAAGGCGAACCCGGCGCACCGGTGGTACTACAAGGACCAGCAGCGGCCGGACGAGCCGCTGCTCATCAAGTGTTTTGACTCGGACACGTCGGTGGTCAGGCGGGCGGCGCATTGTGCTTTCCGGGACCCGGAGATGGATGGGGAGGAGCACCGGCAGAGCATCGATATACGGGCGCTGGTGTTTCACTGAAGTTGCGTGTTGACTGGATTACATGACTATGGAAACGGAGTGAACAGAGAGCGACTTAGACCTGTCTTACTTTTTTACCGTTGAAGCAAACAGATGACAACGGTGTTTCCCGTGAGACGCTGGCGGAAATGAGGCGTCCACGTGGGAAAGAATACACGATTTCGAGACACCCCTGTTTGACCAACACGTGGAATGGGCTACAACGGCGATGGCCGATCTGCCCGCGATGATGTTCAACTAGGGTGTTTGCGCTAACCGGGCAGGTCTCAGACCTCGCGTTCCCCAGGTTTAGAGAGTTTGACTCTGCGTCGGAAGCTACGAGTGCCCGGCTGAGATGACAGGAGCTTGGCGAGAGCCTCATTCTAACGAAGTTGTGATGCACCGCAGGCTGGGCCACCTTGAAGCAAAATTCAAGCATTAGAGACGTATCCTGTGACGGACGTGATCAAGCGACCAGATTCCTCGCTGATAAGTCCCCACCATCCAATCGATTGCTCTTTGCGACAGCGACAACGCATCTGCCGAGTTGAAGCCAGCATCCCCCATCCGAGCGTGCATGGATAGCCTCCCCAAATTGAGCCGCTGCTGGATAAGCTTGTATTTCGGCAAATTGATTTTGCCTTGTCGAAAAAATAGAGCCTTGCCATCCAGAGTGCCGGTGACTTCACAAGCCAGGATGGCAAGGGCAATCGCGTGTCGCCGAGGCCAGTTCGTTTGGCGACGTGACGTCAGAGAGCCTCATCAATCAAGTTCGGAGAGGCTCCGTCGTGCTACCTCTCATTCAGGCAATTGAGATGGCACCATCGCTTGCCATGCTGTGCGATGACTAGGACAAGCCGGTACTCGGCACCTGCATATTCTTCTTTTCCTTTTTCTTTTCTTGGGGAATGCTTGGAAGGACCGGTGGAAGCTGCACATGTCGGTAAGGTACCTTCTCATACAGCAGCAGCTGCCCCTTCCCGGCCTACTTGGGGAGGTGGTAGGTTGGCTCCTGCCACAGCTCAGCTCAGCTCAGCTCGGGTCGCTGCCTTATCGATACGTCGTGTTGCCCCGCTTATTCTATCTCATCAGCCAACCGCTGTCTGCCGTTGACAAATGACGTCAAGACGAAAATAGAGCAGCAGCCCACCTGCCTTCCAACTCTGCAAGACAGCCACCAGTGACGGCGTTGCTCTGACCAATTCCAATTTGGGTTCGGCTGCTCTTCCCTGCCAGCGGCGCATCGAGCGAGGGGCTCTGGGTTTTTTACGTTAATTTTGTTTGACAGCTGTTCCGATATGTTGTTTTCCTCTCGGTTCAGTGCGAATGCGGCAGGTCCAATGACTGTGGCCTAATGTCTGGCCGAAGCTAGAGTGCCACGAACAACTGGAGCACGCGAGCCCTTGCTGGGCTGAGAAGCGCTGCAAATGCACGACGAAAAGCCCCGCCGCTGCTGTCACCCGTCACACTCACCCCTCCTTCAGCTGCGAACTGCGACCTGCGAGCTGCAGAGTCTGCGCTGTGCTGTGCTGTCCCAATTCCTCTTGGAGTCCGAGTCTATTCTCTCAGCAGAATGCCCAGCCACCAATTGCCATCGCCAATGGCCCTGGAAGAGGCGCAAGACGCGCGGCTTCGCATCCCGCCGGGGCAATCCGTACCACCCCTCGGGATCCTGCCCTACCGCACTCTGCCCTTTTGCCCTCCCATTCTTGGCCCGATGGAGGGCGAGCTTCCAGGTTTGTGGCCCAGCTGGGAGCCTCTTGGTTGGCGGTGTTCCTGAGCATAGCGTGGCATCGAGGCAAGGGGCCAAGACCACCACCACCTTGGTCGAATTTTGCATCGGATCACCGCGGCTCTGTTCGGTCTCCTTCATATCGACAGAGAGGCAAGCAGGCATTCAATGCTTCCTCGCAACATGACAAGAATCGACCCAGCGGATCGTCAGATGCCCCGCCTCTAGCTCGTCAAATGGCACTCTAGCCTTGTCGCCAGCGTCGCCCTGTCTCACCACCAAAACCGTCCCGGTCCCAGCCCAGTCAGTGTCCCAGCGCCGCCCACACTTTTAGCCCTCCTCCGTGCCCTTCCAAAGTGGAATCCTGCTTTTCTTCCTTGCCTTGCTGCAGTCCGCTCCTCCTGCTTCCGGCCGAGCTATCTGACCTCACTCCCGCCCACCTGGACTGGACTCTCCGCCGTCCCCGTATGACATAGCCCTTCGGTTTCAAGCTTTCCCATAAGCTTTTGTCGCGCGCCCTCCTCCATTCCCTCTTCCGTCTTCCCGTCTTGTCTACACTTCTCTGCCATCTCAAGCCTCACCCAAGCTCCAGCCCAAGCTTGCCGTTATCCCGTGCGTGTTGGCTGGAATGCAACGGCTTGCCCACTCCACCGCCCCTCGCTTTACCCCGCGAACCCTGTGATACCCCTCCATACCATTACGAATTCATGATCTAGACACTAGCCAACGCCCATTGACACCCGTTTCCCGCCGTTCCACCCGTCGCCAAGATGTTCACCACCGACCACAAGGACGACAACCCTGAAAATGAGAGCTTCTTCCACAAGCTGAAGAAGCCCTTCCGCGAGCTCGAGGAGAAGCTCGAGGGAACCCACCTCCACGACGCCAAAGTCCACCTAACCCACAAGAAGCACCAAATCGGCAAGTTTGCCAACCTCGTAAGCTCCCATCCCCGTTTCGGCCTGCTCAATTCGCAAGCGCCAGACACGAAATTAACCCGTGCGCGCACCAGTTCAACGCGAACCACCGCCACGACGAGGAGCACGAGAAGGCGACCGACGACAAGCGAGCCAAGATCGCCGAGGAGCACCGCTTCAAGTCCTTCTTCCCCGAGCGCGACGGCAACCTCATCAAGTGGTATGTTGACGGCCGCAACTACTTCTGGGCCGTCTCCGAGGCCCTCGAGCAGGCCAAGGAGACCATCTACATCGCCGACTGGTGGCTGTCGCCTGAGTTATTCCTCCGCCGCCCGCCGCACTACAACCAGGAATGGAGACTGGACAAGGTCTTGAAGCGCCGTGCCGAGGCGGGAGTCAAGATCTTCATCATTGTTTACCGTGAGGTTGAGGCTGCACTGACGTGCAACTCGGCGCACACCAAGCACGCCCTGCAGGCCCTCTGTCCCGAGGGTACCCCTGGATATGGAAACATCAGAATCATGCGCCACCCTGACCACAACGTCTTTGAGAACGCCGCCGACATGACCTTTTACTGGGCCCATCACGAGAAGTTCATCGTCATTGACTATGCGATGGCCTTCATTGGAGGCCTCGATCTCTGCTTCGGTCGCTGGGACACTAACGACCACCCGCTTGCCGACGTGCACCCCGAAGGTGTGCAGAATGAGGTCTGGCCTGGCCAGGACTTCAACAACAACAGAATTATGGACTTCCAGAATGTGCAGGACTGGAAGCAGAATGAGCTGAGCAAGGCGCAGTATGGACGTATGCCGTGGCACGACGTCTCAATGGGTGTCGTTGGACCCTGCGTCTACGATATCGCCGAGCACTTCGTCCTGCGCTGGAACTTTGTGAAGCGTGACAAGTACAAGCGCGACGACCGATTCGACTGGATCCAGCTTCAGAACCGGCTGAATGAGGATGAGGATCTTGTGGGCGTGCAGAGGCCTAAGCACCCGGTGGGCGACTACGTCACTCACCCTCTCAGCGACCTCAGCTCAAAGAAATTGGAAAACCGTGGCACCATGCATGCCCAGGTTGTCCGCTCAAGCGCCGACTGGTCCAGCGGTATCCTGACGGATCACTCCATCCAGAATGCCTACTCTGAGATTATCCGCAAGGCCGAGCACTTTGTCTACATTGAGAACCAGTTCTTCATCACGGCTACTGGAGATCAGCAGTCGCCGATCCACAACACCATCGGCCGCGCCATCGTCGATGCAGTCGTCAGAGCTGGCAAGGAGAACCGCAAGTTCCGCGTCATCATTCTCATCCCTGCCATCCCGGGTTTCGCTGGTGACCTCCGTGACGATGCTGCTACCGGTACCCGCGCCATCATGGATTACCAATTCAAGTCAATTTGCCGTGGGGAGCACTCCATTTTTGAGCAGTGCCGAGCCCAAGGCGTCGACCCGAGGAACCACATCTTCTTTTTCAACCTGCGCTCGTACGATCGACTGAGCAGAACCTCAGCTGTCGAGAAGAGAGAGAAGGACACTGGCGTTAAGTACTTGGAGGTCCAACGTGCGCAGGCCGAGGAGGTCATGGGTGCTGGTATTCACGGCACCAAGGACCCTGTCGCCGGAGAACGCGACACGCATATGGGTTCCGTGAAGGATCAGTCTGGAAATGGCCGCCCTCAAGAAGCCAAGGATGCGCTGGATGCTAAGAAGAAGTTCGAGGCAAGCTTGGGCGAGAACGGACACAAGACCGTCTACTCAGTTGCGCACCACGCCATGGCCAACTCGGGCTCAATTGAGGAAGAAATCTGGGACGACGAGGACCCCGAGACTGAGATCCGCAACTGGATTCAGGAAGAGCTCTACATCCACTCCAAGTTGCTCATCGCCGATGACCGTATTGTGGTGTGCGGTTCCAGCAACCTGAACGACCGCAGTCAGGTTGGCCACCACGACAGCGAGTTGAGTATCGTCATGGAGGACACAAAGCATGTGACGAGCACGATGAACGGCCAGCCGTATGAAGCGGGATGGCACGCGACGTCACTCCGACGCTACCTCTGGCGCGAGCACCTCGGTCTCCTCCCCTCCCAGGAGTTGGACGGCAGCAAGGACATCAACGCACGGCCTCCCGGCGAGGACTCGCCCAACGACCCGTGGGACCGCGACGACAGCTGGAAGTTTACCGAGGATCCCCTCAGCGACGAGTTGTGGGACATGTGGACGACGAGAGCGACCAAGAACACCGAGATGTTCAGGCACCTGTTCCACGCTGATCCCGATGACCACAGTAAGTACAGAGAACCCAGTACTACCAAGTCAAATCTAACTCGACCACAGTCAAAACCTTTGAGGACTACGACAGATACCTGCCGCCCAAGGGACTCAAGTCGGGCCACATCTTCGACCAGTTCATGCCCGCCGCCGATGCGCGAAAGAAGATTGACCAAATCAAGGGTCACCTCGTGTGGTTCCCGCTTGACTTTCTGCGAGACGCCGAGATGGCTGAGAAGGGACTGCAAGTCAACCAGTTCACAGAGAGTGTGTACACGTAAAACTCGGATTACACAGGAACAGATTTGGGAGGAAAGAGATGGATACAATATTACTACGACTTATGGCTTAATGTATAAATATGGGCGTCGGTTGACGCCTCGGCTGGTTTTGGAGCCGACAATGCAAACAAATTTCTTCTTCAAGATCTCGCCCTTATTTTGGGAAGACCAGCTACTGCTTCTCAACGTGGACGACCTTTGTCACCCCATCCAGGCCTTCCACCATCCGAGCGATCCTCTCATAATTAGGATACAACCGGCCCATCTCAGTCCCAGCTTTGCATCCCCATCGGTAGAAGATGTACAAATTGAAGTCCACCACAGTCAACCCCTCGCCGACAGCGACCTCCCTCCCTGCCAATCTCTCGTCAATCCTCGCATAGCACTCATCTATAACCTCCTGCGCCCTCGCAACAACCTCAACCTTCGCCTCCTCCCCATGCACAAACCTCTCAGGCCGCAGTATGCCAGCGTAACCTAGGCTATGCAGCGTCCCCGACAGCCAGCACACCCACTCGTACGCCTTGGCCCGCTGCACCGCCGTCCTGCCGAAGAGGTTCTGGTCTGGGACGAGGGAGGCGATGTAGGTGAGCACGGCGGGCATCTCTGTGATGACCGTTTCATCAACGACGAGACACGGGACGTAGCCCGTCGGGTTGATCCGGCGGTACTCCTCGTGCGTGAGCGAGCCGTCGGCGGCGCGGTAGCGGCCCCCGATGCCGTCGGTGCCATCTGGCGTCGGCTCCATCTCAACGGCGACGAAGGGGACGACGAAGTGGGTTAGGATGCTGTGCGGGACGAGGGAGCAGGCGCCGTTGGTGCGGTAGAGGGTTATGTTGGGGGTGGGCATTTTGGCGGTGGTCTTGGTTTGATGCTTGCAATGGTGCTGAATACACTACAATGAGGGGCGACTTGGTGTTAGATATAATCGTGCATCTCATCTTTGGAGCTTCTGTGTTCTCTAAATACACGTCAATACATCCCCAACCGTCGCCTGCCCATCGCGCCCTTCACAAATCAGGTTGCGACGGATTGATTCCCGGTTGAATAAGCTGGACGCAAATAGGATCCGACAGCGTTCTTTGAACCACAGAATCCAGAGATGACAAAATAAGGATGGCGGGAAAAGGGTCCGACCCGGAAGGATCGCAAACTAATTTAGTCTCAAGCTTACTTACAACGAAGAGAGCCCCTTCACCGAAGCCTCACCGAGATCCTTACCAGCATTCCTCGGTGTATGCGGGGTAGAGGGGGGGCCCACACCGATCCCACACTGCACAGTGCCACTTTAGCCGCAACTGAGTGGAGGAGTCAACGGAACCCCTCTATTGACTCACTTTTTGGGTAAATTTGGCCATAAGTCGACCACGCCTCGCCCTACCCCCTCCGCCCCCGACGACCACGAATCCTCGATTCCGAACGTTCACGAAGCGATTGGGCACTACTGCAGAAACAACAATGGCCTCCGCACCCGAAGCGCCGACCGCCGCGGTCCCCGTCGAGGCCGTGGAGCCTGCCGCCGCCAGCACCGGCGGACAGAAAGTCGATCCTTGGAACGTGTCCGGCGAGGTGGGCGAGGATGGAAAGGTCAAGGCGATTGACTACAAGGTATGCAGCAACGCTTGCGGGCGTACATCGATTGGGCATTGTATGCTCTTGTCGCGTCCGGCAGGGGAATTGTTCAACCGTCTGCTGTCTGCAATGTTTGAAGCCAGCCAGCTAACAAGGGGCCACGCGACAGAAAATCGTCGACGAGTTCGGCACGAAACTGATTGACGACGCCCTCCTCGAGCGCTTTGAGCGCGTCACCGGACACAAGCCGCACCACTTCCTGCGCCGGCAGATTGTCTTCTCCCACCGCGACCTCGACCTCATCCTCGACCGCTACGAGAAGAAGGAGCCGTTCTTTATCTACACTGGTGCGTTTGGAACTCGCAGGAGGCTTGGGAGGCAGATATGGGGAGGGGTTGATTGCTGACGAGGTGGTAGGCCGTGGACCGAGTTCCGACAGCATGCACATTGGACACGTCATCCCTTTCCAGTTGACGAAGTGGTTGTCGGATGTTCTTGATGCGCCGTTGGTGGTATGTTGTACTCCTGTTCCCGAGGATTGTAACTGGTTACTGACGTGAGGCAGATTATGATGACTGATGGTATGAAGCCCAATGGCTCGCGAGGGATGCGGTCTAACTCCAAGCGCAGACGAGAAGTTCCTGTTCTCTGAGAAGAGGACAGTCGAGGAGGTTATGCACTACACAAGAGAGAACGCCAAGGACATGTGAGACCAAAAGGTCCCTTCTCCCAGGAGGGAAACTAACAGCAACAGCATCGCCATCGGCTTCAACCCTGAGCGCACCTTCATCTTCTCCGACTACGACTACATGGGCGGCGCCTTCTACAAGAACATCACCCGCGTCGCCAAGCGCATCACCGTCAACACCGCAAAGGCCGTCTTCGGCTTCGACGACTCCTCCAACATCGGCAAGGTCCACTTCGCCTCCATCCAGGCCTCCTCCTCCTTCGCCAACTCCTTCCCCCACATCTTCGGCGACGACGAGGCGCGCACCACGCAGATCCCCTGCCTGATCCCCTGCGCCATCGACCAGGACCCCTACTTCCGCGTCACCAGAGACTGCGCCGCCGGCCTGCGCTACGCCAAGCCCTCGCTCGTGCACTCGCGCTTCCTCGACGCCCTGCAGGGCCCCGGATCCAAGATGTCCGCGTCGATCGAGAGCAGCGCCATCTTCATGAAGGACACGCCCAAGCAGATCCAGAACAAGATGAACAAGTACGCCTTCAGCGGCGGAAAGGTCACGGCCGAGGAGCAGCGTGCCGAGGGCGCTGACCCCGATGGTTTGTCTCGCCTTCCCCCATTCCGTAGTCGTTTGTCTAACAGAAATACACAGTCGACGTCTCCTACCAATACCTCCGCTTCTTCCTCGAAGACGACGCCGAGCTCGCCCAGATCCGCGAGGACTACCGCACCGGCAAGATGCTCACGGGCGAGATCAAGAAGCGCTGCGCCGAGGAGCTGGCCAAGTACTGCACCGCTTTCCAGGAGCGCCGCGCCAAGGTCAACGAGGACACGGTCGACCTCTTCATGGCGCGCCGGCCGCTGGTCTGGGCCGGGGCAGAGAGCCTCAAGAGCCTGCCCGTCCGCCCTGCGGAGGGTAGCGGTGCGCCCGCGGAAGGCGGCGATGGAAAGATGACCAAGAACCAGCTCAAGAAGCTCGAGAAGCAGAAGCAGATTGAGGAGAAGAAGGCGAAGAAGGCGCAGGAGAAGGAGGCTGCCAAGGCGACTGCTGAGGGGGCGTAGAAAGAGAGAGATTAAAAGGTTAGAAGGTGCAAAATATACCCAACAAGATTTGAGTTCTTGCGAGTTTGTTTCTTGGGTTGTGATTCTGATCTTTCAGTTCTTTACGGTGTAAGATGACGCATCTTGACACTCGAAGGATCATATTCCCAGTCGTTTACAAGCCACTTCCGCTACAGTAACAACAGTATAGATGTCTCTGCGAAATCGCCGACGCACATCAGCATAGGCGTTAAGATTCGCCCGTCGGCGTTAAGCCATCTCACCCGGATCGCCGATGAGACGTCCGTCACGGTGTAAGTCGTGTATGACAATGCATGAGAGCAGTGAGTTACTGTAAGACAAGATACTTTCTATGCCTCAATCCGATCGCAGATTCCCTATATAAATGTAGCCCTTAGCATAGGGAGTCATAGGACATGAAACAATCTCATCTTCTCAACTCAGTCTTACACCACGCCATCTGAACACCACAACAATGTCTCTCAAAGGCAAAGTAGCAATCGTTACCGGCGCCTCCCGCGGTCTCGGAGCCGGCATGGCTCTCGAACTCGCCCAAAAAGGCGCATCCGTAAGCTTCCATCTCATCTTCCTCCTTTCCTTACACTCACTCACCAAAACACCAGGTAATGCTCCTCTACACCTCCGATTCCAGCACCCCCAAAGTCACCGCCCTCCTCGCCCAAATCGCATCCCTCCCACACTCTCCTCCCGCCACATCCTGCCAAGCAAACCTCTCCCTCCCCTCCGCCCCGTCCACCATCCTCGCCGCCCTCGCTGCCTGGCCCGCAGCCTCAGGCAAACTCGACATCCTAGTCAACAACGCCGGCACCGAACTCAACGCCCCCCTCGGCTCCATCACGCCGTCCGACTTCGCCGCCGTCTACGACCTCAACGTCCGCGCCCCCCTCCTGCTGACCCAAGCCCTGCTGCCGCACCTCAACCCCCGCGCGCGCATCATCAACATCTCCTCCGTCGGGGCGCGCGCGGGGTTCGCGGGGCTGGGGCTGTACTGCTCGTCGAAGGCGGCGCTGGAGGGGCTGACGCGGTGCTGGGCGCGGGAGTTAGGGGGCAACGGGACGACGGTGAATTGTGTGGCGCCCGGGCCGGTGCAGAGCGATATGCTGGAGAATATACCGAGGGAGATTGTGGAGATGCAGATGGCGCAGACGCCGGTGGGCAAGAGGGTGGGCAGCGTGGAGGAGGTGGCGAGGATCGTGGGATGGTTGGCGGGGGAGGAGGCGGCGTGGGTTAGTGGGCAGGTTGTGAGCGCTAGTGGGGGGTGGGCGATGTATTGAGATGTTTGGGTTTGGGGATGGAGAAGTAGGAGATCATGAAGATGAATGTCGTGGTTTGATGCGAGGGATCTCGTTGGATAATACGGGGGAAATAGCCTGTGTTTGTCTGAAGTCATGTGTAGAAGACGATGAAAAGATGCTATGTGGGCGGGGGGAAGACGGCTACGCTCGTGACTCAACGCTTTTGGGTGGCATATGTGGAACTTGCGCTGTGCTGTCCTAGTCTGATATGATGGAAGTCGTCGTATAAAGAGCAGATACTGTTGAGAATGCAAATAGTTTTCTCTTTCCCTCAGAACCTAATGAAGAGGGCCTGTATGAGTTTGCGAAGGTAAAATAGATGAAAATTCAGAAAGGAAGGTGGCCAGATGATACTCATTCTTTCAAATGCAAGCAGGTCATTTAAGCAATATTACTGGGGAAAAGGGTCATAGAATCAATAAACCACATGTAATAAGCTTCCAAAGGAGAAAATGACGAAGAGGAAAGTTTTATTGAACGTGACGTGGACATGCAGTGGCACATGGCTGTGCAGGAAGGCTTCAACATAGCTCATGTGGCCTTGTACAAGGGCACTATGGCGAGATAGATGAAGCATCCTTCATGTCTGGCACGTATCATAATCAAGATCTCATTGTACTGTCAGATGATGAGCAGAGTGTCGTTTCTAAACACGACAGATGGCTGACAGTCAGACACTCAACGAGCTGGACAAGCGGTTGTATCGACGCAGTTCACCTCGAAAGTTGCAAAAGCTGCAGTATCAGAGGATGTCCATTTCTGGTGAAATTTGGACGTAAACGTCGTACTGATGATACCTACCTTAGCCAGAAAGTAAACCAAAACAGCCTTGAACCGCATCCATGGACACTTATTGTTTGTTTCCCACTTAGTGAGAGCATATAGTTATAAAACTATGTGGTCTATGTGTAGTATTGCTGAGGCAGCCAGGCATTGAGATCTTTCTGTAACATGATTTAATAAAGCGTTGAGAATCTTTTATCGCGTGTCTAAAGCTTGCGAGAAGACTGGCTTGGAATGATTGTAATACATTCGTTGCGAAGGTTTCGAACACCGGCACTCACCATTTTCGCCAGTTTATTGTCCTGGTGACGACTTTAAAGTCTGCGATGATGTTGGACGTCCATGTTGCTAGAGCTTTCTTGCATGGGCTTTAATGATACGGTCCAGAATGCCTCCGTTACGCAACAGTGGATGAGATTGGACTAAACAGCTGACTTTCGACGTCGGAAAAGTGGCTGGACTTCGAAGCAACTGTCTCTTAATCTTTCAGGTATTCAGCTGGAAATCACAGGGAAAGATAGTTTGATGGTAATCAAATAACTCTGGAAGGCTGTTAGTTAGGAAAACTTAGGGTCTCACACTTGTCACGTCGTGCTAATTGTGGGAAGCCTCAATATGCTTTTTCTACACCGATTCCTACGATAAAAACGGTCCGAGATAACCGACAAAGTCCCACGGCTCCAAAGTAGAGGTCTGTAAAGGTGAGGCGCGGTCGGCACTTGTCTCACAATATAACACGTTTGGCAGCAATAGCAAAAGACTGATCAATAAGCGAGCTGTATGCTTGGACGGTTTCTGTGAAAACAACTTGGCTCTAGCAATTCCAATATTCTTTTAATGCATTTGAGCGTCGAACGCCCTCCTGAGGCCTGCATTTCTCCATTCAACCTGCCTATTTAGCACTGTCTCTCTTTTATTCAGAAGGTATCATTACAACTTTCACTTAAATCATCTATATTAGGGTGCATGAAATCACTGGCATTTGCCCGAGTGTACTTAGTAGTAAAACATATGCTGGGCAAAGCGTGTTCATATCGAGAAGCTCTACCCTCTCACAACTTCGCTATCTTGGTAAGTTTGTGCTTTCAGGAGAATGGCATCCAATGTCTCCTGGTCAATAATCAGGAATATTAATTTGAGCATGGACGTGAGCACCTGTCAGCTAATCACAAAGGAAAGGGGAGACCTTGTGGAATGAAGAACAGGGTTCAAAGTCCATCAGTTTCGAAGCTACGTGGGAAAAGGTCAGTGACGTATCGCAGCCCAATAGGACGCAAGTAAGGAGAACCGAGGACTGACATGGTGGTGATTTCCATGCGAGGGAACTAATCACGGCAACAAGGGCAACAAGGGCAATGAGGTCGAGGCCTGCCTTACTGATAGGGGTGTGACAACAATAGCTGTCCAGGTGATTGTATTGTTTGGGGCTAACGTAGACATAAAACAGACGTCACGTTTTATGCCTATTACCACTATTGGGTGTAGTGAACAATCATGCCGGGATTCGAGCCTAGAATAAGTAAGACGCAAAACACAAGTGTCATTAGCACACAGGAGATCACGAATGAAACTGTTCGTCCCATTGCGGGCCTGCGAGGGGAATTGTTTTCTTCGTAAGACTTGTGAAATTGGATGACAGCTAACAGATGTCTGCTCTTCGGTCCTCGGTATTTGTTTTCTTGGGTGCCCCCCGTCAACTTGTCCGAAGTATTACTGCGAAATTGGCGTGATTATTGAGTAATGGAGATGATGAGAATGATTATTCCATGTTTGAGACAAGCCTTTTGGGTCTCCGTGAATGCGTTTTGTAACCAACCACTGAGAATTTAGTGACCTGATGAAAGAAGGTTAGGAATCAAGCTTGATACAGCGAGATGTTTAGCATCCCGAGGGGGATTGAGTTGCTCCGGTTGATGTTGAGGCAGCTTGCGTTATCCAGCTTTTGGTAGTCGTTACAGGCCCGCAACTCGATATCCTCGCGTTAAAGATAAGGGACAGGTCGTTTAAGAGATGTCCAAATAAAAGGACATTTCTACTACCCCCCTGCTTTGACTCATCGCAACAAATCAGCGCGAGAACGTGGTTGAGAATTTGAACTTGATGGGATAATGAATATTATATGCTTCTATCACTGACGAAGATGGTGACTCTGTGCATCTCATGAGTGAATTGTAGTCAATTAAAGGCGGGCTATTATTGTTTTACGAGTATCGTCGAATAATACCCCGGAGAGAGGAAGCGGTGGATAAGGAGGAGAAACATCCAGAAACAATAGGATGTAAATATGTTGCTCCGCATGGAGGATAACTGTCCTTAATAATATGAGGCTGTAGTCACAAGAGCGACAGGTATGAGAACTATGTCATAAAGGCTGTTCCTCTCATTGAATACCATGCTATTTATCTGCTCTATGAGACGGATCTGTTCCATCACGTGGTGCGGGCATAAAACGTGGTCAATCATTACAATCCAATACGAAAGGATGGCATTGCTGAAACCGTTTTCGGTGTTGATACTGTAGCGACGATTTAATCGTCATTAGTTCGTCTCAGAACTATAGTCTTAAGGAGAACATTAGTCGCAGGAGTTGCCCAGCCCAGCTCCCAACGTTGTTCATGCGGCCCAATATCCGTTCTTAGACTTCGTGTCCATAATCTTCCGTCTCTTTATTCAACCTTTCGAGTATTCAAGCAGAGTTACGTGTCGAAGTATCAGTTCCCGTACGGCCAAGCTTAGATGTCGCGCGAGGTGATGGCAAATCTGAGCCACTTGATACCTGACGGATATTCCGAAACAATGTCCGTTCGACAAAATCAGAGCCCGTCAAGAAATTTGCGCATAGAAGAGACTGCACCGCATCTTGAAGGCCTTGTTTTATAGTCAGAATGCCAAGCTTGCTTGGGAAACCCTGGAGTAACATGACAGCCATGTTTGGACTGAAAGGCCTCAACGGATTCATCACTATCTACTATGACTGCCGGTGTATCTCATCAGAATAACATACAGAAAGAAACAGACAAGGTCGTCTGCGAAACATTCATGTGACCTCAGAAGAGAGTGCCATGAAATCGATGTTAAGGTGTTTTCAAGTGAACGAAGAGAGGAGCATTGTTGCGGAATGAGACCACTCTGTACGATACATTGTCTTGTTCCAAACCAAAAACGAACGGCCGCCCACATTGACTTATACAGTCCTCGAGACGAGCAATCGAACTGAAACCTAGGGTTTGGTCGGTGCCTTCAAGGAAACACGCCACCAAGACGAGCGCATCTTTGAGGCGCGGAAAGTATAGTCGGATTGTGTATGAAGGGGGGGGGGGCTGTCGTTAGATTCGAACGGGCTTCTTCGCAGACCAATCATCCAGCTTTCGCTGCGGGACGTGTTTATCATGTGCAATCATCATTGGCGGATGTTTGCCCTTGCCACACTTTCAAGATCAATGCTTGCGAGTTGTTGGAAGATGCTGCCTTCCCCTTGCTGTCTCTATCCACCCTTTCCGAGGTATCCATGGCGTAATAATGCCGCACCGTGCAGGCACCGAGCGCTGGCGCCTGTCAGGTCAACGACGGAAGAACCAGTAGTTGCTCTATATTGGCAGACTGGAGAAATCATCGCAGTCTCCTGGATGAGATCATTGGCAAAGCAGCTGTCAGGATCGCACCGTGTCGGCCAATATAAATACCTTGGCTCCCTGGACCATGTACTGTTGTACGAGACCGGTCACGGAAGCCCTCCTAAATCTCCCTGGTGTTCATGCCAAGAGATTCCGGATCTACGATTACAGCTACACCTACTCTATCTGTGCATTACCTATGAACACAAGGCTGTAATATGTTACACATCGTCCAATACTGTATCAGAGGCGGTCTCTCGACATCTCAGAGCGAGTAAATATTCTTCTAGATAGTGGGAGTATTCGGGACAGCCACATCGCCGCCCTGGCGTTACCTTCGACACTCCACCAACACCTATGCAAGGGCTCATTTGCCCTGGTTGAAATTCATGCTGTAGCCGCCAGTAGCCTCGTCCTTGACCATCTGAAAGTTGTCGGTGCTGAGCCCAAACGGCTTGAGAATGCCGTTGCCCAACTACATCCGTTAGCCTCGTTCACAACCCCAGGGCCATCAACACTTACGTCCTTGAGCTTCCCCCACATCTCCGCCGTCTCCTTCTCCTGCGCAGCCTTCGTCCTCGGCGGCAGCACCCTCAACTGCGTCTGCACAATCTTCCGATCCGCGGGCGCCAGATTCGTCATCTTGGAAAGCGCCTTATAATCCTCCTCAGCGCCCGCCAGGTTCTGCCACCCGCCCTCCTCGCTGCGCGCCCGCGCCCTCCTCATCAGCGCCTTGGCCCGGATCCGCAGCACATCCTCCTGGCGCTTCTTCCTCGCGGCCTCCTCGGGGTCGTCGGACCCCACCGGCGCAGGGGCGGCCTTGCTCGCGCCGGAGCTGACAATCTCCTCCTCGACGTCCTCCTCCTCGGCGCGTTCCTTCTCGCGGCGCTCCTGCTCGAGGGCGGCTTCCCTCTCGATCCTGTCGAGGCCGTCGAGGGCGGCGGTGGCGCTGGAGATGGCGTCCTTCCACTGCTCGAGCTTGAGGTGGCAGGCGGAGATGTTGGAGCGCAGGACGGCGAGGTCGTAGTCGAGGTAGTTGGGGCAGACGGCGACTGCCTCGTCGTACTTGTTGATGGCGGCCTCGTATTTTGAGGAGGCGAAGAGGGCGTTGGCTTCCGCCTTGTTTGCGTTGGCCTCGGCGAGGAGGGACTTGGGGGTGTTAGCTGAGATGTTCACGAGGTTGGATGAGTGTGTGAAGCTTACCGCCTCTTCTTCAGGTGAGAACTTCTCAACCTTTTCCTCCTCGCCCTCCTTTTCGACCGTCTTGCCCTTATCCTGGGCCTTGGCCTCGGCTTCCTTTGGCGGCATCTTGGGCTATTTTCACCCGTGGGGCTGGCTCTTGAGGGTGAGAAGTGCTGGGTGTGCTGTGAGGTCGGGTTTAGGCGGAGTCGACAGCTACAGAAAGAAGACGGTGGAAATGTCGTCACTGTCTCGCCGGATCTCCACGTGGAACGGGGCGTTGGACGTTGGAACCAGTGGGGGTACACTGAGCTGAGGCTGTTCACATGTTTTGGGGCGCAAAAAGCCACTAAAATCGACCCCTCCGTCAGCGGCCCTTCTGGAATCTTAGCAGCTCAGCTTTTGGGGAACGGGGCGCCGTACCCGCTGTCTCGCGGGATCTTTTAGCGAATGAGGTCGCCAGATGGTGGCAGGTGGACAGTGTGCGCCAGCGCAAAGACTGTGTCTCTCGAGAAGAAGTCAAGAATAGTGTTGTCTCATTGCGGTTTTCTTCAATTTCAACGTAAAAAGCTCGATTGATTCTAATTTTGATCTCAGGTGTGACATGAGGAAGGGAGGAAGATAATAAATGCCCTCAAAATCAAAGTAAGAGCAGAGTCACACAGCGCAGTTGCTGCTGGATCTGCATCCATCTGCCCCACTTTGGTCCCTTTGGCGATTCATACCTTACCTATTTTTTGGGAAAGAGCTGGGTGGGCTGGATCCAATTGACCCTGACCCCTCCATCCTCCATTGTCGGTGCCTTCCGTCCCCGTCGTCACCCCGCTGTTCCTTCCTGCCGGCCCTGGACCTGACCTGCACCTGCACCCGCACCTGCCTTTGTGACTCTCCATTGTTCCCCGGTGCCTGCCTTCCTCAATTCACCGTTGCGCCCTTTCCCAGAGAAGGAACCTAACAAACGGCCTCTTCAGATTTTTTTTTTTAATCCAGCCTCACCTCACCTTCTTCCACTACAAAAACCCCCACCTCCAACCCAAACCCACCACAACTTCTTCCTGCTCCTACCCCTCCATCACCAATAACTTCCTTTGGCGCGACAACAATCCGCCTTCCATCTTCCACCTCACGCAACCCAATTGCACCTCCTCCACCTCTTCTCTCTTCCTTCTCGCACCTTCACATTCACAAAAGCCTTCCTCAACCGTCACAATGGCTCCTCGCACCGAGTAAGTCCCATCTCCTTCCTGCGCGCTCCTCCCCTGCCCATCCTTTGCGACTCGCGACAATGGCTAACCTTCTTCCCCTCCAGCTTCCCTCCCGTCCGGGCCTGCCTCTTCGACATGGACGGCCTCCTCCTCGACACCGAGGACCTCTACACGGCCTGCATCAACATCATCCTCGAGCAGCAGGGCCGCCCCCTCCTCCCCTGGTCCATCAAGGCCAAGCTCCAGGGCCGCCCCGGCCCCGACGCCACCCGCCTCTTCCACGAGTGGGCTCAGCTCTCCATCTCCGAGCAGGAGTACCACCAGCAGCTCTCCGCCCTCCAGCGCCAGATCTTCCCCACCACCAAGCCCCTCCCCGGCGTCCCGGCCCTGCTCGCCAACCTCGGCCGCACCCGCTACTGGGACCTCAAGCCCGCCTCCGCCTCCAACGGTAACGGCGACAAGCAGGAACCCCACCGCGTCCACATCGCCCTCGCCACCTCCTCCCACCTCGCCAACTTCAAGCTCAAGTCCGACCACCTCACCGAGCTCTTCTCCATCTTCCCCTCCCACCGCCGCGTCCTCGGCGACGACAAGCGCATCGCCCCCGGCCGCGGCAAGCCCAACCCGGACATCTTCCTCCTCGCCCTCAAGACCATCAACGACTCCCTCCCCGCCGGCGAGACGCCCATCACCCCGGGGGAGTGCCTCGTCTTCGAGGACTCCGTCCCCGGCGTCGAGGCCGGCCGCCGCGCCGGCATGCGCGTCGTCTGGTGCCCCCACAAGATGCTCCTCAACGAGTACAAGGGCCGCGAGAAGGACGTCCTCGCCGGCCGCACCGGCGAGGCCGGCCACGTCGACATGCACCAGGTCGGCGAGGTCGACGACGGCTGGGCCGAGTACATGGACACCCTCGAGGACTTCCCCTACGACAAGTTCGGCATCACCGTGCCCCCCGTCGAGGTCGATGACGAGCCCTTCATGAAGGAGAACGTCGGCGAGGTCCTCGTCGAGAAGGCCAACGGCTCTGCCTAATTCATTTCCCGGAATATTCATCCAAACGACGACACCAGGGTTTTGGCAAGATCTGGCTTGGCATACCGATAACATGGGCAGGCTTGGGTCACCGCCGTCTTGGCTCGACTTTTTCCTACTTCTTTCCTTTTTGAGCAAGCTTTTTTTTACGAGAAAACGGCATTAGACAGGGCATGGATTGCGATGATAATGGGCGAATGAAAGAGACAGAAGGTCTGGCTGGCATGGGATTTCCAATAGAGAAGAGGATTCAGGGAAAGGGGACCACATTTTCTTTTTTTCATAGATTTGGCTTCTTTGATCACGGTCAAGAACGAAAAAGGCATTTGGCATTGCGATAGAACTCTCCCAGTGGATTAGAGAAAGCAGGCACGAGAAAGAACCAAGCCCCCTCCCCCCGCATCCCGAATGATACCACAAAATATATGCATACAAAACAAAGACCCTTCCTGCTTGGTGCCGAAGTTTTCGTGAAAAAGACAGTGCAAACAAATCCCTTGTCACCCCAAGTTTGACGCAAACGAATTCTCATGGTATCGATGCCCCCTCGGGAAGCATTGTTCCTCCTCCCTCCATCCCTTGCTATGCCGGAGCGAAAATCCACAGCTCGCTCTCGAAGGGCATATCTTTCCCCCCGCCGTTTGTCCAGTTTGCCGGAACGCCAGATGCTACGTTCGGGTGATCCCTTTTAGGATCCACCTCGTAGGAGACGAAAATCTCATCCACACCGCCCCCCCTTTTTGCCGCAATGATGCCGGCCGTCCTGTAAAGCCGTATCCCCCGCCCGTGTTGGAAAAAAAAAAAAAGAGAAAAGCCTGTATGAAGATGTAGAAGATGGGATTGAGTAACGGAGAGGCCGGGAAAAAGACGAGCGATTGAAGATAAAAAAAATGTGTGGTGGGGTTCGGCCGTGATCATGAACCAGGCATCCAGTGCCGTTTTTTTGTAGTGTAGTGTACTTGTCATCCGCAGGTTGAAATGTGAAGATCCCGCTCGTCCTTTTCCCGCGTCGCTCTCTGAGAAGATTATGTAGATGTAAAAAGGGTTAGGACACGCGGGTCGGTGTCTTTTGTAAATAAAGATGGGCTGGAAGAGAAATTTAAGCAAGAAAAATGGACAAACCCCCAATCAGAGGAAACTCTGCGAGCTGTACGAGTTGGACCGGTTCGGCGGCTCGTACCAGTTCTGGTACGGGTGATTCGGCAGCGAAAAGTCCGCGAAGCTGAGCGGGTTCACGAGCGCCTTCATCGGCGCCGCGGGCGGCTGGCTGCTCGCCGCCGTCATCGCGGGCGGCGCACCGCCGCCGCTCGTGCTGCTCGCGTAGTACTTGCCGCCGCTACTGCCGCTTCCTCTGGGGTCTGGGTGCGCCATGACGGGCGTGTTCCCGCCCGCGGGCGAGGGCCAGCCCCACGACTTCTTGAGCTCGGAGTGGATCTTGCCGAGGCGCCAGCCGGAGGCGGTGTGGATCTTGTCGAGGATCTCGAGGACCTCCTCCTGCTCGCGCGGGTCGGTGAGCACGGCGGAGGCGATGGCGAGGGAGCGGATGGCGACGGAGGCGACGCCGCGGTCCTTTGTGTGCGCGACGATGCCGCAGACCTGGTGCGCGTGGTGCAGCTGCAGGGCGCGCATTTCCTCGGAGGCCTTGCCGGGTTCCATGGGGTTGGTCTGGGCGAGGAGGCATTGCGCGGTGTGGTAGAAGAGGCGGCCGATGATGGCGGCGCGTTTGATGAGCCTGGAGGGGGGCGGGTGTTAGTGCATCGGTTAGTGAGAGAAGGAAGGGAGAGAAGGACGTACCAAACGTTGGGAAAGGCAGACTTGGAGTTGGTCTGCGAGGGGTAGAGGTAGCCGAAGGGGTGCATCGTGCGCGGGCACGCGTTGTTCCACTTGTCGCACAACCTCTTCAGGTCCTGCCACTGCGCGAGGCGGTTGCCGAGGCGGATCTGCTCGTCGTGCGGGCTCGGCTCCTGGAAGCGCGGGATCGTGGCGCGGAAGTTGGCGATCTTGGCCACGATGTACAGGATGCGATGCACCCACAGCTCCTCCGACCCGAAGCCGTCTCCCGATGCCGCCGCGGCAGCAGTCGCAGCACCGGCACCGTTGCTCTCGGCGATAAAGTCCATGTCCAACCCCCACGAGTCCGGGTCCCACGACGTCTGCCAGTTGAAGGCCAGGCAGGAAAGCACCTCCATGCCGATGTTGAGCCAGAAGCACGCAGCGCCGATGCCGCTGGAGCGCGCGTCCCACTTGCACTCGCGGATCAGCGCGCGGGCGCCGGCGATATGGTTCATGCGCTGGGCGGGCTTCTCGGACATGATCTCGTAGACGTTGAGGACGACGGCGGTGGTGGCGCACTCGCCGGTGTTGCGGTCGGGGTTCTGCAGCGAGCGCAGCAGCTGGGTGGTGGCGGTGTCGTAGTAGAAGAGGGCCTTGTCGTCCTGGTAGGCCGGGTTGACGAGGGTGAGGTGCTTGACGCCGCAGGCGAGGAAGGCGTTGAGCAGCATGGGCGACTTGAGGGCGTGGTAGGGGATGAGGCGGGAGAAGTGCTTCTCCTTGTCGAGGGAGTCCATCCAGACGCCGACCTCCTCGACGAAGACCTGCATGTAGAGGATCTCCTCGGGCGAGTTGAGATACTCGCGCTCGCCGGCGGTGGCCTTCTCGCTGGGGGGCGGCGTCATCATGCCGTCCGGCGCGAGGGCGTTGGCGCCGTTAGCAGCACCAGGGGCGGCGGCGCTGTGTCGGTAGGACGGCGGCGGGGCGGTTGGTTGCGGGACGATGGAGGCGGCGGAGGAGGCGTCGCTGTCGCGGTGGGTGTGAGAGCGGGAGTGCGAGTGATGGTGAGAGTGCGAGTGGTGGGCGTTGTCGCGGAGGGCGGCAAAGTGCTCGTAGCCGGCGTAGGGGTGAGGGCCCGGGTGCGCCGAGTTCTGGGGGGTGAGGTAGGCGGTGGCGGACTCGCTCTCGCGGCGGTGAGGAGGGTAGTCTGCGGCGCGAGGGGGCCCCGGGGGCCGATGGGCGGCGTGTGGCGGGTAGGAGGCGTAGGAGGGCGGCAGCTGCGGCGGCGGCGGGTGGTGTTGGAGGTGAGTCCGGGGGGAGACGGAGGCGTCCGGGCCCGGGGCGGCGCGGGCGTGGGGGAGGAGGTGGCCCTGGTGCCGGAGGGTCTGCTCTAGATGGCTCGGCTCAGGCCGGGGGGCGGCGGCGGCGACGGCGACCTTGTCGAGGTGCGCGTACCGGCCGAGTCCGCCGACGTATTCTGAGGCGATTTGCCTTGACTCATCTTGGAATTGTACTGCGGGTTCAGTCGCGTTAGCCTGTGTCTGCCATGATGCTTACGATTCCCTCACACCACGATGAGTGAAGTGAGGGGATCGGCTATTGGGTGAGTGAGAGATAAGATGGGGGCTCCAGACTTACCCGACCACTCGACGGTGGGAGGCATGTAGGGCGGTTTCTTGACCTGGACGTCTATGAAGTTGAGCCGCACGCCGCGTTTGCATTCTCGATTGCTCTTGCGACAATTTAGACAGTCTGGTAAGCCTTCGTCACATTTTAGATGCCGTTCCCTACACGTTAGACAGCCCGTCCGTACTCGTTTGGACTTTGTGGCGGTCGCGGCGGCGGCGGCGGCCGATTTCTCGGGTGACTTTGCGGCGACGATGAGGTCGCGCGAGGGGGTGAGGGAGTGGATGCTCGCGCTGCGGCGGGGCGGGATGTGGGAGCTGGGCAAATTCATGGTGTCGTATGTTTGGTGGTGGTGGTGATGGGAAGAGTACTGCTGGTTTTGGTGGTCTTGGTGGTGGTGGTGATGGTGGTGCTTGAGATAAGAAGACTGCTGCTGTTGCTGCTGCTGCTGGTGGTGGTGGAGTGGTGGTACTACTTCGTTGCCGAGGCTAAAGTCGGTGGTGAAGTCGGAAGAGAAGCCAAAGGAGAGAGAGGAGACCTGGTCGTCGTTGTCGTCAATGTCCTGGGCGCCGTCGAGGTACGGGTCGTGGACAAGGTCGAGGGGCGGATGATGCTCAAAGGGGTGCAGCACCGCCGGACCAAGGCCAAAGCCTGGCACGAGGACGCCTGCAGAGGCGTCGTATGCCTCCAGGGCTACCGAAAGGCCCGTCTCTGGTGAGTAGAGACGGTGGGGGGATTCAACGAGGGCTGGGGACACCCAACGGCTTGGGCGACGTGGAGGGCGATGCGGGCGTCGTTGTGGGCATTAACTTGGTGGAGGGCTGAGAGGTTGAGTTTGCCGTCGAAAGGAGAGAGAGAGAGCGAGAGACTCTGACTCGTCGCTGTCGTCGTCGTGATGGTCGCTGTCGAGATCGCTGTCGTCGGGTCACTCACGATGAGAGTGAGTGTGCGTGTGTGTGAGAGAAAGAAAGCGGATGCGCGCGCGCGAGCGGGGGGCCGATGTGCGAATGAGCGGCGAGAATGATCCGCTGTGCTGCTTGCTGATTGAAGGACGGGCTGCTGCTGGCTCAATGGCGGGTGACTTATTGGGAACACTGATCCCGTTGCGTGAGAGACGTCGTCGTCGGGTGGTGATGAGATGCCAGGTGCGCAATGTCGATGAAATGCGATGCGCAAGCGATGAGATTCCTTCCTTTCAATGCCGTCGCTGCTGTGCTGCTGTCGTCGTCGAAGTCTTCGTCTTCGTCGTCGTCGGGGGCGCGATCGGAGAGCGACACAGATTCACTCACAGGGGGCGGATGCGTTGCGGTGCGGTGCGCGCGATGTCGGTTGTCGGTGAGAAGCGGAGAAGAGATGGTTGGTTGGTTTTAGTGAGCGAAAAGGCGAGTCGAGATGCGAAGTGCAGTGGGAGGGAGAAAAATCAAAAGTCACAAGCTTTCGCGGTGGATGGAGTAAGGTGAGGTAAGTCGAGCCAGAGTAGGTAGAGAAGCTGGATGGATGGAGGGAAAGACTGAGCGGCAGTGGCCCAGATTGACTTGACTAGCGCAAGATGGCCGAGGTGTGTGTAGCGTGTGTACGGATACTAAGTAGCTCTTTGTGTGTGTGTGTCCAGTGGGTGTGTCCAGTGGGTGTGTCCAGTGGGTGTGTCCAGTTGTTGTAGGCAGTGTGTGTGCTGGGAGGTACCCTCTTCCAGGCCTTGGCCGTTGGTTTGGTTGGTGGCTATGTCTTGTAGGTACTTTGCTATAGGTAATGGTAATGGATGTACCTCTCGCCGATGAGGACAAGGACAAGGACGAGGGAGGGGGTGAGGCTTGGTCCGTTCTCGAGGCCGCTAAAGGTACCGTTTACACATGCAGGAATCCCGGCCGGGGGAGGTGTGGGTAGAGACCGAGGGCATGTATCTTCTTCTGTACCTAACACAACAGAGTTCCTCCTGTTCTCTTTTCGGATGTGTCCATGTATCGTCTTCTCGTCGTATGTGTGTGTGTGTGTGTGTGTGTGCGTGTGTGTGTTATGTGCTGTATGTATTGTGTATTGTGTGTCCTTGTAATCCAGATGAGATGGACGCAAAGGGAAGAAAAGACGAAGAAGAATGCTGTTGCGTCGAGTGTGTGATGTCGGGAGTTTGTGTGGTGGATGGTGCGCACCCGTCTTCTTTCTCCGCGGTTGATGGCGGGGATGTAATGTTCAGGCCAGGAAACGGTATGCAAAGGGCAGATGCAGCAGTATTAGGCGAGGAACGGAACGACGGCAGAGCGAGTGGAAAAGAGAAAGAGCATGAGAATCCGTGAACGGCTCGCGAGTGGTAATATGGAGCAGAAGAAAGCGCCGAAGACGATGGATCTCCTTCTCTCTATCTCTCTCGGCCGCGCGGATTCCCTTCCCCCCCAGGTCGGGTTCAGGGGTCTGCTGCTTCTGGGGTTATGGATGTGAGCAAGACAGCGAGCATCAGAGAGGGCCAAGACACGTCTTGCGGCTCGAGAGTACACGACGTGACACGGAGAGATGTGATGCAGAACGCAGAGCTGGGCGGGGTCCTGGTACACGACCTCCAGGATGAATGCCCCTTGTCTTTTCCATGTTCTTCTCCAAGTTATCGTCGAGTTTTCAAGTAGGCAACAATGCCATGGATGACGTTTGAAAATAAAGACAAGCAGCGTGGACCAAATTATCGAAGCTTCAAATTCCAGGAAAAGCATTCAGCCAATGCCGGTTCTCTAGAACAGCGGTCACCAACCGATGGACGTCGTCGGAATTGAGTGAGCCCAGAACTTTTTTTAACAACCAGGCACGCAGCGCACGCAGCAGGAACGGAACAGGCAGATCAGGGCAGGCCAGGCAGGCCAGACAGATCCAAGGTCGGGTCGAGCTCGGGTTCTTTATTGGGGCGACGACGGGGGCGTGGCTTCTTCTGCCCTTGCACCGACCAAATGTCACTCTCCTCTCAGTCTTCCTCTCAGCGCCCTTCAGCAGGCCCGTCGTAAGGTAAGGTACCTCTCCAGGGGGATGGATGGCAGACGGGCGGGCGCGCACGTGGGGAGGCTGAAGAATTGGCAAAGGGGGATGGGGAAAAGGGAAACGAGGCGCGCCGATGGCGGGTGAGATAGGGAGGGATAGATCGGCAACGACAGCGTCGCTTGCCGCAACTCTGGAGTACGGGTGCGAGAGCGATTGAAGAAACTCTGAACGGCTGAGAGGCACAGAGGGAAGGAGATTCCGGGGGGGGGCCAAGGTTGAGGCGACGGCGTTGCGAGGGATGAATGGGGTGTGGTTGTGGGCGTTGTGGGTGTCTGTGTGGCTGTGAGCAAAGAAAAAGGGGAGCGGAAGATACCTTGAGAGACTCATCACTCACATACACGCAAGAAGGCCAACGCCTGTGGAAGGACGAGAAGAGAGAGAGAGTGTGTATGATGCATCCACACGGGGGCGTCATCGCAGCGAATGGCCTCTCGCTTGATTTAGCACTTTTGGCGGGAATCTTCTAAAACCGGAGCGGTCCCCTGGGTTCCACTTTTTAAGATGGAAGAAGCGTTAGCCGATGGGTGACAGACGGGCTCGAGTCTCTTGTCTGTGGCTGGAATCGTTGCATGTACCTGTTGACGATGGGAGGGCTTGAGTGTTGATGCTGGACCCCTAGACCTTTTTCGATATCTGCACTTCTATGAGATGTATATTTTTGATGTTGCTGTTTTTGTCGACATGAATAGAGACTCTACATCAAAAGATGAGAGACAGCTGTGAGAGTGGCAATGACCACCATCGTTCGATTGCTCCATCACAATGGCCAGAGCACCGGAAAACCCGCCATCGGAGCCGATATCCGAGAGTGAATGGCCCTCGATCGGCAACGCTGCGCCGCGCCGACCTGTTCAGGGTAGAGCGCCGAGATGGCGACGGTATCCCGATACTCCGTTCGGCACACACATGAGAGAGAACTACACGAGGGCTATCTCTATGAACACCAAATCGCCAGCAATTACATCGCCATTGTCAATGATGCGTAATCATTCTATCCAAAGAGAAGAGGGCAGCACGACAACAGAAACAGATCCCCCCGCGATCCCATGTCCCTCGGACCGCACACAGCCACACAGCACACACACACTCTCTCTCTCTTTCTCTTTCTTCTAATCCTCAATGTACCTCGATACATCCCGCTCCCACATGCCCGTACCTTGCGCGGGACGTGTTGCAGATCCGCCTTTCCGGGGTTCCAGGTGCCGCTAGAAGTACGCTCGAAGGAACGCAGTGCCACACACCACACTGCACACTGCACACACAAACGCCAGCCATCGTCAAGCCAATACTGACTTTTCTACCAAGACGTAAAGTGACTTGGGCCCTGACAACCACCACCCCCCGGACCCGTCACAGAACGTGCTTGCTTGCTTGCTTCCCTTCCTTCGCCGTGAAGTTGCTTTTAGCATCCGCCCTCTTTTTCAGCCTCCTCCCTTGCCCGTCGGAGATGCCTCGCCGTTGGCAGCGCCCGACAGAGTGGCACACTTTCACTGCGGCCCGAGGCAAGCAAGCAGGCAAAATGATACTAGCAAAACAGTTGTGCTGCCGGGGTTTAGGCTCGAGGGATCATCCGTCCGTGTATTCGCCCTCTAGGACATTCTTGTCAGAGACCTGCTTCGGCTTCTCTTGCTTCCCCAAGATCCCGCCGAGCTCATTCGCCGCATACTCTTTCCTTGCTTCGGGCCCCAGAACACCCAGGGAAAATCAGACGCAAGAAAGCAAGCAAGCAAGCAGGCGGCGCTTCCTTACTACCATCGTCAGTGCGCCCCTTAACAATGCCCAGGCGTGTAATAGCCACTATTGTGTTGTATCATCATGAGCCAAGTCTTTCCCGCCTTCAGGTCGCATTCGCCGAGCGCCATCACAGTCGCAAGTACAGCAGCATCCAGCTCTTGGCTTCCCTTCAGATGTTCCCCAGCGCTTGGCCTCGAACCCCCTTTCTTGCGCGTCTCTCTTTTTCAGGGTATTAGCCGTTGTGGATTTTCCCTCTGATAATCTGCGCGTCGACGATGGGGCACATCTGTGGCATCTGTTGCCGGCCTCGCCCAGTTTCCCTTTTCTCTGCTTTTTCCCCACACGCAAAGAGGCCGCGCAATAACGTGCTCCAGTCCCCTGTCACGAACCAAGCGCCACGATACCTCGCCCATAGTTGCATTTTCTGCTTCTTTCCCAACGCAGTTGACGCTCGCTTGATGCTGCTTCCGAGAGGAAGAGAGCAAAAAAAAACAATGGACGCCAAGTTGGATGATCATCAGAAATTATTCGGCTCCTGTTGCGCATTTCGTTTCCGCGTGGGGTGCTCAGCTGGCTGAGCGTCACTCACCAATCCACACATGATGTATCGTGTTTTGTACCTTACCTGAAAGCGCCCATTCATTACGCCAGCAGGATAAAACAATGTACCCGGTCAGTAACTTATTTGGCCCGGAAGAACGACGGCTGCCCACAACACGAAGAGTGCCTCCACTTCTCTCCCTCCCAATCATGCCACAGACGTCTCCTCCCCGTGCCATTATCTCCCCGCCAGTCCCTCCCCCGTAAGCCGCCGTCGTGCTCCCAGGCCCCGGCCGCTCCGCCGCCGCTCGGCGCGGTTTGATCGTCACGGTTCCCGGTAACGGCACACGCGGGCTGTCGTCAATGTTTGTTCCTACCTCCACCCTCCCTCACCTTCTGCCGGGTGGAGGGGCACGTTGGTTCGATCGCCCAAAAAGCAAAGCGAACAAAACCGGCAATTGTTAACTCTCGCTTCTTACTTTTAGTCAGAAGTGTTTCTGGAACGTCCACACTCTGGTAACTATAGCCCATATATGACAAGGTTCTCGCGACAGAATTAGCAAGCCCGAGCGAGAGGAAAGGGCATGACTGTGGAAAAGTGAAGTGTAGACGGCTCGGCCGATGAAGCAGGATCGTCGCGGCGGGTGAGTTGAGCCGAGCAAGGTCGCACGTCTCGACTCTACCATTCTTTTTGTCACCATGCCACATACCACACACACCGTCGCAGTAGCATCGGACCTTAAAACCATTACCTGTCAACAGAAGGGCCCAATAAGCATCCAGACACGCACTAAACGTAGGGCCAACAGAGCCTCCGACGTAATAATCGCTAACGTTTTGGCTCTGAATCTCGCTACCTTTTGCCCTACCCACGCACTTCCTACTGTTTGTCTGCTTGGCTGTCGCTCATATCGAGTATCAGCCTTCGCGGATATAGGTCTGGGCGAACAAGGTTTGTTCCCTGGGGAAGCTTTTGCCCATGTTTCGTTTGGTCCTGCATTCGACGACAGCCCCCTCCATCCACTCTTTGCGCGGGATCCTTTTTTTTTCTTTTTTCCTTCGTGGTTTTCCAAGAATAAACTGAAGTAAGGTTGAGGCCTTGCGTCGGGTGTCGTTGCCCTTTCTCTGGAGACTGTTTTGGGGATGCATGTTGAGATAGAGCCCCTGCATCCCTATATTCCCCCTCTACATTCTGACCAGATAGAGGAAGAGGTCGTGTGCACCGCCCATTACTACCACCGGTCCATGTTGCTGTCAGAAAGATTAACCAGCGTAGCCGTACCGAGGCGACAACTCGTCGTCCCATCAAGGCCCGGCTGTCCACTCTGCCGAGGACAGTCCCCTTTGAATGCCAAGAGAAATGATGTTACTGGATGGGCCAAGCGCCGCGCCGCCCAGCACCAGAGGGGCCGCAGCGGCAGCAGCACCAGCCAGCGCCGCCCCAAAAGTGCGAAACGCTGCACCAGACGAACCGGAATGAAACATCAAGCAGCGGCGGGTGCCGTCATTACTTTTTGTCACTGTAATGTAATGAATGCGCTGCTTGCTGCTGGCCTCGCATCTTGACACTCAGAGTTAATCTGCGCCCTGATCCGAGCTTATGGGTGGCTTTCAAAGTTCGGCAAAAGGAGGAAGGGAGCTGGGCAACGCTGTGCATTCTAGCTTTTCTTTTCTGTACTAGATTTTGAGGTGCTTTTCTTGGCAGGCTGGAAGGGTAGCACTACTTCGTAGAGGATGTGGTGCAAGCCAAAGCGAGATCGTCGTCTGATGACACGGGCAAAAGGTAGATATACAGAAGACGGACATGTTACCGATAGCCTGAAAGCGAATGCGTGCTAGCCAATGAAGATGGGTGATTCAACATCTCTAGCTGCAATTTGGTGAGGAAACTCTTCTCACCCAGCGAGTTTCTTAGAAAGAGACATAGCACTAGTAAAAGCCTGTCTCAGCTGCGCAGATTCAAGCATAACCATCAGCAGCAGTTATTTTCAGTCGTAGAATGGTACCATCAGCAGCCGCCGGGTCTGTCTCTGTCCCACCGCCGCCGTACGCCGCGGACCGCGGGCCGCGACCAAAAACACCAGTTCCTCAGCATGCCAACCCGTTCCAGGCCGTGACCGTGACTGCCACCAGAACAAGCGCCAGATGCGATGCGATGGAGATGCGATTGCGATACACACCCGTCGTCATGCCTTGTTCCGCGATGTTGCTTTATGGGGCCCGTAGGCCGGTACCTTGTTCTTCCCCACCCCACACACCAGACAGACGAAAAAGAAGAGTCCGCCACAGGGGTCTCATTCACACACAACATGGGGGGGTTGAAGCTGACACTTCTTCTGATTCTCAGCGGGAAAGGATAAGCTTCTCAGGAAGTTTTTGCCTTGCGCTCGCGGGTAGCATTTCTGGGGACTTCCCAACGACGACGGTCGGGATGGATGGGGTGGTGGTCTAACACCCCATGGCCAGAGACAAAAGGGCTGGGTCTTGTTGCAAGATTTGACGTCGGCTCCGGACTTCGCCTCTGCAGCAACGATGCGACTTGCCTTGCCTTCTTGAGGGTGCCGAAGCTTGGAAGGGGAGACGCCAAGATTTGCTTGGACGTTTGCTGGAGATTGTGTTAATCCCAGGGCCAAGCTGTCAACGGGGCCGCAGAGTCAGAGAGGGAGAGGAAGAAGAAGAGAGAGAAGCCATCTGCAACCGACGCCCAGGCTGATCGGGCAGCTTGGCGGGACAAGTCGAGACTGCCCTTTCTCGTGGCACTCGTTCTCGCACAGGATTGTGACTTGGCACACTGGAGGACTGAAGATATTTCAGCAACCAGCTGGGGCTGGGGCTGTGCTGTTCCTGTGCAGAGTTACGATGCATGCAAGTCTTCTTCCTCATCAGTGTTTCTCGAGTCTACCTCGCTGGGTGTAGGCATGTAGCACAGATTATCGGCCGGGAGATTGGCTGTCATCCCCCGTGGATGCAGCCACCTGCAACGACCCGGGCGCCTTCTCTCGATCTGCTGCGTGCTTTCGTCTGAAGTCACCCAGAGAGAGGGTAACAGCCCAGGGTAGACGCCACCACCACCCCATTTTCTCATGGGGGTGGTGGTGGGTTGGAGTTGGGAAAGTGGGAAGTGGGCGCGAGGCGCGAAGCAGCACATTTTGTCAACATCTGCTACATCTCAGCCTGTCCGCCAAGAAAGTGTCTCCAGGCGTGAAACAGGAGATTTGACAAATCGTTTCCGTAGTCGCAAGAGAGAGGCAGAGGGAGACAGATACTGAGGGAGTTGGGAGTCGGATCTTGCTGGCTCCTTCTCGCTCATGCCTGAGTGAACACACATGGCAAAGAAAATACGATCACGTGGGAGGGAGGGAGTGAAGAGGGGGGCGTGGGATCGCGACCTTGGCCAAATCGTGCAAAGACGGCCACGGCAATCTCGCATGCCTCGCGTCACACGGGGATTCTCTGGTGCCATGTCGTACGAGGGATTGACCTGGCATGATTGCCATTGCTGTGTATCCGTAGCTCGCTGAGAAGGGCAATGACTACGTGCTTACTTGCAAGACACACAGCAATGCTGTGCGGGCTGGCCACGAAGCAGTCAAGAGAACAACTCGGGGGTAGATAGTCGGCATGGGGAGCCCAGGAAAGGGGAAGGGTAGTGACAGCGGGAAGTATGGAGAGGTTATTCAGTGGATAAGGTAACCGCTGGAAATCTCCGACCGGGCCTTTACCGAGCTCACCGAGACGGGGCAGGTCCGAGGAGGTGAGTCTCGGTGAGCAGCCGGAGAAACCTCTGGGTAATCCATCTTCCGCGCTGGGCCGATTAGATAAGATAACCTCATACCCCTCACGTGCCGACCCCACAGGAGCTCCCTCACCGAGCCCCTCACCGATACCGCCGAGGACCACGACCTCACAGCCATCTCCACCAAACCTCCCTCCGTCCCCAAAAATCCGCCGCAGAAACCATCACAGCGTCGCCGACTCTATAAGCCATTGCGCCTCCACAATGGCCGCAAATCCCCTCTTTCCCCCGTAACCACCGTAATCGCCAGCTCCTCACAATTCCAACAACCCAAAAATCATCCAAAATGCTCGCCCGCACCCTCCGCGCCGCGGGCAGCACAAGCCCAACCCGCAGCAGCATATCTTCCCAGCTCCGAACAGCCTGCTCCTCCTCCTCCTCCTCGGCGCCAGAAACGGTCCCCTCCTCCCCGATCCGCATCTTCCGCAACGTCTCCGCCCTGCGCACCTGGCGCCGCCCGCACCTCCTCAACTACCGCTCCGTCGGCCTCGTGCCCACCATGGGCGCCCTGCACGACGGCCACCTCTCCCTCATCCGCGCCGCCGCTCGCGAGAACCACCACGTCGTCGTCTCCATCTACGTCAACCCCGCCCAGTTCGGCGTCGCCGAGGACCTCGCCTCCTACCCGCAGACCTGGGCCCGCGACACCGCCGTCCTGCGCGACCTCGACCGCGAGCTCGCCGGCGACGGCGCCAACCTCGGCCGCGTCAGCGCCGTCTTCGCCCCCACCACCGCCGACATGTACCCCGCCGGCTTCCCGGGGCAGGAGCCGTCCAGCAAGGGCTGCTTCGTGACCATCACGCCCGTCGGCGAGGTCCTCGAGGGCGCCTCGCGGCCGACCTTCTTCCGCGGCGTGGCCACCGTCTGCATGAAGCTGTTCAACATCGTGCAGCCCGAGCGGGTCTACTTCGGCCAGAAGGACGTGCAGCAGACGGTCGTGATCCGGCGCATGGTCGAGGACTTCATGCTGCCGACGGAGGTCGTCGTCGGCGAGACGATGCGCGAGCCCGACGGGCTGGCGCTCTCCTCGCGCAACGTGTACCTCGGCGCGCGGCGGCGCGCGGTCGCCACGGTGCTGTCCCGCGCGCTGCGGGCCGCCGAGGAGGGGTACACGCAGGGCGGCGCGCTGGAGCGGGACGCGATCCTCGGCGCGGCGAACCAGGTCGCAGCGGGGGTGCTCGCGGAGCAGGCGAAGCTGGCGCCGGCGGAGCGGGTCATGTTCGAGGTGGACTACATCTCGCTGGCGGACCCGGACTCGATGCAGGAGATCAACACGGTGGTTCCGACGAAGGGGGCCATCCTCAGCGGCGCGGTCAAGATGTTGCCCGTGGAGGAGCCGCAGCCCGGCGAGGACCTCGGACATAGCGGCGGGCCGGCGGTGCGACTTATTGACAACATTATTTTGAAGCCAAATACCCAGTAGGAGTTCAAAGGTTGGATGGAAGGAACGTAGGCTAGCGATGGTCGAATCGCACGTTTGAATAGACTTGACGACCAAGAATGCCATTTTTGGGAACTATCAACACATTACCGCAGCCAAGCACCTTCCGGCGCAGCTTATTAGGCTGGCCGGTCTCGGCAACAAGTCATATATGAGGGCCACGGGGCACCCTCTGCGGCCATCCAACGCTCTACACGGGAGCCCTCCCCGAAACCCTCATATATGACTGATTCTCGCGACCGGCCAGCCTAAAAAGCTGCGCCAGCAGAGGACAGATGCTGCGTGCCTTCTCAAACCGGCTATCTAAGAGGAAAATGAAGGATAGCATGAGAACATCGTAATCATATCATACCCGCTTTACACGTTTACAGTAATACACAATTTACAAATGTGCTCGGTTCTCCAGTGACCTCCGCCTCCTCTGCTCCTTGACGCTCTTCTTAAGCTGTCTCGCGTCCTCCATGCTAAGGGTCGGCGACGCCCCCTTTTTGTCCCCAGTCTTGGCGGCCTCGAACAGCTTGCTGCCGAGTAGATCCGTCAGGCGGAGCACGCGGGTACTAACGGTGGCCCCGTCACGACGGTTCTTGCCTTCACGTCGGCTAGAGGCGATCTTCTCGGTAAAGTCCCAGAGACGACCCGAGGCGTTGAGGGCGCTCGTTTCTGGATCGCGTGTGGGACACCATTCGGGGTCGAGACGGAGACGGGGTGGGACTTTGGGGTCCTTGGATTTAACAACTTGGAGGATACCTTCTTCCTCGAACCGCTGGTAGGCGTTCTTGAGGGTCTCCTTATTTACGGCTTCGAAATAGCTCAGGTCGCCCTGGTGGTAGAGCGTTTTACCGAGCTGGAGAGGTGTTAGTTGCATGCTTCTATCCTTGCCATGATTTGACTTACCACTTGTGCACTGCTCTGGGCTTTGCCAACCTCGATCCAGATATCGTCCTTCTGACCAAGAGGTGTTGCCAGGCCCATCAGAGAAACCGCTGCAAGCCAACTGGCCTCGATGAACGGCCAGATCAAGAAGCAGTAAAAGTCGTAGTTCTCCCGTCCAACCATTCTCTCGTGATCCGACAGGCCGACTACCACAACCTTGCCCTCCTCGTCTCTGTGCAGCTTCAGCACCTTGTCCGCCTCAAGGTCGCGCAGCGTCTTTTCCAAGTTCGCTGCCAGACCATCGCTGGGGAAGATAAACTCGCCACGGAACAGAGACGACAGAAACTGAATCTGGTCCTGGAGCTCCTTGAACGAGATATCTTGCATGGTGGGGCCACCTCCCTGCTTGACTTTCATGTACATTGCGGCGCTCACTATAGCTTCCGAGATGAACAGATGGATGGTCATGTTCCGGTAGAACGAGAGCTGGAACCTGTCGACGGCATAGTAGGTAGGTTCTGGAAGATCTGTTACGACGCCAACCAGATCCTTGCCCAGTACCTCCAGGCCACGCTCGATAATGTCGGAGAGGGGTGCGTTTCCAAAGTGGGCAACACGACCGCCCTTTGCCCGGACTCGGTCAGTGAGCCAGTTGACGCGACGTTCAAGCTCCGTCTTTCCTACGCCTCTGCCTCTGAGGGTGAGCAGCACGGTGCCGATCAGAGCAGTGGGCATAACTACGGAGACATCATTGATGTCTGACAACACCTTATAACCGAGTGTACGCAGGAGTTTCTGGCGGATTGCAGTATTCTCGGGGTTCTTCGTATCCAGGTTGAGGCCCGTAGGTAATCTGGACAGCCTTACAAGCTGCTCATTGATGAACCCACGCAAACTCCAAGGCTCGTGGAAGCGGACATCGACTCTGCCAAGCCTCAAAGACAAGACGGATGAGCCCCCAGAGACGAAATCGGCGAGATTCTCCTTCTTCTTGGGCACGCCAAGCAACTCGGTCACATAGCCCTCCGTCTCAATGACCTTGTCGTACTGTGTACTGACCGGGCAGATGACGGCGTCTTCAACTCGCCCAGACAGGATGCTGTCGAGGATGAAGTTGAGAATACCAAACTTTGGAGGCAACAGCTTGCCTGTCCTTGAACGGCCACCCTCAATGAAACACTCAAAGTTATAGCCTCCCTGCAGCAGGGTGTCGATATACGTCTGCACCAATGTCGTGTAAAGAATATCATCGCCGAACGATCTCCGAATCCACATCGCACCTGCATGTTGTAGGAAGCTTCCGACTAGAGGGATGTTGAGATTGTCTCCAGCCACAACAACCGGCAGGCCGAGTCCTAAGCGGTAGCAGATGAGCTGCAGCGAGACGTAGTCGACATGCGATCGATGGCAGGGCAAGAAGATGATGCTCTGCTTCTTCCTTTCGGCCTCCTCCGCCACCTTTCGTAGCCTCAGAACCTCTTCGCTAGAGACGTGGATGCCTTGGTGATATGCGCGCAGAGTCAATTGCGTGACGAGGTAGTATGCGCTTCGGATAAAGGTCTTGCTTTCGAACTTGCAGATCATGTCGTCGGTCATTTTCTCGGCCACCTCTTGAATTCCAGTCTCGATGGCAGCCCGTCTCCGCGCACGCTTCAACTCAAAGTCCTTGTCATTCTTGTTCAGTAGGCCCTCCTTCTCCTCGACAGCGATGCGCTTCTCGGCGAGGTCGGTGATGCGCGACTGTAGTAGTGGCGCCGACAGCACGGCATCCTTGATCTTGTCGCTAAAGCCGGAGTAGAAGATGGGCTGGCCGATGGCATTGTCGTAGGCGCGCCAGCCGGTGCCGGAGACGTAGAGGGAAACTTCGCGAAGGAATCTGGCGCATCGGCTAGTTAGTGTTGTTCCTGGATCCAAAAGGGGCCAAACTGCATGTGGACATACTGTAGAGGCTCGGATCGGAAGCGTGCCATGTGCTTCATCAGGGCCTCCTCCTTCTCGTCGTCGCGTTGGGTTTTGACGTAGCCGCTGGGCTGGAGGGTGATTTGGTCGCCGAGGATCTTCAGATCCGGCGCGGAGTCGTCGTTCTTAGCCATTGCGGTGGCGGGTTGGGGTATCGTGGGGGCAATCGGGTATCGTCAAGTCGTGTCGAGTGCGTGGAATGGAATTGGTTCTATGTGGTCCGAAGCAGTCCGTTCAAGGTCCTTGCCATTGCCGAGTTTCGGTCGAGGAAGACGGGATCCCTTTTCTCGAACAGGACTGACTGCAAATGACGTTGGAGATTGACGGGCTACCTAAGTGAGTGTGGTAGTAGTGGGAAATGGTGGCAGAAGAGCGTGGGAAGTGTTTTGATCGTCTCCTCCCAGCAGCAGCTCCTTGCTCCTTGCGCCGAGCGTAGCCAGAACCAAAGAGTCGCAGTGTCATGCCGCGGGACATTGGGTGGACCGTTGAGGTCAAGTGCCACCCACCCGGGCCACTGATCCGCGTCCGCGCTTGCTGCCTCCCACCTGCTCCCACGCTGTCTCCAAGCCGAGCTCGAAGCCCTTTGGCGGCTTTAGCGTTTTCGGCATGTGAAGACAGCACTGCCAATCCTTGCCGCTGCTGCAGGTGCCGCTGATGGATGAGCCAAGCAGCGGGCAGCGACAGCAACAGCGGCAACAGCAACAGTGACTGGCCAGCACATTGCCAGCCGGCAGGCCATCCTGGTTCCCGCCCCACCACCCAATGGAAATGGAACCTGGAGGCACTAACATTTAATTTTATTTTCCGCAGCTTGTCCAGGAAATCGCATGCGCCTGGTTCTGAAGGAGCTGCTTCGTCACAGTCATCAGCCGCAAACGACGCCAACCAATTTTTCGCCAGAACAACAACGGCCAGAGCAGTGTCGCGAGGGCACACAGACATCATGGCTCCCTCAAATCAGCCCATAACCCAGGCCCTCCTCGCCCGAGCGCATTCACCCGACACCGCCAACCGCATCTTCACAGACAAGATCCAATACCGACCCCTCTACCTCAGACCCAGCTCCCCGCCCCCGTCGAACCCGAGATCAGCCCGGCGAAAGGCCCGCGAAGAGGCCAAGAGAAAACAAAAGCTCAAACCGAAGCCGCTCTCCGCGCGCGACCGACGAAGGCGCGGCCTGCACGACGTGCCCCGCGATGGCCAGAAATACGCCATCTTCGAGCCCCTCCACCGGTTGTGGCTAGGATACATCGAGGAGGTCCTGGGATCCGAAGTCTACGGTGGAGGAAGCGGAGCCGCTGCGAAGCTAACCGCCGCCGAGTTCCATGGCGCCGAGGTCGAGGTCTCCCGCAGCTCGTGCCCAAGCCGCGTCGGCATCAAGGGCATCGTCATCAAGGACTCCAAGTTTTCGTTCGAGATCATCACACGCAGAAACGAGATGAAGATTGTGCCGAAGGAGGGGACCTGGTTCAAGGTCGAGATACCGGTGAAGGAGCCTAGCCCCAGTGCGGATACCGATGCGCCGGCCGAGGAGGGAACACCACGGCGATTTGTCTTTGAGGTTCTTGGGGACCAATTCCTCATGCGAGGCGCGGATCGGGCCAACAAGAAGTTCAAGAACCACTACTTGAAGAACATCTGATGCAACGCCGGAATTACCCATTGCACGAGATACGATACCCATATTACAGCTAAGGCTGAGCCGACAATGAGGATGCGAACAGCGATACATCTGCGGCCTGGGAGCCGAACAGATACCCTTGCAGCACCCTCGACTGGCTATGAAAGCATTGCGCCACTCATGCATGACGTGCTAGCCCTCACGGGATCTTGGACTGGGCCATCAGCCAAGATGCATGAGCCCGAGATAGGAGGACAGACTGCGCCAGGATTAACTGGGGGAGAAATATCACGACACCGTCACTCTCTACCTTTAAGACGAAGTAGATAGATACCTCATTGGGGGGTTAGCAAATAAGCTTACCACTGGTGACGGTGAGAATTCCAGACCACGAAGGCTCTTGGTAGTCCTATTCTAATACGGCATGCACAACTCGATGGGGTGAAGTATTGTGTCTCATGTGATGACCTGGGTACCGTTTTCTTGCTACTCAACGGATTCGAAATAGGTGAAGGTGAAAACGCAGTCCATACCTTGGACCTCAGAGTGCTATGCCTAAAGGGACTGGGTAACAGTGGACGGAGCGGTGGCCGTGAACATCACGGCCAAACGCTATAGAGGTAGCTGAACACAGAGACCATACTATCCAATGTTCAGCACCGCGAAACTCAAGGTGCGGTTCTAGTGCATTATTGGAGATTATATCAATCAGAGAGAAATGTCCGAGAGAGAGTAGGCAGCTTGCAGCATTTTACCTATTCTTGAGTTTTTCAAATTATTCTAGAAGAACAATGATGAATGATCTTAACATCGCACGAGATCCAGCCCATTCTTAAAAGTCCAATGCTTAGTAGAAACAGTGTACAGAACGATAGTTCCATTTGCAATCAACGTAGTCGAGACAACAGCATGCAACCGTTCATCTGCAAAGACCAACACAGGTCAATACAGACATTAGGCAAAAATTCAAAAAGAAATGCGCTCGCATGTGCGGAATTTAACCGCCTTGACTCCCCGAGGTGGGCTCGAACCACCAACCTCCAGATTAACAGTCTGACGCGCTAGCCAATTGTGCCATCGGGGATGAGACGCTTTTTGTTCGTTGGCAAGTCCGTCCGAGTGGGGTGCTAAGTTGGGCGGGCTGTCAGAGTCTGCGGTTGTTGGAGTTCTCAACGGGTGGGAATGCTCTGCAGTGGAGCAATCTGCACCTCTCCGCGCGCAAAATCAGTGAGAGCCCTCCCGTATCAGGAGCTCACCCTGTGAAAGTAGCCATCGTGGTGTGTGTGTTTTCTTTCCGCATGCAGCAGATCATGAGCAGCTGCAGCATTCCGCATCGTGAAAACAAAGCTCTGCCAGGACCAATTTCAATTGTCACCACAATCACCAAGGGTTCCAATCGGTTCCCAACGTGATTTCCTTTCAAAACAACCCATTGGGGAAGGCAAGGAGCGAATCAGCCGAGGGAATACGACAAAGCCAAGTGCCGAGTAAATCAAGCAGCGACAGATCCCAGACACGATGAAGCGCATCACTGAGACAGGAGACGAATGTCCAGAGACAAAGGCAGCCAATTACTCAATGAGACAGCGTGTGTAACTTCGCGGGAAGGCACGCCAGGTTACCTAATGGCGGCTACCTGCCTCCAGAAAAAGCAACGCGACGCGTGCGACGCCGCCTATGACATCAGAACTCCCTAGACCTCTCCCCGTCCGCGCGCCTTCCTCTTTGCCTGCCAATTCCTCCCCAGCACTTGCTTCTCTTCCTTGTGTTTTCGTTTGGAGCATTCCATCTAATCAAGCAACGTCAATTGACACCCGCGGGCAACAACACGACACCCACATTACCGTACTCTCTTCATCGTCAACCCACGCACCCACGTCCGACATCATGGTCAGCACACGTGCAGGAGAGCACGCCAATGGCGAGGCTGAGGCCAATGGAAAGGCACAGAACACTGCTGAGGCTACCGCTGGAGAGAAGCGTGTCATCGACCAGGACACTGCCGAGGACGCTCCTGATGCTAAGCGGGCGAAGAAGTCCGATGATAGCGCCCGTCAGACCACCATCGAGGAGGCCCTCGAGAAGCAAGACGATGCCGAGTCCAAGAAGCCAGAGGCGAAGAAGCCCGAGACAAAGCAGGAGAAGCCTCAAACTTCTGACACTGAGATGAAGGATCGAGATGAGACTGTTGCCGAAGACGCGAAAGAGGTTGCCGAGACCCAGGCGGCCAAGGACGTCGAGGAGGCGGCAGAGGAGTCCAAGGCGGAAGAGTCCAAGCCGGAGAAGAAGAAGGAGGCTACCCCGGCCAAAGATTCTGAGACCGAGAAACAGAACGAGCCCAAGGAGAAGGACGAGGTTGCCGATGCTAAGGACAAGGAGGAGACAACAGAGGAGACCAAGGCTGATGAGAAGCCTGCAACCAAGGAAAGCAACGGAGACACTGCCGAGATTGCCCACGCGGACAAGAAAGTTCCGTCCAACGTCCTCGAGAAGGGCATCATCTACTTCTTCATCCGCGCCCGGGTCAACCTTGACGAGGCCGAAGAAGTTGACGACATTGCTCGAAGCTACCTCATTCTTCGCCCCATCGCCCCCGACTCCAAGCTCGGTGACGGTCCGATTGGCGATGCCGGCAACACCCGTTTGATCGCCCTGCCCAAGAAGGTCTTCCCTGAGAGCGGCCGAGACCGCTTCATGATGTTCGTCGAGAAGGCCGGCGCTTCTTTCGCCGAGCTGAAGGAGCAGTTCCTCTCCGGTGACCAGAACGAAACCAAGGCCGGCACTTCACAGGTCCCTGCCGCCACTCCTGTTGGCGAGGGCGTCTATGTCATCACGACCACCGGCAGAGAGAGTCACCTGGCGTACATGCTCACTCTGCCTTCCAACGTCGGCGAGGTCCAGGAGGAGCTTGGCCTCAAGGAGCAAGGCAGCTTCATCTTGAGCACCAAGAATCCCAACAAATCCGGACCTGCGAACGCGAGCCTCCCAGAGAATCCTGACTACCCTGAGAAGTAAGTATTGGCTGTTTTTAACAGACATGAATGGTACTGACAACAAGCTCTAGGATCAACAAGGAGTTCCGAGACCTCCGATGGATGCCCACCAAACCCGAACACCTTGACTATGCCAACGCTCAGATCCTCTTGATCGGCGAGTCATCGGGGATCAAGAAGGCGACAGAGCCTCGAAAGAAGGACGTGAAGGAGGGCAATGAGGAGCCCGAGAAGATTCTTGAGCAGATTGAGGATGAGGATACGAAGCGGATGGAGAACCTTGCGGAGGACGACTCTGGTGCCATCTTTGCTGATCTCCAGGCTCGCGCCAAGGACTACCCAAAGCTGCAGACAACATTTTGATTTGTCGTTGATTGTATCTGGTTTGACTTGACAAAGGAGCATTCGGGGTTCGGGTAATCTAGGGTTCGTTGCTCAAGCGAACGTTTACGCAGACCCTTTTACTGTTAAGCTTTTCACTTATTCGGGGCGACTGCTTGAAGGTAGCTGACTCAAAAGTTCGGTTCATCTCACTTACAACTTACATGCAGGTGATGGAAATTGCCCCTCAGTCCCAGCTGAAGGCCACGAGACAGATTAGATGCCGAGGAAACCGTGAGGCGACATCCGCGAGGCCAGCTGAGTCCTCAGTCTGAACTTCAGTCGAAAGCATGCTGTTTACGGGGAAGAGAGGTCCACGCGACGTGCCTGGATGGAGAAACTCTTGCTATCGGAAGCTCGTGACACACATTGACCAACAGACAGCGCCTTACAACACATGTCGTCCGCGGAAAAGAGAGCTTCTCGAACTCTCAAACTATTCCAACTCAGTAACACACCGCCTCCTGAGCATCAACTCGCCATTCATCAGAGACCGAAGCACGCGACCCGTGCTTACATACTTTCCCAGCTTGACTCGCCCGCCATGTCCTGCATCGGAGCCGCTGAATAGAATTCGAGGCGGCATTGCCTCAGATCCCCGAAACCGCGTTCCCAGTTTTTTTTCTCCCCTGGTTCTGGACTCAACAACGATCAGACGAGATCTTTCAAGCGTGCAGCTGCCGCCGCCGCGGTCGGAGCACCCAACGCTTCGGCGAGCACGACATCTTCCCTTCTTTTCTCTTCCCCATCAAGCCAGCGAGCCAACAACCCTTAGTCACAACCGGTTAAGCGGATCGGCTCCAAACGGAGGGCAGATCAGCTTACCGCCCCCGAGACCTGTGACACTTCGTCGTCGTGCGTATCTTCTTTGGGACAAACGCTGTCTTACCAATTGGGCAGATCTTTGTGGTCCCGGCTGTGTAGCGGCCCGGACGCCACATCGGAAAGGTGTCGACGAATGATTCGCGCTGCTGCGTGCCTTTCCGCATCCCGTGTAGACCGTACCTCGTTTCTGCCGGCGGTGCGGCATTATTCCCATCGACATCTGAACAAGACATGAGCCCGACTCAGCATTGTTTCTGGAAACGACCTCACCTGTCAAACATGTTTTCCCCCATTTCGTCATGTTTCACCCTGCCAAAAAGCTGGTATCTTCCACCGGGGTACTAACACGCAACGGAATTCGTTCGTGGCACATCCCCGACAGCCGCCGTGCGAGCCGTTGCGTAACTCCCGCGTTCGCAGCTCGTGTTTCGTTTTGCCCTTTCTCGCTCTCATAAGCAGGACAGGCATATGGTAACTTCACGTGTGCTTGCATGACTTTTCTTGCGACGCGGAATTAGCTAAGTAGGATCTGCTCAACAAAAATATAAACCGGAACCTTCTTGCTCTTTGCTTTCTTCTCTGCACATGCAGCCCGAGTTGTTAGATTCCCTTCCAATATTAGTCATCTCACAGGTTTCAGTCTCATAGTCGTTGCCCTCCAAAGATGCTCTCATACTTTTGGAAACAGCCTCCAAAGGGCTTCAACGCCCAAGAAGCGCTCCAGAGCCAGGCCCCGGGCCACTGGCTCCCCAAAGACCGCAGCCTCATCGCGCAATGGGTCGCAGAAAAGGCGAAGGAGGCACGCGCGATCAAGCACCCGGAACCCCTCGACCCCACCCTCGAGGGCTTCAAGAAGCTCGTCCAAGACGACGCGCACCTCACCAAGCTCGCCAACAAGATGTTCACCGAGTCGTCTCGCAAATACCCCCAGGACCCCGTCGGCCACAACGCCATCAAGAAGTTTGACGACTTCGTCGCCGTCATGAACCTGGTCCTGCGCTCCGGGCCCGAGTTCGTCACAAAGTCGTCCCCATCGACCGCCATCGGCCTCGTCGGGTGCCCCATCAACGCGCTGCTCGACTGGCCGATGGGCACCATCTCGGGCTACGAGTTCTTCCTGCGGCCCGAGGTCAACGCCGCCATCGCGGCGATCCTCAACGCGTGGGGCAAGTTCCTCACGACGCCCGAGTCGCGCGGGTGTCTCGACGGGTGGCTGTCCAAGGACGCGCGCGAGATGATTGCGATGAAGGCCAACAACGGCAAGACGAGCCACACCTTCGAGGAGCTGTTTGAGTGCAACCCGAGCTGGGAGTACTTCGGCTTCGGGTCGTGGGACGACTTTTTCGTCAGGCGGTTCAGGGAGGGCGTGCGGCCGGTGGAGGCGCCGGAGCGCGGGGCACGAGACCCGCGGTTCCCGGACCCGACGCTGGTGGTCGCGAACGCGTGCGAGTCGGCGCCGCTGCAGGTGCGCACGGGGGTGAAGCTCTTCGACACGTTCTACCTCAAGGGCCAGCCGTACTCGCTGGGCAACATGCTCAACTGCCACAAGCGGACGGCGGAGTTCGTGGGCGGGACGGTGTACCAGGCGTTCCTGAGCGCGCTGAGCTACCACCGCTGGCACGCGCCGGTGAGCGGCAAGGTGGTCGGGATCGAGTACGTGCCCGGCACGTATTACAGCGAGAACTGGTCGGAGGGGCTGGCGGGGGCGAAGGGCCAGGGCGGGGAGGATCCCGCGGCGCCGACTTATTCGCAGCCGTATCTGAGTGCGGTGGCGACGCGGAGCATCATGTTCATCCAGGCGGATAACCCGAAGATAGGCCTGATGGCGGTGGTGTTTATTGGTATGGTGGAGGTGTCGAGCTGCGATTTCGTGGTGGGGGAGGGGGAGAGGATCGAGAAGGGGCAGGAGATTGGGATGTTCCACTTTGGAGGGAGTTCGTATTGTATGGTATTTAGACCGGGCGTAGAGTTACAGATGGTTAGGCCTGGGCCGTGGGATATGGATCGCGAGCACAACTTTGCGGTGAAGAGTGCGTTGGCTATTGTGTCATAGATGATAGATAGACCCGTAATAGAGTGCTGGTTCTAGATCAATAAGATCCGCAAACAACTTGGACGACTTTGATATACAGTTTGATATTGTTGCCGCTGCTTCTTTCGTTGTCGTCATTACTTGAAGTCTTCAATTACATGCGGACCATCGGCCGGTCACTTTGAACACGTCGATTGATGAAATCGATCTCGAGTTGAAAGGCCGAAGAGTAAAGTAAATAACATTTGTGATTTTAGAATCTACTGGAGCCTGACTTCAATCTCATCCAATTGCGAGACACAACTTTCGGGCATCTTGCCAACGCCCACTCTCTCATAGACTGGTATACCTCCGGGCCTCTTGACGGCCTGTGGTGCAACAACTAGAACATGACATATTGTGTCTGTTGTTGTAAATTCTGCCTTAGGCCGTGCCAGGATTACGCACTTCAAGCACGAAGTACTACAATCAGTCTTGTCAGGCATATCGAAATATAGCGTGATCTGTTCTTTTGCCGCTTTAGTCTGGTCAAATTCTCTCGCCGTAGCATTGAGAGATATGGTGCTGTTCTTGTCCGTGGTGTACTGAAAAGGCGAGTCTGCACTCCAGGGAGACCGGAGGTCATGTTGCTCCCAGTCGGTCTTGCTCCATTCGGGATCCAGATAGTCAATACCGCCCTCGTACGCCATCCATGACCATGTTGGTACGAAAATCCGTTTCTCGGGAGGAAATTTGATTCTGTCGAGTGTTCCATTACTGGGCCGATGCCAAAGAAGACTGCGATGTAGCAGGCCTTTCCCGTCGTCCAATACGCCGTACCCTCCATGGGCTCCAAAGCCCTGAATTAGTCTCTTTTCAAGACCGGCGATAGCAAAAGGCCTGTCCTCAATTTTGGAGAACTGCAATTTCGAGTATTGCTTGTAGAACATCTGATAGAGATATATCCTGTCGCCTCTTTTGGAGTTCATGGCAACTTCGGGGAATTTCGAATCGCCCAGAAAGGCCGCAATGTTGCTTTTACATCAATGCTCTATTAGCAAAGGCTCTTGACTCAAATTAAGTTGAGATTATGACTTACTTTCGCAACCTTGTGAAAGTTTCGCATCTAATCCCCCCACCGCACTCCCAGTATGTCTGGTTCTTAGTAAAATAGATAGTTCGACGCGCGAGAGCTCGTTCTTGCAGCACCCAGCCCCTTTGATTGAGCGGGCCGTCGATAACGTCTGTCTGGAAATTGTCGATCTCTTCGCAAATGTGGTACGTGTCTCCGCCACGATTGAAGGTAACATAGTCTCGCTGGGGCCTTTCTCCCAGAAAGCCGTCCCCCTGACCGCTCGCCCGACTTGCAGCGACTACACAATACGCCGAGCTGAAAACGTCTTCCATGTGCTTGGACTGCTCTGTGAAATCGCCGTCTGAGCCTTGAATGATGCACAGAGAGTCTATCCATAGATACTGAACGTTAAGCTGTCGGGTAAGTGTGACAGCATCCTGGAAAGTTTTGGGAAGGGCGTTGAAATCGATGTTTTCTTTGTAATCCTCAATATTATGAGTGTAGGTGCAAAAGTGCGAGTATTTGTCCGGGTCGCCCCATGGATGTGAAAGAGCGAGGTATTTGCCGTGGGAATTCTGAGTCTCGATTAATCGTATCTTCGAGCCGCCAACATCCAGCAATCTTGTAGGAAGCGGTTGACTGTTGTCAAACTGGCAGTTGTCGTGGGCTGAGTTCTCGTCGCAGTCCTTAAGCCATTGCTTGACAGTCTCAAAATGCATACGATGGCGGGTAGGGGGGAGATTAGGGTATCCGATTTGGACATATGGCGGAATTACAGAAGAACCTCCTAGTTTGGAAGTTTCCATTAGTCGAGAGCTCCTAAAGTTGGATACCCCGTCACGTGGTTCAGCTCAAGTAAACTCACCAGGGACACGCACTAGACTGAGAAGAGGCGTGGGAACATCGCTAATCCTAAGAGAAGGTCCGTTTCTTCGCAGGTGTATTTGCCCAGTCATTCCTGCTTTCAAAGAAGCGTTGGATAAAAGTCTGCAGAAGCCGCAGCTATGTGCCCTTTCACGCAAGTTGGAAAATGCATCGGACATTTCGAAATCTTGCGACAAGATGTCGAGTCCTTCACACCTAAGACAGAAATCTTGATAACGAGGTCTACTTAGCTGCCTCGTTAGACCCTCGGCGTGGTCTAAGATGCTGCTTGCAAACTTGTTATCCGAGAAGGAGTACCAGATGGGGTTGAGCTACATCATCACCGTCAGTAGAAGATCGACTGCAATGGCTTGAGAGTCCGTTCTGAATCAACTCACCGACTAGAACATGTCATCTTTGAGTCAGAGAGATAGCTAAGTTAAGGTGATATTTCTACTCACAAGCTGTTAATCGTACATAAAGGGTTAGCGGTTTTCATCATATCAAGATCCGCATATTAACCAGGAACTGTGAAGACTTTACTCACTCCCTTCACAATGGGTAGCTGAAGTTAGTAATCTGTATCAATGTCCTAAGATAATCAAGAAATCGAGTACTTGACTCACATACTCAAACACTTGTCAGCCCATGAGCGAATTCAATGTATGAGGCATTCTTCTCATCAACTTACGTCCTCCTGTATATTACACATTAGCTTGCCGGAAATTGAGTAAGCGGTTGAAGGCTTACAGCCTAACAATGCACCATATCAGCCCACGCTCAGTCATTGATGGAAGCTACATACGCTGTTATAAGACTGACTCTGGCCAACCACACGCGCGTCATTTGCCCTCTGTTTAGTTGGCGTTGGAGGTCGTAACAAGTCATTAAATCTCGGTATAGCCGCCATAGAATGACGTCTGGCATCTGTTGGCCTCTCATTCGAAAGTAGATAAGTTTGATTTCCTTCTCCTAGATCCAGCATGCCGTCCAATGCAGAGCATACTGTAGTAGCCTTGGCCCGGAATGAACCCGCGGGAGACTTTTCAGCAGGGTCTGCAGGTGTGAGTTTGAACAATGTAGGTGAGATATCAGATGCATTTGTCTCCGGGCCGGTCTGAAGTGCGACGACCAGGAGTCTGTTTCTGACAAGCTCAAGTAGATTCCGAATGGCCGTCTGTGTAGAACATTCCTGGTGATTGCTGAGACTGTTCATCCATTTAATAACTGTCGGATGGACTTCTGCCTTTGTCTGGTCTCCACCCTGTTCAACGAGATAGAAGCAGCCGTTGCCCTTGTAAATTTCGTCGTTGAACTGCTGGACCCCGCCATAGCCATGAAGGAGCCAAATGATGTATTCCAACATTATGCATCCCAATGACCACACGTCATAGAGACGCGATCTTGCCTTCAGTTGGTTTGTTGCGGCCTCTGGAGGTTCGTACCGAGTAGTACCGTATTTGGTGCTAGTTGGAGCCAACCGGGCATCGGTCACCTCTGTGTGACGCTTGGCGAGACCCATGTCGGCGATTTTGAGTGTACCAACCACTGTTTCATTCTTGAAACGGAGGATATTTTCAGGCTTCAAGTCGCCGTGTCGATAGTGGGCATTTTTGTTATAATGGTGAAGGCATTCTAATGCATCCGCAATACTACGCAGCTGAACCATAGATTGCCGTATCAGATTGGTGCTGAGATTTGGATTTGGGTATTCTTTCCAAAATTCCCTCAGGTTGCCTCCATCAGCCCATGGAAACATGAAGTAGTGTCTCGATCCTATTGTGATGGCAGCGATTCTTTCGATGATGTGGTCGTGATCCAGACTTGTAATTTCGGAGAGAGCTTTGGCCTCGATTTGGAAGTTTTGCTCCACCTCTTGCTGCAGCTCGTCATCGTTTTCGTTGGTGAGAATCTCCTTGACAGCGACATGAGCTGGCTGACCATCCACCTATCATTGTTGTTAGATAACACTTTGAAATAGAATTGGTGATGTTTTTACCGTTAGGTTTAGGGGCTCCTGGTGATCTTCATGGATCCTGATCTCGTGGACGCGGCTGAATCTGCCTTCTTTGACAATTTTGTTGACCCATACGAATGGCAAAACGCTGCCAACGGGGAGAATGTAATGAAATTTCTTGCTGGAGAACACAGGCGCCAAGAACTTCCATTGGTTTTGATAGAATTTGCGGACCTTTATCCGAGCCCAGATCCTACGTAGCTGGGGATCTACAATGCGATCGAACGGAGATGGTAGCCTCGCTTGGGACTCCTTGGTCTGACAGGCCTCTTGAGTGCGTGGCACCTGAAGGTTCTCGATTGGCAAGCTTTCATCCGTGAATTCGCATGATTGAAAGTATATCATGGTGTTGAGAAGGGACTTTTCATCGCCGACGAGGACGTAGTAGGCCGTCGCAAAGACTTTCTTCGCACGTGTATCGATGAAGGTGATCAAATCCTCGTCATGCCCGGCAACTTCCTTTCCACGGAAAAGTTCCTGGTGGATAGCGTTGCGAGTGATGATCTTACCGATATCCTTTTCTGGTAGAAACTCTTGTCTCGTGTCGAACTTGCTCTCGATCAGGCAACCCAGGAGATGGTCCCCGAAGTCTTCGTCAGCTGAAATGGAGCCTTCTGCTCCGGCTGGTGACAAATCCTCATTCTGCGACATGCCGGCATCTGTTCTGGCTGAATCAGTACAATAAGCATTTCAAAGTGAGGGGTACGGGGAGGAGAGATTTCAGCCCGTAGATAAGTGCGAGAACCTAGTAGGCAGGAGTCTGAGGCTCGGAGTCGACCGGATGCAAAGAGTGAGGCAGCGTGTGGCTTGCATTCATAGAAGCAGGCTGTCAGTGTCTTGGAGTCGGTGTGGGCGGTGCCCTGCGTTATTGGTGACCATCTGGTAGTGATGGAGGAGCTCAAGGATCCGTCCCTATCACGCTCTACTGCCAAGCAGTGGCATGGCACTACGACTGCGAGCTCTCGATTTTAAGGGCCAATAGAGCTTTTGTGCATGCCCCGAGGTTGTGCCTCAAGAAAGCCCGTCACCTGTCTCTAACGCCGGTGGTGGTGTGGGTAAGTTGTGATGCACGTCAACCCGCTTACTGCAGTGATCGCTACGGATGGGACCACTTATGTTATTCAGATATGATTGCGTGATTGGCTGCCCGGGCATGTCATCTTGGGGTGAGTGGCCCGATGAGGAGACACAAGCATGACGGAGGATTCCCATCCGAAGGAGAAAGAAGACGAACAAATGCTAGCCTGGGGGCTGTTATCATACTCGCAGCCTTCCTTGTCAAGCATGCAGAAAAGTGTCAACGTCGCAAAACAGCAGCCCAGTACACATCATCTAGTATTGGAATTTGAGGATACGAGCTGCGGTTGGGGATGCGTAATCAGGGAGACGAAAGCAAGTGGGTGTGAAGCCTGCACCTGCAGGTCAGCGTCACTAGCAGAAATACAGGTTGGAATAGTTGCCTTATCTGTGAAAGGCATCCATTTAAGAAATGGTTCGCACAATATGGACCCAGGCAGCCAGCCTCAACTATCGTCTGATTCTGGAACAACCGTGTCCCGGCGAATGAATCAATCGAGCGATTCAATCGCCTATACCTTAATGCGAAAGGCACAGAATTACGCCATGCACGTCCATGGCCCGCCCTGATTATGAGGAAAACTTAAGAAAATGCTATAGCTACTTCTTTCTTTCTAATTGCATCGTTGCATTACCGTACATTATGTGAGTTGTGGAACATTGACCGATTTAATTCCCGGCACTGCTTGCAATGCGAAGCCCGCATCTACTGTGCATGTAGTATGCCAAGCTTTTAGTTTTTGCGTCACCTGCATGCATGCCAACCTTCGATCTCTTTCAGATTCAACTATCAGCATTTCCGTCATGACCATGTCCAAGAACGAAGTAAGAAAATTGCTGCCCTGCGCGCGAGAACGCAATTCTGAAACGAACTTCGGAACTGTTAGCATTCTGTGTTGCAACCAAAACATCGAGAGTGGAAATCTTACACCTAGAACTGCCGGCTTGACGAATGCATCGGCAGATGCGGCCTTCCCACCTTCTCGGATCTCAAAGAAGCAGTCCGAATGTACTTCCCCGAGATTTGTGGACCGTCTTCGACGTGTGAACTGGCTGACCAAATCCCATCCGCCTAGTGTCCATGCAATGAACTCTAGGTAGAGACAGCCTAAGGTCCAAATGTCGTATGACTGCTTGATGATTTTCTGTCTCAGGTCGCACTCGGGAGGACGATATGTGGGCGAGTTCGGAACTTGACTACGTCTCTTCGACTTGCTATACCGACTGTTGAGCTCCGAAAGCCCGAAATCCGAAACTTTGAGAGTTCCGTTGTGCCGAGATGTCTGAAGAGCAGGAAACCAGAGGATATTTTCCGGCTTGATATCCCCGTGTCGACCGTAAAGCTGGCCATGTCTTCCGGGCTCTCTTTCCCAATTAGAATGGGGTCCGGGAGCGAGAAACTCGTTCTTTGGGGTCTCGTTTTCTTTGAGCCCAGTTTCATACTGATGAAGCTTAGCGAGACCTCCAGCAAGACCACTACACTGCTCCGCCATCCAGATGATGGTGTCAGCGTTGTAGGCTGGCTTTGGATTCTCGTACTTCCAGTAAGTCATCAGATCAGCGCCTGCCCATGGGAATATCAGATAGAAGGTATGATTTCTCTCGAACGTTGCTAGCAAGGAAATGAGATGAGGATGCGCATCCCCGCTGAACTTCTTCAAGATCTGAACCTCCTTTTGGAAGGCTTCTTTGCTCGGGGAATCTAGACGCTTGACAGCAAAAGTGTTCTGAGACTGTGTAAAAGGATTAGAGAAAGGCGTTTTTTTAAGGATACAGGCACATTACCTCTGGAGTGCTATGATCGTGGTCTTCGGGGGTATTGAAGTTGTGATGGTCCGGATGGATATGCGCTTGATAAACCAGACTGTAACCGCCTCTATGTTCCTTTGCTCCCGACTTTTTATTCGTATCCTTGGTGAATGTAAATGGAAGTACTGTAGATGGCTCAAGAACGTAATGCTGCACGTTCTTCCTCTTTCCCTTAGCGAAGAATGGAGGAATCATAACCCACTGATACTCTTCAAAGTTCCTAATGGTAATTTGGTCCCAGGAGCCGAAGCAATCGAGTTGTTGGTCTGGTTCTTTCCTCCTTCGAAGGTTGAATTTGCGACGACACCCTTCTTCCTCTATACGTCTTTGAAGTGGTAAATCTGCATCGCTCACATTTTCTTTCAGGAACAGCTCAATATGATCCACCTTGTTTATGAGAACGAGAATTGCGAAGACCTTCTGAAATGACCTGACCATGTCTTCCGTAGTACTCATGTCGAATGCTTCAGCTGTGCCATGGCAGATTCGGTTGGCATAAGCACTAACGGCGTATTCTGAAAGACGCGGGAGCCATCTCTTGAGCTCCAGAGCGACAGACCTTGTGTGGATCAACCTGTCTAGCTGGCTCTGGGGCAAGAAGTCCTTTCTATCCCGCGAGTTCTCTCTGCTCGCATCAAAGATTCGGTCTGCGAGGCCGTCTGCGAATGCCTCATCGTCTATTGGAAAACTTGGAACACGATTTTCATTCTTCAACTCATTGTACCTTTGATGACCAAGGTCCGTGATTTCACTGGGCTCTGCAACAGACTTGGGCAGATCCAAAGTTGATGGTAGGCCGTGTCCCTTGATTGGGGCCCATGCTGCGGATACGCTCGTGTGTGGTGACCCAACCCCTGCGCTCAACTGATGATTCTGTGGCTCGTTTTAATACAGGCACTAGTAAGTAATGGTTTTCAACTGAAGACTTACAACCAATTCTGAAGCATCTTCTTGTATAATGGCCGGAAGTCGAAGTCTTTTCTGTTCTTGGTCATGGAAGCCCTGGTCGGAATCAGGATAGTTTCCCGGGCTTGAAAAAAGCCCTGAACCAAGTTCATTCCTATCTTCTCTGAACTCCGAAAATGCAATCAATTGTCTACCTCCAGGGAATGACTGCGCTCTTTGGAATGGTTGCGACTTGGCTGTTACTCGTTCGCTAGGGAATCGCAAATGTCCCTGATCCGATGGAAAGCCATTCCTGCGCTGGATTAGCGACTATTTATCCCGCAGGGTTATAACATCGCGCGGATTGATGCAAATGCACAGCAATCAAGTAGAATAACTCGCCATTGATGGAATTAGCAAATTTGAGCCTTACCTTGATGCATTGATTTGTGATTTGTGCTCTGAACGTGGTCCCGCATAATTATAATCGACCGCAGCCATTGTTGGACTAGAATTGATGGTGAATGAGAATATGACCAGGGGAGATGCGACATCAGGTAACCGCAGAGCATTGATGTACTTGGAGCAGCACCTGGCTTCTTAAGTGACAAGAACTTCGACGTAGCCGTGCGTAGGCCTCCAGGCTTCCGCAAATCAAGATAATTCTGACAAGCCCCCACGGCTGAGCAACCAATTCGAAAGCCTCGGCAGAAAATAGAAAAAGGATTTCAGAATAGTTTTGAAACGAGGAACGGAATCGAAAAATAGAAGTGTGCCTCATTTGTTCATTGTTCAGCCCTAGCCTGATCATTTGCGGTGAGCTGCGTTGAAACATACCTGTATGGTGTGGGTGACATGACCCGCACAGCCGCCAATAGGATATGGCCAAGCACTGCTGCGCCCAAGGCGCACTGCATGGCTGACCATAATTTCGGTGTATGATTTGAAAATGTGCGACTCGAATGTCAGATCACAATTTCTCTGCCCATTGCCGTGGCAGTCTCGTCTCACTCCACGTATTCGTGGTTTAATATGAGGCGGAAAATGCCCATGCCCTCCAACCTGTCCTCGTTTCTTTCACATCATGAATGGTCGCAAAAGCTGGCACTATTTGATTCCGTGTGTGTATATGTATTTTATGAGTGTGGGTATTATATGTAAGCTGTGTTGTTCCTGTCTTTATGCGTAGATGGTGTACAGCACTTGTGCACCTCCTGTAGGTGTCTCAGAGCGGAGACTTCTCATCACCGCGATTGTGCATTCTTTCTCACATTCAATGGATACGCACGGGCAATCAATGCTTGCAATGATGCAAATATTGAGGGAATTGTAAGATGTCTGCAATCCTGCAGGTGGGAAAAGGAATTCCCAGCCACTGGAGTTTGCTACTACTGAGGATTATGCCACAACTTGCAAAGTTTGCTTTTTCTAATTAATCAACGACTCACTGCCTCTCTATTCATTGAAGTTCGGTCGCACCTGCTTCTGGTATTCGAAAGAGGTGCAGAGCACTTCTGGTCATCAATCCTGGGATCTTTTCTTTTTCCTTTTCTCCCCCTTTTCCAAAAGCCTCTTTCCCTTCATATCTTTATTAGGAGCTTTTCCCTTAGTTCGTTTTGATTTCTTCACATGTGCCTTCTCGTCCTCCGACTCGGATTTGGAAAGCTCGGAAGGCTCGCTTTCATCCGCGCTAGTATCAGCGTCTGACGGCTCCGAATCAGTATGATCACCAGATGAAGGGGTTGATTTCGAGTCAGTATCTGAATCAGAAGATTCTTGCACTCTCTTGATTCTGGTCTTGTTCTCTTTGAAGGTGGCCGGTCGAATCTGGTCTCTGGACGCCGTTGTGTCTTCATCTTGACCGTGTGTCTGCAAAAGGTAGTCGTTGAACTGAATCGAAGCCTCTGCGATGAGCATGAAGGTGTCTTGGCTTAGGACAGGTCGCTTTGGGCTACTAGGAGTAGGCGAAGACGAAACCTTGCCGGTTCGTCGCGCCTTATCTTTCGACTGGGCTTTGAACTCTGCCAATGCGATGGCAGTTTGGAATGCGTTGCGGATCTGACGGCCGTTCCACTGAAGACTCTCCCAGTTGACCTTGGCCCATTTGACGATCTCGTCCTCATCGCTATGTTGGACGTATTGAAGTACATCTAAGTCCAGAAGCACTGAGATTTGGTTAGTCGTAAAGTTTTGTCGACACGTAGTCAGAAGGAACAAGTCCAGACTGGCTTCTACATACCCCATTTACGACTGCGCAACGCGTATCCTGGAACAACTCCTGGGAACAGGTTAATGAGATTATTCTCCTCAAGGTAGGATCTGAGTTCCCGTCGAGCCTGTTTGTTCTGCATTTCTGGCTTGGTGTGACTCTCAAATACGAAACTGAGCTTTCGCAAAACCTTCGAACTCTGCGCGTCTTGATGCCTGTAATACGTGGCGTTTTGGGACGACCTCCACGCACATGCGTGGCCTACAGTGCCATCGATGTCGTGCCAGTCATGAGTTTCGCCTCCTCCTTTGACACTGGATCTCGGCCAGTCATTTTTGTTTCCAGTCGAAAAGATTGGTCTGGTGTATGATTCGTCCGCTAAGTTCTGGTCTTGCTCGTACGCCATCTTGAAGTCCACGATGACCTCGCTATTGATCTGCAAAAGGTGTAAGACGTTTGAGGCGAGAGCCTTGAATCGACGGGAAGTATCTCACTGTTTCTCGCAAATGACCAGCAGTTGTCCCCTCGTAAGCCATATGAGAACTTTCCATAAGGTCAAGAAACTTCCTGCCTCTCGCCAGTAAACGGGCGCTTTCTCTCTCGCCTATGTAGTGAGCTGGATAAACCTCAATACCACGAATGTCCTTTAGACCATCATAAGGCTTGATCTCGAAGAATTCTCGCTGTGCACCAAAATGGTCGCCGTCGTAGTCAATACAGAAGCAAGCTATAATCAGCGAGGAAGTTGTTTGCGACCTTCGTTTCTTGGGGGCACCTCCAAGATCTTGTCGTGCTGTGAGTTGTTGTGCATCCTTCCGAAACGTTCCAAACTCCCCGTGTCGGAAGAGGCGTAGCTTTCCCAATCGGAGGGTATCGAAGCCGTGAAAAAGGTCGTTATCAAGATCATCTTCCTCGTCCTAGCCTGGTACAAGATCCTTTCTCAACGGAATACCACCCCTCACAGAGAGCACACAGTATGCCTGTGGGGAGTACCTCGGACGCGGCTCTGTAAGCTCGCCTTCCACGTAGCTAGCAGCACCACTTCGCTCACTAAGATTGTCAAAAGTGGTGAAAGATCCATCGCTGCTTCTATAGGGGCAATAAACAAGAGCCCCCGCGTCATAGAGCATCCAAAGGTTTTCAAAGGCCACCTTATCCTCTTGACCAGACTTTAGTCTTTCATACAGCGCCAGGGAGCTGCTCAGATAACGATCAACAAACTGGAGAACGACCCTGAAGTGTGGAAGCGCCGATGGTCGAATGTAGGTCTTTCCGAGTTGCTCGGCATTAGTTGCATCAGTATACGACGAGTCTGACTTCACAGGCCTTGTTGAATCAACAGAAATTGTGCAATCAGTGTTTGAGGGCGATTCCGCTGATGTTTGTGCGCTGGCCACTAAATCATCAATGTTTCCAGTGCCGTGGTCATTAGATTGGGAGCTACTTGGCATGATTAGCTGATACAGTCGACACATTGAACAGGTGAGACTCGTACCCATAAGCACTTTCCAGCTTGCTGAGATGCTCTCTCAGAGAGTTGATATTGCTGATCAGCGGTCGAAATGGCTTCGTGAGTTGAATGGAATTCCCTGAGCCGCAATCAAGGAGGAGGACGTCCCTGAAGAAGGATGCAATAGGGTCCGACCAGATGCTGATATAGATGATGTCAATCTCAGAAGAATCTTGGTTGGTTTTGTCGACAGCCGTGTCAGAAGCCTTGCTGTACATAGCTCTCAAAATCTCAGAAGGGCCGATTGTTGATGCAAATGCCCCGGACCACTGTGTCTTGTCTAAAAAGAAGCCGTCGGGATTGAAGTCACCCTCTTCTGCCTCGAAGAGATTTGCCTCCAGTAGGACGTTGTTGATGTCAAAGTCGGCTGTGTTGGCTTCGGAAAGAACATCATCGCCGTCAACAGCAGGCTCTTCCTCTGGCGTTGGCTCGTCGGGGTTGTTGCTTTGCAATTTCTCCTCGATAAGCCGAAGACGTTGATCGACCACACGCATGTAGTCAGTCCATGACGCCACTGACTAAATTCTGACCAGGGTCGCCCTTGGACAGTTGCGTTACTGTCTCCATGTATCGTTCGTATAGGTAGTGTCTATCATCATGCCAATCGGGGACAGCCTCTGTTTCCTCAACAGCCTCCTCGGCCAGATCGTCTACTCCAACCGTCTCATCCTCTTTCGAAATGGTACTTTCAGAGGACGAGGCATCGATCAATGGAGAGCCGCTGTCAAGCTTGCTGTTCTCGCTGTCGTTGCCCTGTGCGGAGGTAACATCGGAAATGGCGACTGTAGCCTGGATATTTGACCCGGCATCATGTTGGCTGGGCTGGCTATCGGTGTTTGTCGTTGTCATGGTTAAGTCCATCACGGCGCTCGGGACTGGCAAGCTCGCAGTAACAAGCGTGGCCATCTCGGAAGGTGACTTTTGGGCATTTAGCGACGCAGTTTGAACTGAAGTAGAGAACCTCATCAAGAATAAAAACACACAAGAAAAAACATTAGCCTGCGAGAAAACTGGTGGCTGAGCGCAGCTCAACGTCTGACCCAGGGCTGATATTTGCATAAGCGCCCGCGTAGGCTGCTTGGGTCGCGCGCCTGGTCTTCATTTGGCAAAATCTGCGCAAAACTATTGTTTGGATACTGCGAGAAAAAGACCTTTTGTATGGCATGCATCTCATGCATGAAATGTGAAGGTTCAATTGGCCCGCCTCTCTCTCAAAGCCTACGCCCAAGTCCATTCCATGTGGGTCGCGTCAGCTTCGCTTCCCAGCCCCCTGTCAAAGGATCTGTCTCTTTGATATGTCATTTGAAATGGCGCAAGGACTTTAGGCACCTGTGGATACCCACAAGAACACAATCATGCTGCCTTAAGTGGCTACATTTGATGTAAGTTCTGATATTGCTGCCGGAGATCGTGGTCTTCCTAAGCTTTGCTCGACGAAGCCGCGCCAGAGCCACTTGCCTCGTTCCAAAACGTCCCGAAGACCAAAGAGCTTCAAGTATTCTCAAGTAATTCATTGCTGACTCCAATAAGACTTCATTTCATCTGATATCATCATCAATGTCCTCTCTCGGCACGGGTGAAGAACACCCGTCTCTGGGCGGGTCGGCAGCTGAGACTTCTAGTAACTGGTTAACAACAAAGAATAGCGCAGCTCGTTTCGCATACAGAGCTTTTGATGGAGACTCAACCTCGAAGACTACTGATGAGTTGATATTCGTGGATGAATTGGACGCGTTCGTTCCAAAAGACAAAGCTCCAGAGTCTGTCACGCCGAAATCATGGACACGAGGTCCACCATAGCTGATGGGGTGTTAATAGCCTGGAAACCTGCTTTGAGAGCTCGAGGAAGGCAAAAGAGACATTCGAAATGATGCTGAAGGATTTCGCCCAAAGTGTTGAGTCAAGAAAAGCATTCAAGAAGCTTGGGGTGGAAAAAGCAGCGACTTGTGATCTGGATTACATATTTAGTCTTGCCAGGGCAGCTGTTGAGCAAAGAGATGGCACGGGAAACTGGAAAGCTTGTAAAGACTTTGCAAGAAAGTGTTTCAAAAGCGCCAGCAAGAGAGACACAGCTCTTGGTGCGATCATGTCAATCATCCCGAGCGACGTCTACGGATCGCTGATATCAGGAGGTGTCATGACCATCCTCGCGGTATGACCAAATAGCAGCACGGAAGATCTCCTCTAAGGGCATCTACTAATCACTCGGATTACTCAGGTTGCAAACGAGCATGAGAAGCGGCGGGAGGCAGTTGAGAGCGCCATGGCAGACATACCCAAGAAGCTAGACAGGGTGCAAAGGCTATCAGATGTCCATGTCTGGTCAAAACGCCTGCACGAAACGGCGGACGGAGTCTTGGCGGCCATCTTTAGCGTTTTGCAGAGAATCATTGATGATATGACGATGGACCGGACAGGTTAGTCAAGTGGTTCGTTTGCTTCGCCAGGTTGAGAATACTGATATGCCATCAGCCAAGTTCAAATCAAAGCTGAAGTTCGGATCAGAGGACCAAGTTACCGGGGCTCTCTCTTCACTGGATGACAGCATTTCGGACTTTCAGATGGAGTTGGACATCTGCGCCCAATTCCGAATGGGCCGTATGCACGAGACGATATATGCAAACGGCGCCAAAATGAGCATCATTGAGAAGGTCGTCAAAGGTGAGTGAGAACGCCTCCCTACCAGACCATTTCTCTCAGACCGTTGGGTCACTGTGCTGAAGGGACTAACATGTTGAACAGGGCTATCTCAGGACTTGAACGAAGGAAACGTTAAAGCTGTTACCAAGGAGACCATCGAAGAACACGTTTGCAACGCCCTGCACCGATTCTACGCGAGCAACCCCCATTTCAACCCCGTCAATGGAGGGCGTAAGTCCATGCTGTTCCTTGACACTGATGAGCGACGTCACTGACTATGCAACTAGTGAAAGAACCGCTTCCAAAAAGGCGACAAGGTGATCTCGAAGTCAGAATTCCGGAGCAGAACAACAAGATTGCCGAAGAATGGTATGAATCTCTGCAAGACTTCGATCCTAGTCCAGAGAAACATGTTATAGAGTGCATGCGCGCTGGCCTCGGCCGGTTAACTCTCGAAGACAGAGAGAAAAGCCAATGGATCATGTCTACACCGGAGGTTTCCAACTGGCTGCGTCTCGATGAATCAAATATCCTAGGCGTGAGAGCCGAAAATGCACCAGATGGATTGTATCACCCACTGTCCTTTACGGCGGCTCTTCTGACGGAAACACTTCAAAGATCAACTGAGTTTCCGGTGTTGTCTTTCTTCTGTGGGATTCGAACGAATGAGAAGTTCGACAGAGTGCTGTGCGGACCCTTGGCTGTTCTCAATAGTCTGAATGGTCAGCTGTTGAAATACTTTTCGCAAAAGAGACCAGGTGTCGATCTCTCTCTCCTGCAACAAGAGAACGAGCGATTGATGAAGAAATCCACTCAGAAGCCAAAGTATGCGGTTAAACTATTCCGTGGACTTCTTGAGCTTCTCGAGAATGATGATGTCGTCTTTATCATCCTCGATTCTTGGTCGCGATTATTGGGGGATAGAATTGAAGCTGACAAGGCCATCGAAAAGCTGTCTCAGACCACGAACGACTTTCCTCATTTGGCGATCAAAATTCTTGTCCTAGACCCTCTGCCATCAGATTCAATACATGAATTGGCTCATTCGGTGCTTTACGTCCCGGATGAAATCGACGGTTGGAAGAATGACGTGTCGCTAAGCTTGTTGAAGGCAAGCAACGAGAGAATGGTGGAGGACTTAAAAGATGTCCGGAACAGAAAACGCGAGGTGGATGAGTCCGACTCGGAGACTTCTGATCAAGACTGGTAGAATAAGGAGTATATATCTATGCCAATGCCACTCAACAGGGCCTTTGTGCGCAAGTTATGTGTCTTTGCCAGTTAGTTGATCCGTCTTTACCGCGTGCGCCACAGACTTGTGAAAGGGCACCTACATGTTCCAGTAGCCATGCATGGTGGTGTTGCTGACCTCCTTCTTGGCTTCATCACAAAGCGCCGATACCTCAGCTGGATCCCAGCCTTTAACCCGTGTCAAGAGAGCCATCGAAAACCCTTCGAGTCCCATTTCGAGATTCGCGCAATGCCAGCGGCCGATCTCCTTTAGCCTCGGATGTTGTGGCCACGTATTGAATGGCCATCGGGCTGTTCGACGTCGGATGTCGACAAAACCTGCCCGTTGAAGGTCAGGAATACATTTTGGGGCATAGTCGAGTGGCCGACCTATGGCTCTAGCGGCTTCAACAACAGCCGTATGCCACCGCCACAGAGCGGAGTCCGTCGTAATGGTACCATCGGTGCAAAACATGGGAAGTTCGAGGTCTTGCATTTCAAACCATCCTCCTGGATTTAGGTTACTACTTTTATGTCAGTCTCTCTCAAGCCTGTTGAAGAAGTAAAAAATGCCACGTCTTACTCAAACGCCTTCCGGATGATGGATGGAAAGTCAAAAAAGCTTCCCGCCATGGCTCGGCAGAATATGAAGTCGAACGGTATTTTCCACTTCCAGTCCTTTTCTAGGTCATCGATCTCAAAGCTGCAATTTGATGGCAGACTTGGCTCATTACAATCAGTTTACCTGCGGGTTGGGAAGTTGGTACATCCGTGACCTACTATTCTGGTTGAATTGCACTTAGGTCAACACCGATGACCTTGTAATTGTTAGTGTACAGATCATGCCATGTGACAAGCGTGATGCCACGATCACTTACCTCGGAACCAGGGTATGCATCGGCTTCAGATACTGTTAGTTAGTATGGTCGCTCACCGCGTACAGTTTGTAGAGCGAATTCACCGAAATCGATGGCCCACACGCCGGTGCCCGTCCCCATGTCCATTACCCTCTTCGCCTTATGCTTCTCAGGGTTGCAAGCCAGCTCTCCATTTAATGTGATCAACCAGATGTGATGCTGTAGTTCTGTACGCAATCAGACATCTGCCTCGACACACCAAAAAAGAGAAAATGTGATGCTCACTCAGCCGCTCAACTTCAAGCTGGCGAATGCTCTTGTTAGAACAGGTCGGACTCAGAAGATAATCGAATGAAAAATCAAGATACATTGTCGTTTGGGTAGGCGTATTCTGTGTCTCGTCAGTGAATCGATTGGTCGCGTCATCGTCCATTAACATACTGCCTCGGCTCATGGAATGGTACGTCCGCCCATTCTCGAACTCGTAGTCAAAAATGCTAGAACGCAATGATATCAGCGAAGGTGCCGTCTGAGAAAAATTAGCAACGACAACGAAAGGTTTGGACGAGGAGCTCATCTACGTCGCACCTCGCTGAAAGTCGAGTCAACATCGGATGCGGCCTCATCGAAATCCGTGTCGCGCTCCTGAGCATGTACGTCATTATGCTGACCTGCCATGTTTACGATTCAGAACATGGAAGAACGGTCAGAAAGATACCATCATTTGTTGGTCACCATCAGAAATATTCATTGTCACAATTGATCAGCTTTCGGCCGCGATCCAAAAAGGTGGATTCACACGGTCGCATTAGGCGGTGTCGTCGATTTGAGGAGCATCAGGGCGGGGGCTTAGGGAAAACGTCGAAATTCGCGAACGGATGATCGGGTAAATGGAAAAGACGTCCAGTATTCTGCGCCGCTGCCATGCATGTGAGAACAAGGGTTGTGTGCTGCTGTTGGCTCAATTAAGCCCGCTGTGGGTTGCATCATTGTGCTGTATGCGATGGATGCTCAAATGTCCACCCTTGGCATTGGGCGGTTGCGGAAAGGCTTAGAAGTTTTGTTCGTAAGAAAGGCAATTGCTTTCTGGGTTGTCCTTCTGCTTTCTTAGATACACAAATGCTTCAGATGAACCAGAGTTGGAGAAGGGCTGGTGGGACGGCAACATGGGACTTCGCAAAGCTAATGCTGTCCGGAGAATATGAGCCACAATGTTCGGCAAGCCTCCAACAGACGGGCACCTCAGGTGTTCTGAATTGTCTGGCCGGTTGGCCCAATGGCAAGGCGTCTGACTACGATACATCGTGGAATCAGGAGATTGTGGGTTCGACCCCCATGCTGGTCAAAATATTTTGCTTCTTGTGGATAAAAGCGTCTTAGGGTCTTTTTTTTCTTTTTCTTTTTACCCGGGGGTCTTGCGCGCTAGCTAAGCAAAAGCCCCCTACTCACATAGGGGGGGAAAAAACCCCTTACTACTGAGAAAACCCCTTACTACTATATAATTTCTTAGCTAACATAAGTACCTCATACGAAATTATAGCTTAAAAAACCCTCTACTTTTAAGACTTAATATCTAGATAACTACTATGTAAATAATATACTTTTTAGTATAGGAATACTTTAGATTTTCTGGACTTAATTTCAAGCTATTTTATTATATTAATATTTTTACTTAGTGAAGAGTTATTGGGGGTGGCAAGGGGTTTTTTCGGTGGCAAGGGGTTTTTTCCCCCCCTACGTGAGTAGGGGTTTTTTGCTTAGCCAGCGCGCAAGACCCCCGGGTAAGTCCGAGGCCACATCCGGGCGCATGCGGGCGCTAGACGGGATATGAGCCGGCTGGGGCCCACACTGAGGAAGAATGAAAGACTTCTTCTACTTGTGCTAATGTCTGATGTAGTTAGAATCTTTAACTAAAAGGCTACTTATAAAAATTCAAGTTACTGTCTAAGCAGGTAGGTGAGATGCGAAGTAGTCAATTTAAACCAGTGAAACCTTTGAGATCTATGTGGTCAATCCCAAAAGTCTGGCCTATCTAGTTTATGGATGCGCCCGGGAGGAACAGCCGTCACACCGCCCTCTCGGTCAGAGCATGACATAACAACTCACATTCCGTTTGCTTTGCACGGATTATCGACTACCATCTCATCAATCACTTGAACACCAGGACCTCCAGGCGCTCCGAGCATGAGCATCTTGCCGCCGTTGGCCTCTTGCCAACCTGCCTTTTCTGGGGCATCCAGGTTCTGTGCGAACCCCAACCACAAGTCCTGCATCACTTCACTTGTCTGGACTTCATAATCTGAAGCAGCAGCTATGAAATCTCCCCTCGTACCAAAGATCTGAGGCAGTTCAGTCATGTGGTACGCGCCGGCCCAGAAGTACGGACTGATATCAGTAAAGTTGCCGCTGTACAGGTATCGGTACGTCTTTCGCTTCGCGGCTTCTCGCATCCCGGCGGAGTGTGCAGCTGGGCATTGGAAAAGGGCGAGCGTCAACATTTCGGACAGGGTATTGTTGACGCCCATGTGCACTGGGTCCTTTGGGAACGGGACCATGATGTTTCCTTCACGCAGGTTGGAGCCAAAGATTGCGGGACGATCACTTAGGAGGCCCTTGGCATAGCGATCGGTGTAGTTGGAAAACACCCACTTCTCGTCCGGAGTTGCGATGAAGTTCAGAGCTGGCGTTGCCATGGTGTCAGTGTAGTTCGCGAGGAAGTTGACGATGCGCTCAGTTGACTGAGAACGCATGCAAGCCAGCTCAGCATCCGGGACCGGAGGGCAACCGAGTTCTTTCGCCACAAATGAGAAGTTGCTGTGCATGGGATCGAGTGTGGCAAGGCCAGTGGAAGGTGGAATCAAGACATTACCGCTGTCTTGGATGAACCCCCTAATGATAGGGTCACCGGGGAACGCAAAGTTTTGCGCATCTGTAGATGCAGCGCCGGAGGACTGACCCCAAAGAACCAATTTGTTCAGATCACCACCGAATGCTTCAATGTTGTCCCTGACCCAGTCGATGGCCATGCGCTGGTCCATGAGACCTAAGTTGGACTGCTTGAGGCCAGCGGCATTGGGGAAACCAAAGATGTTCAGACGATACTGCACTGCCACAACGATGTGACTTTTACTGCGCTGGATCCACGCCGGAGGTTGCTGCAGAGGCACAGACGAAGAACCAGTTTGCAGTCCGCCGCCATGAATCCATATGAAGACCGGCACTTTGTCGTCTTTGTTGATGTTTTTCGGCGCCCACACTGAGAGAGAGAGACAGTCTTCGCCGATCGGGGCGAAGTTGTTGTATTCGGTGACCGCATCATTGATGATGTTATGCAAAGTGCTCACAAACTGAAGGCACGCATCAGGCGTCTTGGTAGCGTTGAAGGGTGCGTTGCTTGTATATCGCTGAGGTGGAGAAAAGCGCAGCTCGTGTGTCGCCGGCTTCCCATAACGAATGCCTAAGAACTGGCGAACGTCGTGATATGTTGAGTTAATGAAGCCCGTGATTTGACCTGAAGTTGTCTTTATTACCATACCATCGCTTGGTGTTGGCGATGCGTTGGCAGCATCGAGTAAGAACCCTAGAAGACAGGCCGGAAAGTATGTGGAGACTCGCATGTTGGAATGTCAATTGTGATCAAATAATTGGAAGATGTAAGCTGTGGTCTGAGAGGCAACTAGATCTTCCGAAAAGTAGTGTTGTGACTGCTGATGTCTTGATCCTCTTGTTTTGCAAAACCCCCCAGATGCCACCCCCCAGTCTTCTTATATCCCGTCACCGCATCGTGGACACGGTGTGACAGATACTTCTTTTGTTCGTGATATCTCCGTCGCGCATAGCCGTGATCTGAATATCCGAAGGCAGCTGCGTACCGGACATAACGTCGGAAAGGGTGGGTCGTGATTGGCTGCTAGTCGAGGTGGTAAGAATTAAGAGCGCTTGCCGCAGATGGCGCCCTACCTTAGTGTCAAAGATCCCGAGTGGCTCAAAGCCTTAGGTTGCTGACGCTGACAATTTCATGGTATGAGCCGCGCGGATAACATCCAAATCCTGCAAGTTGAGAGTGCGCAGCTCCTGCCGTCTGGCGGTGCCGAGCTGCCGATTCCCAGACCTCGTGGCCGTGGCTGGGTTCACAGCCATCTGCTTCCGCGCCACTTTCGTCAAATGAAAGCAGATGCGCCGCGTTCTTCGATCCTTCTGTCGGAGTTAAATTTCACCAAAAAGGTAGTCTCATGAGTTTGAAAGCTATTCATAGAGTGCGAGCCACTTAGGCGGGGTCCTTTTGTCGAATCGAATTGGTTGTGTATGACGCAAAGGTCTGCTTACAATTAGGTATTTCGTAGCACGGGAGATTCTCTTCGTGTATCCGGTCCCGCTGACATGGAGGCAATCGTCTGCGGAACATCGTTGCCTGGAAGCACTACAGATGAACGATACACCTCGTTCAATCACAATATTGCCCTCAGCCGCACGGACGACAAAAGAACGTCTTCAAAAGAAAGCTTTACTGTCAATTTTCCGGTGTATCATTCGGTCACGTCGGGTTCGTCTCAATCACCGTCGCGGCCAATCGGGTAGATCTTCGGTGCCGGAGGCAAAGAAATTCGGTGACGGGATGACTGGAGTTAGCTAGAGTTTGGAGCAAGCAATACCCAACAACCAGAGTTGCGGGAATATCTTCGAGGCACCGTTATGGTAAGTCCCGCCCTAAATTTCCTCTTTGTGGTGCTGCTTGCGTCATTCAATCCATTCGGCCTCTTGTTGCGTCCCGTGGTGCAGTTAAGCTCCGGTCTCTACCAACAAAGCCGGCCCCAATTCTGATTTCAACCCAGGCCAACCAGCGTGAATATTTTCATAACTGGCTTTCTTCATCCGCGTGTGGGAAAAGTCCACAATGACTTTGGAGGTCTCTTTTGTGGTTCCCGATTCCTTCCTAACTACTCTACGGAGGTTTTATATTGCATGTCCTGTTGTAGAATGGAATAGTACTAGGTCTGAACTCTAAGAAGTCGTATTGATGTTGGGCCCAGAGCATCTGGCAACGAATGCGAGAGTGATGAGTTGGCACCACATCGTGTTTTGTTTCTGTAGAAGGCCGAATTAAGTTGTTATTATACAATAAATGAACTCCAGAAAATGAACAGTTGTGTTCTTTCTGGCGGGAATACCAAATATGAACATCAATCGGGGAACTACCATCCCCAGGTTTCGAAGCAAACATGCATCCTATTTTATGTAGGGATTGTTCCCAACCTTGCAAATCAATAAAGCTTAACCGGCTACTTCTGGGACCAGCCGTCCATTTCATCCGAGTACAAAATTGCGACTTATGCCAAACTATTTAAACACGCATTTCCTGCCACTTATCCCAGGTTTCTCTTTTAAGACCCCTACGCAAAGAATCAAGGTATTGCATCGCCCGATCATCACAACAATGAAGTTTCTCCAGGTCGCCAGTTTCATGGCGTTGACTCTCAGTGGGGTTTACGGCGTTCCTCAGATGCGGTAAGTTCATATAACAACCACGTCCATGCTTGGCTTCTTGACTAACTCCGGGTCAGTTCCGGCAATGAGGTAACCGTCGAATCCCGAAGCCTGGGTAACTCCAATGCGGCCCTCTCTGGAGTTTCCCAATCGACCGAAAACAACGACAAAAGAGACATCGAGGTCGTGAGTCGTCCCAATGGGCCGGCACCGCCCTCGAAGGGAGATCCACACGGACCCCCGAAGCGGTCCTTGGTCGGGCTTGTCAAGCGGCCTAATGGGCCAGCGCCACCTTCCAAGGGCGATCCTTCAACTCCCCCTAAGCGAGATCTGGGACTTGTGAAGCGACCCAACGGTCCTGCTCCGCCGTCTAAGGGTGACCCGCACGGTCCGCCGAAACGTGATGTGACTGAAGAGGCTACCTAAGACGAGTGAAATATCTTTACTTGTCGTTAAGGCTGGGCTCCTGGGAAGCTAGAATGGTGGCTTAAGGGACTATGGATGCAACTGAAAGCACGCGATAGAAATTCATTTATTCAGGCATGTGCCTGAAGAAGCTTGCAGGTCAATGTTCATGCTTTTATCGGTTCCGTAAGTATCAATAACAGTAGGACCTAACTTCGTCAATGACCGGCAATTTTCGTGTCTAAATCTGCACGCGATAGATGTGTATGTGATGACTGACGCTTTGACTTGGTAGAGAATCCCGTGTTGGGATTAAATTAAGCTATTATATGTGCATCAAAATCAAAAGTCTGGACTGGGTACTCATAAAAACATTTGAGAATATGTCCGGCCATCTTACAAGTTCAATCCGTCCTCCAATACAGGTCCTGGAAAGGCTGCAGACGACATTATGTCCGTTGATCCGGGGTAACAGGGTACTGATCTTGTCCGTACGTTGAGTTTAGCGTAACGGACCCGACCACATCGCCGGACTCCAGTCGTATTGAAGTGTCCACAATACCCTTTGGCAGATTGTCTCGCGTCAAAGACAATTGCCTCGACCCTCGAATCCAATTTCCGTACCCTCCATAACCCGAGCGTTGACCGAAGCACAGATTTACACCGGTGCCCTCAACGCTTAGCCCGTTGACAGCGCCGCTCCACTTATAGCACCAGCTATTCCCGTGGTCGTGGCCGCTGAAGACTGCAAGCATACCCGGAGTCGCAGTAACGGCTTGCATGAAGGCTTTATCTTGGCCGCCGTAGCTGCACGTGTCCTTGTTGGTGCCATCGCTGCACCATCCTTCGGACTGTCGAGAGAGGGGGTTATCTTGGTTGATGCCGGGCTCCTTGGCCGGGTCGATGCCTTTCGCCTGTACGGCGCGTGAGGCATCCGGTGGGATATGTACGAATGCAAGTGAGGTAATGTTCTTCTTGTGCTTGTTGACCAGGTCTGAATTGGTCGATTTGAACCAGGAGACGACACTTTCATCCACCCAATTGGGGTTACCGACTTGGTTGCCTGACGAATCCTTTTGGAGATACTTGAAGCCACCTCTACTATCGAAGAACCAAAGGAGAAGTTCTGGAGCGCAGCTGTCCTTGGTACAATCCGACGCGTACACTGGCAGATAATAGTTGGAGACACCAACATCGCCTGAGACCATGGTCTTAGTTCTAGAGTTGACCCATTTCCCCTCGCGGGCGAGAATATCACCGCCAGTCAGATTGAACTGGTAATCGTGATTGCCATATGTACTGCTCCACGGAAGATTGCGATCGAGCATAGGCTGGACGATCTGGTCGAGAACAAATGAGGCATTTTCGAGAAACGCGTTCTCGCCAGTGATAAGATCGCCATTCAAAACAACAAAGTCTGGTTTGGCCTTGTCGAGAACATCGTTCATGACTTTCACGGTCTTCTTGTCCTGGGCTGGACCGAATGACCAGGCATCTGTAAAACGTCAGCGATTGCAAATTCTTTTCTGTCTCTCAATGACAAATATGAGCTTACTCTCTCCAAAGTGGAGATCCTCAAAGATGGCAATCTTGAAGTTTCCATCACTACTGAATTGAAGGGGCCTGGAAGCTTTGTCGTTTTGCCTCGTTTCCAGCAACGGAACCTGCGAAGACAGGCCTGCCCAGAGGGCTAATGACACCCAAAAGCTGAACATCGTGTCATGCACTCGCAGCGAGGACCAACGTGACGGCAGCCGAGTAAGCGAGTGATACCAGTCTGAAAACCTTCATCCTTCTCACAAGACCTCTCGGTATATATGTTGTCATCATCTGATGTTTTTGGTCGCTCGCACCTACAGAGTTGGTGAGCACTGTTTCACGAATGCAGCCCAAGGCCATACAGATGTACAGATATGCAGGTGTGTACGGAAGGGAGGCTTGGATTTTGAACATTCATGGAAGCCGTGGAACCCGCGACGTGGGGACCCTTTCGGATTTCCAGCCGCAAACGCCCAACATAAACTTTGACTGTCAGATATTGGGCTAATTCAATGTCATTACTGAGAAAGACACTCCGTGATCAATTGAGGGAGCTGTCAACTGTCAAAAGCAGACCTAGCCGCATCTGAAGTACGGACGTGCAGTCAGCAATGTCTGATCATCCGTCCTACGCTCGGGACATTGGCAGCTTTCAAGTTGGCGTCCGACCCCGATCAAAGAAAAGCGTGGACGCTCGGGGCCGAAGCGTGGGGTCCAGGCGCCGGCGCAGAGGGTGGGGAAAACGGACATCCATTGTCAATCCTTTCTCAGTCAATGAATAGGATTTGGGATAAAGCCAATCTTTGTTAAGAGGTCTAGGCAGTATGATTGCGGTTGAAATGAACCATCGTGTTCTCAGTTACTAGACAAAATCAACCGCATGCGACTGTTCAGTCCTTGTTAAAGACCTCCCTCAAGAAACCAGCAATCAGCTCAGTGCTCTTCGCATCGTCAGGGGGCATGATTGCACTGGCGTAAAGCCCGCCGACTCCCTTGTCACGATTGACAAACCACACCAAATTTGCAATTCCTGTCATCACGAGAGTTCCACCAGGCAGACCTTGCGTATCTTTCTTGACAAAGTAAGCTCCTGGAGCCTGCCCCACCTTCTCGGGATCGTATGGTTCCCCGGTCAGGCGGCCATACATCATCTGTATTTCAATCATCAGCATTCAAATTGATTCAATCAGAGCTCTGAGGGACTTACCGCTCCGTATGAAAGCATCTTGGCTGCCGGGGAATCGGGGCTGAACTGGGATGAGAATAACTCCGCCAGGTATTCTGGCCCAAGTAAGCTCGGCGTCTCTTTGAGGAGATCGGCTGTGAGCTTTGCGATGTCTGGAACCGTTGAGACTAGCCCCATGGCGTCACTGTCATCCTCAGTCACCCCGGGGTATGGCCCCGTCATCGGCACGAGTGTCCCATCTGAAATCCTCGTGCTGGTCTCAACAAGATGCTTCTGAATATCCGGGTTCTTGTCCGGATGGAATGTTGTGCTAGTCATTCCCAGAGGATCAAAGATGTTCTTCTTCATATACTCTCCAAGCTTCAACTTGGTCAGTCTCTGAACAGCAATACCGGCCCACTCGACACCGCCTCCATAGGCCCATCCTCGGCCAGGCTCAAACAGGAGGGGGATGGTGTAAGCTTTCTTCGAGTCTCCCGAAAAGGCTTGAGGGTGCTCATCGCGTGACATCCGCCATGCTTGAAGGCGCGGATCAAACAGATCCACACCTACTCCGCTGGTGTGAGATAGCAAATGACGGAGGGTAATCTTCTCTTTGTGGAGTGTGAGAACAATGTTGCCTGTCTGGTCGTAGCCAAGCACACCGAAGTCCTTTAGCTCAGGAAGGATATCGTAAATGGGCTCATCGAGTTGAACTTCGCCGCGCTCAACACATTGCAGGGCTGCAATAGCTGTGATGGTTTTGGTGATGGAGTAGATCCAAAAAGCATTAGTGCTGTCGATCTTGTCAGATCCGATAGCGCTTCTTCTACCGTAATATTTCTTAATGAAGGGCACTCCTACAAGGAGTGAGTAAATAGTCGCCTCGATTGTGTTGTTGGAAGTCCATCAGATGGTCTTACCTGTGCTGTTAACAGCCAAAACGGCTAATCCCGTGACTCCGTCGGCGTCTGGGTGCGTCTCGGCAGCGCAGGTGTCCTCAAATGAGATTGACATGTTGATTGGTGAGAAGGAAAGAGATCAAGTTAATCTAGCTCGAGAAGTTTCAAGTGAGCTGCGATCAGTGGCAGTCAACTTATGACTTGCCTGGTTGATTCGGGACTTTTGGCATTGACCTTGACTCCACGGAACCATCACCGACGGCCCTCAGCAGTAGGCCGAAGTAACTTCACCATGTCAACGCCATTATCGCTTAGTAAGAATTGTAAGTCAAACAAGACTGTAGATCTTGCCTTGGCCTAAGATGACTCCATGAGGCGGTGCCGGAAAGTATCATCGTGCGAGTTCCGGCCGAAATCCGGGGCCGTGCAGCTTGCAGCGGGGTTCCACCCAACTGAATTATCTCCATGGAAATGACGATACGTGGATGTTGAATTTGGCTAGAGCCATAATTTTGTTTGGCCGGCGGAATTACGTGGCACAAGCTTTCCGTGTAAGAGATGCCTATTGGGTCAACGATCGGAGCCGGCGGCTGCATCGGGGACGGACTCTCCTCGATAGTTTATGTGGTCTTAGATATGTACCTCAAGGACCAAGTGCTTGATTCTTGTGTGTTTGCTAGTATCAAAGACATTTAGCAAACTATTTCTCAATCAATCTGCTCAAGTGAAAGCTTGTCTTCTACGTCCACGCCAAAACGCCGTCCACAAACAATATGGAAGCCATCGCGAGCCGCAAGCGCATCAACCCCCCCTCGGGACGCAAGCCCAAACGCTCTCGCCGGGAAGGTGGCTCTCATCACCGGATCGTCCTCAGCTATTGGAGCTGCAGTAGCTAGAGAGTTATCAGCCCGAGGTGCCTCGGTGGTGATCAACTATGGCTGGCCAGATCTGCAGGGTGCCGCCAACGAAGTCGGAAACAGCCTACACACCCCTTGGATAGCTGTTGAAGCAGATATATCCACTGTAGATGGACCTGCCGAGCTCGTCAAAGCCGCCGTCGACAAGTTTGGAAAAATTGATATTATCGTCAACAACGCTGCCCAGGCGACGCTTGCCAAGGTCGAAGACACCACGGTCAATCTCTGGGATACTACCATGAACACGAATGTTCGGGGCGCATTCCTTGTCACACAAGCGGCTTTGACTTACTTACCTCCGAAATCTGAGGGCGGGGGCGGCAGAATTATCAACATTACGTCCGAAGTTGCTACGTCACCCGAGATCCTTCAGACGGCCTACGCAACTAGCAAGGGCGCTATCGCAACTCTCACCAGATGTCTCGCCAAGGACCTCCCGCCAACGTATGGGTGCACAGTCAATGCGGTGTCTCCCGGTATCGTCAAAACACCACAATTCCTTGGCGAACTTCAGAAGATGTGCAATGCCTTCCTGACTCAGATCTTTGATGCGCGGACTCCAGTTGATGGATGGATTGGATTGCCTGAAGATGTCGCTTTCGCGGTTTCATTTCTGGCTGAGGAGAGAGCGAGCTGGATCAACGGCGCGAGCATTGATGTTTCCGGTGGAATGTTTTTCGATTAGTTCCAGGTCTCAATTAGTCGAAGTGAACTGAAGAAGCAGTGTCTTCGTGCAAATGCCGCAGCCTTGCCTTACAGATGCAATACTTAGACATTGAAACCTAATGCTGTGATTCCATCTTGTGAAGTCGATTCAATTCAATTATGGCTGCAGCTATGGATGACTTGCTGGTGGCCATGGTGCATCGATCCACCCAATAGAAGGCTGCGTATTGTACAACTCTTTTAACAGATCGTGTTCATCCAATGAGCTGAAGTCTGGAATGACCCCTGAACTATGGCCATTGGCAGAGCTCCATGCGTTGTCTGCATCCTCCTCAGCAATTGTTGCGAATGGGTTTGTCCACCAGGGCACCGCAACTCTGCTTTGTTCCGGTGCCTCCAGTACCTGTGAAGACCCTTGCGCCGAGGGTGGGCTAGCCCCTCTTGCTGTGGACTGTGTTGCCTCCTGTACTACATTTGAAGTCTGGGTCCGAGAGTCGTTCCTGAATGTTGGCTTACACAATGCCATGAATCCCTCAAAAAGCTTTTGAACACCCATCAAAGCTGAGTTCTGCCCACTGAATTCTCGCAGGCCATTTGTGACGTTTGCTAGTAGCTGATAATCCTGTACGCTGGAGACGCTGACTGCGTGGGTGAAAAGCACAAAAAAGGGGTATAGCGGATAGAAAAGCACAAGCCTGAGAGTGTTAGCAATGCTTCGATTGCCACAGAGGAATGACTCACCATGAAACGGAAACCCGGAAGTTATGGATGTCTGTGAGAGTCTTGGCATGCAATAGCATATCATTGAGAGACGATAGTGACGTTCGGGCGAATTCAAGGAGCTGTTGGTGCAGTCCAACGTCTTCAGCTAGGTATGGGTGTAGCTTCACCACAGAAGTCATGACGGAATGGTAGGCGAAGTCGACTCCCATCCACTCGCCTCTCAAGTAGCTATCCTTAGACTGGAGTTGCGTGTTGCGAAACTAACATCATGTCAGACCCTTGACGTCTCGTATGCCATCAGTATAAAGAATTGTCTCACCTCTCGAATGGTTTCTTTAATCTTCCACATTTCCTGCTGCATGCCTTGAACCCTGGAGAGCATATCCTTTGAGTTGCTCCGTTCCCTGGATCCATGAACAATTTCGTTTTGGATTTCAGCCAGTCGCAAGTACATATGTAGCAGGTATGTGTGGGCTTTGTTGGATCAGGGCCAAGTAACTCTGTAGTATCGATATTCATGTCAGGAAGACATGCTGTCCGGTTCATGCTCAATGCCAACGCTTTATCAAACATGTAACATAGAGACAGACCATATCGAGCTTCTTCAGACGCGAACTTGTCAGATGGTGCTGATATAAGCTGCAGGCCACCGAGAGCCATACATATGCGGCAGGCAGCAGTACTCAATTGCCAGCACTTCTCTAACTTGCCAGAGAGCAACATGTACATCGTCTATGCGCCGTCAGTCTTCGGTAACTATGCAGATACTCACTGGCGCTTACCCCTGATAAAAGTGCCTGAAACAGCGATATACTTGGGGGATCGAGAACCCCAATACGATGCAGGGCTATAAGTATGTTCTTCTCATACCGCTGTTGCCTTTTGAGCAGATGCGCATGCATGAGAGTACCGGGCTCTGAGTTCGTTGCCCCGAGATAGATCCAAGCCAGGAAATTGACATTGACTGTGTAGTGGAGGTAAGTTGCACCTGATACTTTCTTCTCGATCAAGTCGAGACCCTGTTTCTCAGACGTTTTCGGTGAGATTACACTGCCCATGTCGAGTATGAAACACAATCCGGCCGCCTTTCTAGGACCTAGCGATTAGTCAGTCGCTTGTTCCTTGCCATTGTCGCAGCTTCTGTGAGGGAAAGCACTTACTGTTCAACATGAAATGAAGGGTCTCAACTGATGGATAGTGACTTTCATCGGAGAGGTCGGCGGGTTCCGACGCGTAGCCTTCAGGGCCAACTGCGGGTGCGGGGAGGGTATTGTTCGTGGCGAAAGCCAGGGCTGACTCTAAAACCTGTCGCTTGCTCTCGTCAAGTCCAGCTCGGCTTTGAAGCTCTGTTTGAATATGATGTTGTGCCTGCACAGTTGCGGGTCCTCGTTCAGTGCTACTGGACGAAATTGACTGCCTGCCATGTTGAGATGCCGGTGTCTTCTGAGACTGCGGTTCGGTACTTAAATCCCTAGTAGGTTCTGGGGCTGTTTGTAGTCTTGCCGAAACGGTTGCAGGATTTGAAGTGATTGAGGGCGCTCTAGGCGACTGGGATCTACGCCAATTTGGAAGATAGGCCGCGGTTTGATATCTGCGTTGACTATGATGGAACTAGATTAGATACGGCTCTGACTTGTAGAAACCCTCGAAGATTGTAATTCATCGCCAAACTGACATTGGCTCTGCCGTGTGTTTGACTCTTCTTCTTGGTCGTCTTCGTAGACACGGAGAAGATGCTGCTACGCAATTGGCACAGGGGTCATCTCTATCACATTTGATCTTACAGAGCAAGTTAGCCTGGTAGTAAGAAGGCTTCAACCTACCCTCTTAGAGAAACACAAATCACACTAAACCCGTAGTCAGCAATGGAGCCTCATGGATAATCTCAGTGGTAACTTCCAGCCCGGTTCCTCGGCCCGGCTTCTTCAGCCACTTGTTCCAAGTCAGCCATCATTCGTAAGGAGGCTACCGGCAAACGCCGGGATGGTGGCTCGTTTCTGGAAATCAAGATCCGAGGGTGCCGCGATTACGGTAGACGCGGCACGGTACCTGCGGCGTGGACTGGATTGAGGAAGTTGGTAGGAGACACTGTCTCTTCCGGGAAGCTGAGCTGATGTGATGTCGGATTTCGGACGGAAAATAGTCCTGCAAGGGGAGATGTAGGAGTAAGTTGTCAAACGCTTTGGCCTATGTGGGTCCATATGACCCGTCCATTCGCGGACCTGGGGTTGACGGGATCCGGTGTCCCGGTGGGATGCGCACATCATCATGCCGTGCAACCGGAGTGATCACCAAACAATCTTAAACTTGGTGTGGGAAAAGGAATGAAATTCCACTGCAGACCTTTTACAAACATATGAATGGTCTAGCTTCGGTTCCGTTCCAACTATCCATGAGATGCGAAGATACTGGCCGCTCACGGACTTAGGCATCACTAGAATCGATCCGCTGTATCACTCACATGAAGACTGCCCTCGAGTGGCAGCCAAATCCAGCAAATGAGCCACACACATCGACCGGATTTCTGCTGGCCCAAAGATATTGATACATGAAGTTTGGCGTGTATGAATTATGCTAATTGTTTCAACTTCCCGCATGTGGCCAACTTAACACAGAACCTTGAGCATACACAAGTGCTTGCGTAGTCACACAAAAGTTCCACGAAGTTCCCGAATCAAAGACCGTGATTCGTTCAACCGGTATATCAGCGTGGACGTCTGAGTACGAAACATCCGTTCGGGGTCATTCAGGTACATCACAACGTATGCTTTTCAGGTGCTAAGCACTCCGACAGATGCACCTCAGGCACCAGCTGTCAGTCTGCTGCAGTTGAAAGACCCGGTCTGATCACAAAACTGATTATCAATTATACAAAGTCTTATTAAGTAAGAACTTGTACAGCTTCTAAGAAGCACAGCAACCTTGAAAGTCGATCAGTCACACGTCCTTCACTCTGCAAAAACATTGCAACCAATTGTTCTCGGAAATTTGCTGATCATGAGAAACAAGCTCGAATTATTGGAATCCTTATTGTAAAGAGATGACCCAGCAAGAATGAAAGATGAGGGCTGATAGAAATGACGGCGGGCCGTTGAACGTGTAAGGTCCGCCTTTCTCATTTCCAGCATGAGTTGAGTCCGGCATAAGAATTGCCCGCTCACAAGACAATGTCTGACAGGTTTCGACTGGCACAACTATACGCTTGGCCATTACCCCAGCCAACCTTCTTTCTTCCCTTGTCGATATCTGATGCGGAACTTTCCAACGGTCGAACATTTACTCATTAGCGCCATTGCCATTTGATTTGGGGTGATACTTATCATCCAGAAACTTGACAAAGCGCTGGTCGGACATAAGACGAGGCAATGACGAGCAACAGGGCAATGCGCTGGGACGATGGAGTCGGCCGGAAATACTGCAGAAGTCCGAGGCCGAAACGTTGAATCAAGTTGCAGGAAACAGCGAGTAGGAGTGATCGGTGGGTGAAGCCTCCTTCAGGTCCTCGGTTTCGGTTATAAGGTTCAATGCTTCAAGCGGCCAGATGCATCCATGGGATACTTAGAGCTGTACTCGCTGAGATTGTCAGAGGGAAGAAAAAAAGAGAGTTAATGAGGGGAAACTAATATGCAGAGGGATGCAGCCTATAAAAGGGCAACATGAATATCATACACCCATAGCCATCAGTCCTTCACAGCGCACCTCCTCACTCTTCTCGAATAAAAGTATTTTTGCTGACTATCATGTCTCTTCCGCTTACGATTGGCTTGGTGACCGGCGCCAACCAGGGCATAGGTCTCGAAGTCGCCAGGAAGTTGTCAGCTGAGAACACAAACTATCATATAATCATGGCTGGTCGGCGAAAAGATGCGATTGGGAAAGCTGCCGAAGAACTTCAACTTGAAGGACACTCTGTCGAGCCACTAGTTCTTGATTTAGCCTCAGATAAGTCCATTGAAGAAGCAGTGGCTTACGTGTCCAATGAGTACGGCTTCCTCGATGTCTTGATCAACAATGCAGGGATCGGTGGTGACTCGCCAATGGGACCATGGGCGCGCAAGGAGTGGCAGAAAGTTTTCGACACCAACGTCTTTGGCACCTTCGCCGTGACCGACAGCTTCCTCCCACTGCTGGCTAACTCGACAAAGACCAAGCGGATTGTATTTGTGTCGTCGGAACTCGGCAGCCTCGCACGGAAGACCGAACCGTCGAAGGCATTTGTGCTTCCGTACAAGGTATACGCCGCCAGCAAGACAGCGCTGAACATGATGGCTGTCAATCTTGCCGCGGAGTATTCACAGGATCCCACATGGAAAATCAACATGGCTTGTCCAGGCCATTGCGCTACCTTCACCGACTTTCAGGCACCGCAAAGCGCCGCAGCAGGTGCTGTCAGCGTTTGCCGCTTAGCAACGTTGGGACCTGGTGGGAAGACGGGGACGTTTTCAAATAGTGAGGGAACCATACCATGGTGAATATTAGCAATGTAGTCTTCTAGCTGCAGACGATGCCATGGCCGTCACTTAATGGGCAAATGAGTTAAGGCGATGTCTGTTTCGCAAACTATCTCCGATGATCTTCACATGCAGGAATACATGTTACAATTACGAGTGATGTGAATTACTTTTTCTTAGATGTTTTCATTAATATTTCTACAGCTTTGTGGTACTTTGATTTTCATAGGTTTCTGATGTTTACACTGTGCTCGTGTGCATCGGCATCAAGGTCTCATGCACAGCTAGGCATTTCAGGTCTGTACCGAGATGAACGTTACACAGATTCTGTGTTGAAAGTAGAGGTTCAGTCACAAGATCTCCATGATCGGGGTTTCTCCCTCATATCACGTCAGCCACTGCACAGTCAATTTGGCAGAGATTGAATAACCAAAATAAATACATGGTCAGTTTACGAACCGGTAAAAGGCAATACCAAATATGAACCTGTTGAAGGTCAGCTGTGAGAGACTCCCATAGATGTAAGCGAGACACCTCCCACCGAAAATGATATGCATGCTGATTGTCATTTTAGATACCGAGAATTTGTTCAAAGTACTATACCAAGCAAGAAGTACCGAGGGATAAGTCAAAGATCTTCGAGTGACAGCCTCTGTCCCAGTCTCATAGCTTCGAGTTACAGATGACAGAGACATCTGAGACCACGCCAACAGTCTGTCCACCTATCGCTCGCAGCTTTGGCCGAGATTGGCAGCAAGTATCTGTCAATCAGCAATACAGTCTTATTCCAGCAGTGCTTGCGCCGGCTGTGTATATAATTATCAAGTTAGCCAATAGCAGGCTAAAGGCCAGCCAGCCGACATTGTCGTTTTACTCTGGTTCATTGTCACAGCCGCCAATGGCCCCCAGCCACACTCCATTGCTCTCTTCTCGAATCCGCCAATCAGCAAGACAGGAAAGACCACTTTTCGGATCTGATGCCTGTGGAGTTTGGAGGCCTTGAGCTGTCTGAGCCCATCAAGGGTAACCCTGATCATGGCCAGCAATTCCTGACTGTCACAACTGGTGATAACAGTAATTGCTCAACCCACGTTCAATCGCAAGAGCGTAGGGATAGTCTCATCTGCGGCATCAGGAAAGCATCGTTCTGGTTGGGTTTGCTCTGCTTGGTGCTCTTGGCCGGTGCTATAGCTGCATCCGTCATTGCAGGATCGAAAGCAAAAGACCTGGGCCTAATGGAGCAGAGTTACACAGAGTAAGGGCCTCATGTGAGACTTTTCTGACACCGATGCTTACGGTTGATATGCAGGCTCCAAGCTTCAGTGTCTTCGCCATGTTCACCCCTTTCATCAAGCGGAAACATGAGCTGCATTCCAGTGCCCAAACAAGCTACGCCAGTACCAGGAGAGGCCTTACCGAATTGTACATCGCTCACCCCTCGCGAATACAGAATATCAGACTTGAATATAACTTTCATACGCGAATGCTCGACCGACTACCCGGAATATGACATTGGCCAAGTGCCGCTCACAACAATGGAGGATTGCATGAATCTCTGCGCGGCATTGAAAATTTCTGTTCAAAGTGCGTCGGGGCCCTGCATTGGTGTTGCTTGGAAAACCAGTGGAAAAGTTTCAGATAGGCAGGGAGAGGATTATAACTTTTGCTACTTGAAGTCAAAGAAAGATCGCAGAGTTAAAGGAGGCAGCGTTCCGACCATTGAGTCGGCTTGGATAAAAGGGGCAGAGAAGAACAAAGTGTAACAGGCTACTGCGTGTAGTTTTGTACAGAAAACCTCGACCTCCTGCGGAAATGAACATCCTACATTTGCCCGGTCTTGAGATTATCGGTTTCCCCTCGCTGAATCTTTCGGATTAAGACCGGGTTCGACGGGTTAGGAAACACCTGGAAATGTTATTAATAATCGTGCGGGCAGAAAAGGACAGCGATCAAGCTTATCTTACCTGGTTCTCGAAGTGCACACTCTTGTGTCTTCCTTGACCCTCCGGATTCTTGATATCATAATTCAGAAGGATAAAGGCAACGATGAGCTTGATTTCGATGTCGGCGAGAAATCGGCCAGGGCAAGCCGTCTTTCCGTAACCCCATCCCAACATATCTTTGCGAGCACTGACGTAGTGATGCTTGGCACTGGTCTCCTCATCCTCGTGACGCTTCTTGAGAAATCTGTATCCGTCAAAGTTGGTCGCATCTTCGTAGAAGTCGGTATCGCGGTGAATTGCAAAGGTTGGAAACTCTAGCTTGGTGCCCTTGGGAATAAATGTACCATCTGATAAGGTAACATCCTTCGTGGCGCGTCGCTGCAGGGTAGCTAGAAGCCTCTGTCAGTATCTTTTCAATCGGGGAGATGGGAGGTTTCATACTCAAGTTAGGTGAGTTCAGACGATGGGCCTCACGAATGAAGCTGTCAAGCCTGTGCATATCCCACAGAGCTGCCTTTGAGAGAACGCCGTCAAACTTGCGGAGAGTATCAACAACTTCCTGCCTCAGCTCTGGAACATACTCAGGATGAGAAGAGAGTTCGAAAAGAGTTTGCGTCAAAACGGCTGATGTAGTGTGAATGCCTCCAACTGCGAGATTCATCTGCTCCTTGAGGTGCATATCAATGATCGACGAAGAGGTTCCGGCTGCCTTGCGTGACATATGGTACAAGACACTCGTCGGCTGTGGTTCGGGTGATCCTTGGCTTTCTCGCTTGTTGAAGTTCTCAATGGCCCGCACTAGAATCGAGCGCCCGTCACTCAACTGACGTTGGATCTCGGAGTATTCCGGCAGGAACCTGTGAACCAATGGTCTCATGAAGACAGGCCAGAACTTCAGCTGGTGGGCATATGAGGTGCCAGACTGGACATACTCCGTAGTAAGGGTAATCCATGTATCGTTGTGCGGTGCCTGGTTGTCGATCATGACTCTGGCAGTGAGAATACCGAGCATGCGAAGCATCTTGGGGTATATGTTCACCGGAGTCCAGTCTGTGAAGTATCAAATGTCAAAAAGCCTGCATCATACCAGAACAAGTAAGGCATTACCTTCGTTGTCTCCCAAAGCTCCAGGAATGTAGCCTTGAATAAGTTCAGTGAACTCAGGAATGAACTTTGCTGTGTGGGTATGGCCATTAGAACATGCTGCCGACATAACTCATCATGCAAAGCCACTCACGCAGGTGGGGGATGATTTCTTTCTTGAAGGTAGTTAGAGAGAACTCCTTCAGCCCTCCCATGTAGGTGTAGCCGATAAGCAAATCCTACATAGGTTGATCTGTCAGTCTTGCCAATTTGAGTTACCCCAGCCAAGCCACTTACATGATCAAGAGAGTTGTGAAAGCTCAACCCAGGCTCTTTGGAAATCTCTTCCACATACTGATGAGGGAATACAAGCTTAACACCTGGAGTTTGCTTGTAAGCGACACCGATTTTCAATCGCTTCACGGATGTACACACCATCGGCAGTGTCGACACCAAAGATACGGTCCTTAAACTAAGGCAATCGTTAGCTCAACCTTCCAAACCAGCAATTGCGTCCTACCTGCTCGTATCCCTTCTGGACGATTCCTGGGGCATCAAAGCTGTATTGAGCTTTCCGCTTCTTGGCATCTTTGACATCGAATCCTACAAGAGGAACGTTGGGTGCCTTTGGCATAGAGTTGCGGAACGCCACCAGGGCGGCAACTCCGCAAAGGAGCACCCAGGCCCAGACTGTGGGCGTAGCTGACACGAAATCAGCCATGGAATAGTAGAATGTTGAGATTGACATTTCGAACTTCAGCGAAGCGTTGAAACACATTGAAGATGCCGTGATCCTTGAATCTTTGGATTCTTTTCCTTTTAATCAAGTTTACATAGAGACTCATCGTGTCATTGACGACATGACAATTTTTCTCCTTTGGCCCAGCAACCCACTCTGTCGCAGAATTCTCATCGCCACTCCGAAGTCCGCAACTTGCCGTGACAATTACAGATCGTGAATTCCTCATTGGTGGGCAAGACCCTGGCTTCGATGACAATGCGGCCACCCTAGGCGGATGATCGACCACTTTCTAACGGGAACGGAAGATCGACGAGCCAAGTCATAATGCTAAATCTCCGGCCGGATTCCCGCGTGTAACTCGGCGCAATTTCCATGAATGCGATGTCAGCTTGTGAGTTCCGATTTCCGGAATCCGAAATCCGGGTGGGGCAACTGGAAAGGCCGGCGACGCGAAGCTTAGCTTGGGCCATCAAAACTCACGGAAACAGATGGCTTCATTTTGACCGAGATCAATGTACTAACTCATTCAAGCCGAGTGGGATAGAGGCCGATGAGAACTTTGAGTCATGAGATATCAAATCTCGTCATTCTAAGTGTGAAACATGTGACTTCGTCAAGCTCGTGTACTGAGAATTCCTGTTTACGCAATTGTCATCTTAACGAAGTCAAACCAAACGCGACTGTTCTGCTTGAACCCAGAGTAATCAACAGATTTCACCAAAATGACTGAGCGCACGCCTCTGCGAGTCGCCATCATTGGAGGTGGCATAGCCGGCCTTGCAGCGGCTCGAGTTCTCCGCGAGCAACATGATGTCACCGTCTACGAGCGCAATGCGTCCGACACAGCTGAGGCTGGAGCAGCCGTTGGTCTTGGACCTAACGGCACAAAGATGGCAAAGTCTATGGGACTGACCAAAGAGTCTCTGAAGGCTGTTGTGTCGAGCGGCTTTCGCACTTTCGACCAAGCTGGAGCCTTACTCAAGGAATCTCGAATGGACTGTGCCAAGGCTTTTGGTTCAGAATAGTGGATGGTTCACCGGCAGGGTTTGAAAGACGCGCTTTTTGAGGCCGCGACTGGTGAGGGATCGGAATGGCCTGGAAAGCCAGCAAAGGTCGTTTTTGAGTCACGTGTTGAAAATGTTGACCCTGAAAATGGTTTGATCCAGCTGGGGAACGGGTCGATAGTTGAAGCTGACTTGATAATCGGTATGAATCACTCTCGCGTTGCTTTATATAGACTAACATGACTCAAAAAGGTGGCGATGGCATCCACTCAAAGACACGGGCAGCTGTTGTCGGGCTGGAACATCCACCGCCAGTGCCAGCCAACATCTCACTGTACCGTTTCACAGTGCCTCTCTCACAGGTAACGGAGCTTCTTGGAGAAATACCAGATGCTTTGAAGTCTGAAGACGGAACATTCTTGGCCTCATTCATCGCGACAGATGGGTCTAACAGGAATGCTGTCATCTATCCGTGCAGAAACAGAGAAGTCATGAATTTCGCCTGTGCTGTCCCGGACTCTATTCTCAAACAACAGAGTCAAGAGTCATGGACTCAGGATGGCGACCTTAAAGAGATGATTCGCCATTTTGAAGACTTTCCGCCGTGGCTGCACACCATAATGAGGTAAGAAAAGAGCCAATTCCTCACTCTACACTGCAATTATGCGTCGCATGCTGACCCATATGACCTTAAAGGAGTCTTTCAAATGTCAAGCTTTATCAGTTAAGAGACGCCGATCCCCTTCCTTCTTACAGAAGAGGGCACGTGGCACTTATTGGAGATGCCGCTCATCCCATGGTACCTTACCAGGGTCAAGGTGCGAATCAAGCACTTGAGGATGCTGAAGCTCTTAGACTTTTCTTGCGACCAGGTCTTACATCCAATGACCTCGCTGGGGTATTGAAGACATGGGACAGTGCGAGGCGACAGAGAGCTTCTCAAGTTCAACTGAACTCAAGGGTTGCAGCTGCCAAGGTTTCACCCGAAGTCATCTTACAGAGAATGAGATTCAACTGGACGTATGATGGAATTGAGGAGTTTCTCAAGTCTAAGGATCATTAGTTGCGCTATCCATATTGCTGTGGCAGCAGTTAGTGCTGTAATTAAGTAAAATCACGGGATCAGAAGATACGTCACAACCTTGTTTGTCCTTATATGTTGCAAACTGACTGGGCTTGGGACCAAGTCAATTAACGAGTTCACTAGTGAGACTATTTGACTTTTAAGATCATGTGATAAGATGAACAGTCCGCTCTCACGTGGTGACCTTTGAAACATCGCTCGTTATTGTCGAAATCTCTCCCTAAGATGTTGTTCTAAAGCAGTTGGCTTACGAATATGTTCCAACGACATGGTATCCTTCATCTTCCAAAGCCCCTGATCAGCTATGAGTGCAGCCGTTTGAGGAAGATACTCAGTGTATCTTGCCATGCCCTTCTCCCTGCGCATGCCAGAGACCTCGTTGGCTAGATCCACCAAGTCACCCTGGCGCCTTACTTCGACATAGGTTCCGGTCGTTTCCTCGTATGTCAACGCGAGGTCCTCGATGGTGTGCTCCCCGGATCGTATCCTGAAGAAACCGCCCTTGCCTTCCTTGACGCCCTCTCCGTCGAGGAGGATCTCGATGGTCCAAGCCGCTGCGTCATCCTGGTCTGTCCAAGAGTGAAGCTGCTTGTTTCCATCCCCCCAATACTTCATGACGGGTATGTCTCCAGTAGTATCAAATCCACCGGGTCCGTATGGAGTGTATAGCAAGTCCGCAAATACCCCTGTAAAGATGTATACCGGGTTGATGGGGCTTGTCATTGCCGCATGTTGCTCGAAGGCGATGTGCGAGTTGTAGTGTTCGAATTCTCCAAACTTGATTCTCGTCCAGTCATTATTCCAAGAGGATGCGATGAATATTTTGATGTTCGCACGCTCAGCAGCGCGTAGGAGTAAAAGATTTGCATCGAGGTCGAGTACCGGGTTTGGCGTGTAAGCGCAAACGACAGCATCAACTCCTGTGACGGCTGCGTCTAAGGCCGGAATGTCGTAGTAGTTCTGAATTGTGACGAAGGATTCCAATTCCCGATGAAGGTCGGCCTCCAGTTTCGCGGGGTCACGGCCCAAACCCCGAACTGACAAGCCGCGCGCCCTAGCAGCTCTTGCTAAACGACGCCCTAGGCTGCCGGTGATTCCCGCAATGAGAACGATCATGACGATACAGCCTGGGTAGAAATTGAGGGTGACGCGTGACTGCAAAAGCCTTCAACTCTGAACAAACCGATTTTCGACATATATAACTCCTCATTTCACGAATTCATCGGTTCGACAGATCTGGATGGAGGCGGGAAAGATATGGCCATGAAACTCTTTCGGTGACCGCTCGGGCACTGTTGTTGTCGGCGACCACAACGCAGTGCTTTCCTGAACAAAATTCTGCAAAACCACCTCTTTTGGGACACCAATGTCCGTTTAGTTGTCCGAGACTCAATTATGCTGATAAATCGATGCTGGCGATCTTCATTGTGCACCCTCTGTTGCTCAATATGCGCCGTGGTTTCCGCGGAGCCCGCGGGGTTTGGATCCTGGGCCTGCGGATGTGTGGTTTTTATCGCTGTCGTAGGGGCCGGCCTTGTTGAGTAATCGTCGTCACAATTGGCTATTGTACGAATAACACTCAGGCAACTTAGGCGAAAAGTGCCCTTTGCATACGTACGGGTACGAATAAGTCGTAATTCTCGGGTTTTTTTCTAATATCTTAGGCCCCTGGCGCGATTGAGACCCAGCTTGGCATTTAAAGACTCCACGACGCGACCCCTTTTGAGATTGAGTCCTCGGTTTCGGTATCGGGAACCAAGTTCCGGCTCCCACACTGGGGAGTCGGCGATTTTAGCGGCCGTCGGCCGGGTCCCCTTCGCCGGTCGTCCCATGGCTTTGTTCCAATCAGGAGCGAACCTCGAGAACAGGAAACGTCTTTTCAACGGTTTAAAACTAGTCATTTCGGCGCGATGCCACGTGTATTTGATCTCATTCGACGAGAGAGCTGTCGAGTCTATTCGCATTGCGCTGCCAACAGGGCGGGATGTCACCCTGAGTGGATTGAAGCTTTACCTGCATGGCCTGTTTATTAACCTACTGCCACAGGCGACTAGCAATAATCGAGACTATTAGGTGTCGTTTTCTCACACCTCGTAGAACATCTTTACATGAACCGAAACGCGTTGGCGCACAGAACCTCACCTAGACAAGACCAGCGACTTGGTAAGGGTGTGGAAGCACGGACATACCGCCGGAGCATCCCCCGAAGAGATCCACTTGAATTCACCACTAGACGGTATCAAGCAACTCGCGGAGCTCCGCGGCCATTGTCGGATCGGACAATCGGTCTTTACAAGGGAAAACATTTAACAAGAACGACCGACGATGCTTTTTCCCGTGTAAGTTTGATTTGTTTTCTCTTGACCGGCGAAAGGCCGAATGTCCAGAATCACGTACGCCAGCAGAAGCACTCCAATGCACATAATGAGCACGCTTGCGCAACCTAGCGTCTCACACCAATTTTGGACTCGGTCGTGATTACATCACCATTGAAACATGTGTTCATCCGATGTCATCGAGAGGGGTTGCTTGAACTCCCAGCACACCTACTCTATACTGCTATTTTGGACTTCTCATCTTCAAGGATTCGTGCAAATCAGCAGTGTAAACCATCATGTCCGAGATTCAAGACTTCAAAGTTGACATTCCGAAGGAGGAGGTTGACAGGCTGCAACGCAAGCTGAAGGACACAAGACTGCCAGGACGACCCGTTGTTCCTGATGCTGGAAAACGCTACGGTAAAATCACTGCATATTTGAACATTGAAGTTTGGCCTATCTAACTATTAACCCAAGGGCCTGAGTATGGCTGGGCTGAGAATCTCTACAATGCCTGGACCGACAATTTCGACTGGTATGAAGTACAGGAGGAGATGAACAAGGTTCCACACCACATCACCACCATCGAAGACTTGAAGATCCACTTTGTACATGCCAAGTCAGAGAATGCCGACGCGATTCCCCTTCTCACCATCCACGGCTGGCCTGGCTCGTTCTGGGAATTTAGCCAGGTCTGGGAGCCGCTCACACGCCCGAGCAATCCTGACGACCAGGCCTTCCACGTGGTCTCTCCTAGCATGCCTGGCTTTTGCTGGTCGTCTTGGCCACCACGCGCTGGTTGGAAGCTTCAGGATAACGCGCGGGTCTTCGACAAACTCATGAAAAGGTTGGGATACAACGAATACATGGTTCAATGCGGCGATTGGGGATCGTTTGTTGGTCGTGAATTGGGAGCCAAGTACACCGACTCTTGCAAGCTCGTCCATCTCAACTTTGCTCCGAGCCCGATGCCCGAGGGCGTGGAATACTCTGAGCGGGAGAAGAAAGTAGCGGAGAGGAACGAGGATTGGCTCAACAACCACATGGGCTATGCGGTTTGCATGAGAAGCCGAGTGAGTACCTTTTAGACCGACCCTCTTCTGTCCAGCTGCTGGACTTCATTCTAACGCATGCATCTCAGCCTCATACTATCGGAATTGCGTTGCATGACAATCCGATGGGTATCCTTATGTGGGTCGGCGAAAAGTACAACGAAGCAGCCAACCCTGAGAACCAGAAGAAGCCCTTCTGGACGAAGGCGATCCTGACGACAGCTTCGCTGTACTTCTTCACCGGATGCATTCTACCCTCGGCCTTGCCTTACTTCGAGAGCCCGACTCACGACAAGTTCCCCCAATTTGCGCTGAAAGAGGAAAACCGGATCAAGGTGCCCTTTGGATACACTTCGTTCTTATGGGACACCGAGCCAGGTTCGAAGCGCGCTGTGGAAAGAACCGGCAACCTTGTTTTCTACAAAGGTGAGCAAAGAGGACACATCAGAAACACGATCATCTGGTTTTCTAACTATTCGCAGAACGCGATGATGCTGGCCACTTTGCTGCACTGGAGCACCCCGAGGGTCTCATGCAGGATGTCCGGGAGCTGGCCTCGAAAGCCTGGAGGAACAAGCCCGAGACAGAGTCGGTTAGTGGGGGCTTTAGGCCTTCTCGCAGGCTGGTAGACTCCCGGGTTCGACCTGAATATCTGCCCTGAGCGGAGGTGCATACCTTACTCACACAGATTTCTGCACCATGAAGAATGTCGGAACTTAGATGAAATTAAGAACAGCACCGAAACCGACGGCATAGATGCGTTTTTCAAGTCATATCGCTTTTCCCAGGACACCTGGTTGTAACGTGTGGCGTCTCTTTTCAGTGCCCTCACCTCTGTACTCAGCAACATCAACGCGGCTTTAGTTATTCCCGTGGCCACTAGCCCAGCGTATTTTGTCTGCGAGGGACCTACTGAGACATCCAAGCTCGCCATACGTCATGAAATTTAAGCCAGTTGAAATAGGAGTAAACGAATTGCAAGATAGCCACAGAATTATCGGCCTGGGTCTCTTGAAACTATAGAAAGATGATTTGGTCAACCTTCAGCCTTCAAAGTCATGTCTTTGGAACGCCATTGAGGCGCGGTAAAATCGCAAAGCTGTATTAGACCTAGCACAGCCAACTGTGCCTCTCAATCCTTCTGCCGCTCTAGGCTGCCACAGTGTTGCCTACAGACCCCTGAAGCTAGGCTCGCGACTAAGTGGGGGCTGCCTTCTCATATATCAAGCCAGCTGAACTGCACTTCTGCGGATGACAGTGAGGTCGAGTTTCTTCTCCTTGTTTACACTTATCACAGTAATCACACCATGGAACTGAACGATTTCCCGACAGAGGTGCTGGGTCTTATCCTTCGATCGCTCTTCGACGAGAAGGGTGAGTACGGCGAATTCGTGCACGGCGACCATGACATCGCCAACGCCCGATTGGTATGCCAGAAATGGAACACGCTTGCGACACCTCATCTCTTCGAGACAATCACGCTCGTACACCATGATGCCCCGGAAGCCGACTTTGACGAGGACGAAGATGTAGAATAAGCAGACAGCAGCGAATTCCGAATCTGGAACAAGATGGTCGACAACGACACCATCCGCAACGTGGCTCAGTGCGCGGTGATCAGGAGTGCCCCCGAAGATTTGGCAAATGACGGTGACTGGGAGATCTGGGAGGACTGGAAGAACAAGGGCGAGTTCCCACGATTCACTAATGCTGTGGCCCGTATCACTGAGTTGAAGAACTTGAGAATGTTGCACCTGCACTTCGGCGACAAATGCCGAGGGGAAAGGGCAGAGTCTACTACGGCTTGGGATGATGGATGGGAGGACGGCGTTGAGCCTCTTGGTGCTCGATCCGCAACTCTCAAGACGGTCTTCGACGCGATGGCAACCCGGGCTAAGGATTCAGATGCCACCAACATACGATGGCTGAGACTGGAGAACGTGCAAAATACTTCCCTCGAAAGCCTGGTTACGTCGGAGATGGCAGACACAGTCAAACACATCACTCGGCTGGATCTCCTGGTTCTGGAAGAATGCAACGAGCACGGTCCCGACCACGACCTTTATTGCAAGGAGCGATGGCTATTCGAACCTCACCTACAAAAGGAGATCTTGCCAAAACTCTCCGACTCTCTGACGACATTGACTCTTGGCTTTCAAGAGTATTGGGGAACTGCGCCTGGTTACTTTGATGGAAAGGGACTGGAATTCCCACATCTCAAGACGCTCAACCTCATCAACTTCGTTATTTCCCACCATGACCACTTCGACTGGGTCTTGGCACAGACATCCTTGACAACGCTGCGCTTGCTCAACTGCCGCATCGTCTCTCACCTGCGTATCCATGGCGAACTACTGACTAAGTCGGGCACGCCTACCCATGATTGGGAACGATGCCCGCATGGCGCATTTGGTTTCACGTTCAACGACGACCGTGTTTACACGTTCTCGGGGAGATGGGAAACCATTTTCAACGGCATCCACACAAAGCTCACGAATCTCACCGACTTCTACTTCGATACTGTACAATGCTTGAATCATCCTTTCAGACGTTTGGAAAACATGAGAAACCGTCTGTTCCCCAATCGTTACATTGTCTTGGACTCTGGCCTTCTCCCTAGCCCGTGGATTGAGTCTTCCGAACGCGACGGCAAGATGGAATTTGGGAATAACGACCCTACCCCAGTTGCGCCAAACAGCCCGGACAATCGCTACAATGGGACATGCGAGCTAAACGTTGAGAAGGAGTTATCAAGATATGATTTTCGAGCGTTCGACTCGTTGATCAGAGCAACGTGGAACAGAAAGAATGGCTGGGATTGGTGGTCATCAAGATGCTCTCCGCCGATCACTAGACCAACTGCAAGGCCACGTCCAGCAGCTGTTTTCGGTGCCTCAGCTCAGTAGGTTAGATTGCAAGGTACAGCAATAGTTGAATACAAGACTGTTTGTATTGATGAAGATCAAAACGCTATGAACATGCCTCATATATGACTTCCTCCACTACTTAATGTCTGACCACGACTCTATTTAGCTGTACCAAACAATGTTGGCCGGGCCAGACGACAGGCCGAGGTGGGCAACAGCTGCCGCAGTCGTGGAGGAGCCGCTAGCGTCAATCTTCCATACTTCCAGGAAGTTCGAGCCGCTGTCAGTGATGCCAAAGTAGTCCTCGCTGAACTTGGCAGGGGAGACCGCGTTCGCAGAACCACCGCTGTTCGTGGTGGGGAGGAGGAAGAGCTGCTCGGTAATAGCGCCGGTGGAGCTGTCAAGGGCAAAGGCCGAGACGAATCCCGGGATACCAACAGTGCGGGATCGCGTGGCAGCGATGAGGTACTTGGGCGCGGTGGCGTTCGAGTTGCTGCTGGGAACGGAGAACATGACCTCGTCGGCCCAGTAGGAGGAAGAGTTGGTGTATCCTGAGTGGGAGTTAGCAAGCGTATTCGGCAAACCCAAATTTGATGAAACTTACCGTCGGGCAGCAGAGGGTAGGTGGTGTTGGTGAACGTCAGCTTGCCAGTAGTGGCATCACGCTTGTAGGAAGCGATCGTGCTGGCTGCCTCGTAGACGACGTAAACCCAGCCTCCGTTGGGGTGAACGGCGAGGTGACGGGGATCAGAGCCCTCGGCGGCAGCAGCAAGGTACTGAACCTCGGTGACTTCACCGGTGGTGTTGTCGTAGGAGTGAACCCAGACAGCGTTGCCCATGTCGTCGGCAGAGTAGATGAAGTCGTTGTTAGGGCTCATGTCGGTTCCGTGGACGCCGGCGGCGCTGTCGTACGTGACATTCGCAGTAGCCTCCTGGAGGACGCCATTGTCGTCGACTGTAATGGCCAAGGAAGAGCATCCGCCTCCGTAGGGGGTACCGAAGACGGTGTAGGGGGAGTCGGTGGATGAGGTGATAAAGTTGGCGTTGGAGCCTGTTGGGGGTCAGCTCAGGTTCTGGCATTAAGTTCACGACTAGACTCACAGTTTGACGACAAGCTAACGTTGCTAGCGTACTCCAAGCTGAGGTCGTCGGTGATAGTGTAGCTCTGGAAGTAACCTGTAGTACCGACATAGAGGTTCTTCAGGCGGGACTAGACAGGTCGTTAGCCGTGCCACTACACCAACATATGGAGCACCAACTTACATCAAGATGGATCCATTTGGATCCCGATGATGCATCGGTGGTGATGTTGTTAACGAGGGTGAGAGAGGAGGTCTCATCGTCGAACTCGACGCCGACGATGGTGCTGCCGGAGAAGAAACCAGAGTAAAAGTAGTGAGTGTCAGCCAGAGCCGGGACGGCAGCCGCGGCCAGAGTCAGTAACGTAAACGAGCGCATGTTGATGTGTCTGAGGAGTTGGGATGAACAGGTCGGTCATAATCATCTGGGCATCTTGGCCATAAGGGAGATATATACAGAATCTATAAAGATGTTTCTACCGTCGAAATGATGATTGCCGAGGGCTTTGCACCAGGACAATCACTATCCCACATCACGAGGTAACTCAGCCCCATAGAATTAAGGGATGTTGCGCGGCTCAATAAGGTATACCAAGCTTTCCTACTTGGGGGATACAAGTCTACCAGTCGGAAGATCGCTGTGGAGAACGCCCCTTTGCTGTAAAGAAACAGAAACTAGATGAAAAACATAGCAACAGGAAACATCCGCCTCCGCGTACAGCCGTAAAGGAGTCGCGTCCAGCCAACTAGAGCGCCAAGAATAGATCAAGGTGTGGCTTCTCCCGTGGTGACGAAATTCAAGGGGATTGGCCTATGAGGGGGATTACGCTGCCTACTGACAGGCGCACGCGTAATCAGGATCTTCGCCCAATCTGATTGCAGTAAGGGGCCGGTAGGCATCCCACAATTCGGGCAGGGTAAACAGGGTCGTCCCGCCGCTAGGAAATGCTTGTTTCAATCTAAGTGGCACTGCACGGCGTCGTCCACGGTGGGCAATTCGTCAATTTCTTAAAGTTTTTGTTCCGGGGTGCCGCCCACATTCCGCAGCAGTCGGCCGGGGCGGATGGTACGGAGCTATCCCTTCGGGCCATTCGTCACGGCCATGCCGACTCCCGTCCGCTGCGCCTGACTGAGCCAGCAGGCTGCGGAGGAAAAGAGAAATGGCGAACAAAATCTACTTGAAGACGAAAGATCTTCCCGAAAACATCTGCCTCCTGTGCCATACGTAGCCACCATATATGTAACCCAGGGTGCGTGGTCCTCTAGATCGGCTCCTTGTTCGACATGAATTTGGAAAGCTTAAACCAACTGTGCCCAAAGAACATCTTCTTGGCAACAGGCACCATTGAAAAAGTTTGATACGACACTGGATATGGTGTAGATAGAGGATACTTGGTATTGGACAGGTCAAAATTGCACCCAACCACACTGGCCCAACCCCAAAAGCGTCCCTAATTCATTACAAAGTATTGATCACACAAACAGCTATCCACCATGCAACCATGGCACCACATGCTACTCTTGGAATCCCGTTCGCCTTTGAAGTTCCTGTCGCTGTGGCGTCTGTTGCAGAGGGCGAGCTTGTAGTGGGTGTTGAGGTGCCTTTTACGGAGGATGTTGAGCTGCTTTCTGCGGAGGATGTTGGCCGCGCGAGAATCAATGTCGAATTTGTCACAACAGGGCATTGTGGAGATCCTGTCTCCACTGCATCCTGCGCTTTGTGTACCAGTATGACTGGTTGAGTGGTGATCAAGGCATCTGGGTACGCTGTAGAGCCAGTCGAATCAACATCTCTTACTGTGGTCGGATATGTAGTCTCAGTCCACGTGGTCCATGAAAACTCCTCGGTTGTTATCGTTCTACCATGGTAGGTGTATGTAACGTTGACCTTTGTAGCAGCGGCGGGGTGAAAGATGACAGAACAGGCAGTACTTGCGGTGTACAAGCTCCTGGGTACTTCGGAATAGCAGCCAGGGCCAAACGGCTGCGCTGTGTAGCCGCTGTGAGACGTAAATCAATCAGTCAAACTGTCTAGACGATGAGAGCCAGAACGAGCTGGGGCACTGCAAAAGAGACAAGTTGTGGGAAAGCGCAGTTCACTCACCAAGGACAGCACCAAATTCCGGTTTCTCCAGGCTCGAGAGCAGACATGACCATGTTGGGAACGGGGTTCATGTAGGGGGTTATCTGAGACAGAGTTTGGGTCTCGGTAGAGCTTGCAGTCTTGGTAATCGTCAGGGTCGGGTCGGCAAAGACGCCGCTCAGGTCGCACGACGTGGCATCGTATCTGATGGCCGTTCCGGCAGGAGTCCATGCGGATGGGCAAACAAGTCCTGGTGAGTGGTAAAAAACAAGACTCCTTGTAGATATGTTCGTGGCGTTGAGGAGTAGATTAAGAAGCGCAATTCCGACGTCGGGTACACATTCATCGTAGGGGCCTGGGTCTTCCAGAGTGCAGTTTTCTTGCCAACCCCCCCGACCAACATCAACGCCATTGCCAAGCTGGACAGTGACTGGTTTGGTGGCGCATGATGGTGGAGCGGTCCAAGTTGTCGTTACATCGCCGGCATTCACAAGAATAGCACCTTGAACGGTTGACGAAGGCATTGCCGCGGTAGAGTTGGGTGACCTGTTGTGAAAAGGTTCGAGACTGGAAACATCCGTGGTTCAAATAGACGCGGTCATGGTTTTCTGCCTCGACAGAGCACCCCTTCTTAAAGGCCATGAGTGAGGTTGTTGACTTTGCTGGCTGAAGGGACTGGCAGGTGCTGAAATGCTGAAATGCGGCACAGTCCACTCATGTTCGACCTCAAGGGCTTGGCCTGAATATCAGGGAGGGCCTCGATTGCTTGAACATGCTAAGCGAGTGCTGCACGCTATGCTTAAGTTGGTTATTTAGACGTCACTGGCTCTGCGTCACTTGAATTCCAAGGAAATTGCCCATCACCCTCATACCAATTGATTCCTAATGCTTCTTTGCCCTAGACAAGGTAAGAAACCCTGTGCACTTCGTATTGGTCAACTTTCGAAAAGGTCAGCACCAAGTCGTCATGGTATTATCCTCAAGCGCCTAGTACAAACGACCCAAATCGGCTTGTTGCCCGATCGCCTGACATTGCGCCCCGGTAGCCTTCGCTCTGGAATCGAAACGCTCAGTCGTCGGGCGTCTGCATTGTTTCGGTTCAGTCTCCCAGGGAACTTTTGAGTCCATCTTTACTCGCCTCAGGGGACCTACTAAATAGGATTGGCCCCTTATCATCGCGATATGCACCTCGACGGGTGCAAGGGATTCGATATGCGCCGTGATAGGCCGCTGCTGACATCACGTGTGATACCCCCGCCTCTATCAACAGAGTACATGTCTCACCGCTCGCAAAATGTCGCAGCCTGAAGCCTCCCCGTTGGACGCTAGTTTTGGAGCTTGAAGCTAGCTAGATCGGCTGAAGATATTGCTTTATGATCTTATGCGGTCCGTTTTGAATTATGGACCAGAGAGTGTTTGAAAAGCATTTGCGCAAGTGCACCCACGTGTGCGAAGCCACGACTTACCTCGAAATCCTTAGCTATGATGTGAGCCGGACGTAATCTACCGCATACTTGCCCGTTGCAAGACTGACGTTGCTTTTCTTGAAATAGGGTGGAAACAGCAAAGCCTTCAAAGGTCCTCTTTCTGATGCCCAATTGACGAGATTCTTTCGCGCAGAGGTAGGTGTTTCTGTAGCTGCTGATGACAGCAACTAGGCTACGACCATTCCGGCTTCTACCCCTTGAAGTGTGGAAGACACCTGCTTACTTTTGAAATACGGCCAGAGCGAATTCAACCCAAGCTCTCGCTTAAGCCAAGCCCAACCATCAAGTAGTCTTCGCTTTTTGTAAGTAGTCTCAAGCCTGACCATCAATCATTGTCGCTGATTCGCGGGATACCCTCGCTACGTAGGCTGCAAATCGGCGCAGAGGATCCGGAAACATTCACCCCATTGACGCTTTCATTACATCCCTACCACTTTGAGTCGATGCTTAGAGATATGAGGCTACCTCTCCAGGCTGTGGAGCTCACGGGCATTGTTGGACCTCTTTTTTGGCATCGCTATACCATGCTGGATGGAAATGATCCCCATCTTCGTAAGTCTTTCAAAGGCGTCTCCCGTGTTTCGTGCAGCCTTACAATGTGGACGTTTTACTGACATCATATTCGTAGAGATCATTTGCGGCAAGCACGATATGCGCAAACAAGACAAGACAAGAGGTTGGCAATTGGTCCTCTCCTACTCCTTCAAACGCCGACAAGTCACGGCATTTGTCAAAGGAACCCCGACATCTATTATTTCAGACAGCATTGATGACCTCGAAAATCGTGCCAACGAGGCCTCGCATCCACTTTTGTTCCCAGTCATTATTCTTTCCCATCTCATCTCGATGAAGACCGAACTTGATCAACGAGAGTCCCGCACTTTGATCAGACGACTGGAACAAGCCATCAGTGTAGATGAAGCCACTACAAGAGAACCTAGTTATTACAATGATGGCATGATTGATCTCAGGGCCGTGGCAAGAGATCTAACGGAGTGTCACAGACGAGTCTTGCATAAACGCCCGGCCCTGTGGTTCAAGATACTTGGTGCGATGGAAGACGCTATGCAATCGTTTTGGACGAACATCCCATCATTGAGAAGACGGAGGACATGGAAAGGCTTCACTCCAGTCTTCAAGATTGATTGAGCCTTCAAAGAGCTCGGCTCGTTGGCCTTGACAACTACACTTCTGTTTCCATTGAACGCCTGGACATCCAAAGGAGCATGGTATGTCAGTCCTCGTACCAAACAATTTCTTTGCTGCTGACTGATATGATCTAATACTTAGGTATCGTTCATTACTGCTGAAATCGCCCAGGATGACTCAAAGCTTAACCTCAAGATTGCCGGCGATCAGAGACAGCTGTCAAATGACAGTAAGAGCGATAGCAAGGCTATGAAAGCCTTGTCACTGCTGGGAGCCACATTCCTCCCAGGCACCTTCCTGGCATCGATTTTCAGCATGACCTTCTTTGACTTTCAAGAAGGTAAGAGTAACCGTGGCTAGTTTCAACTTGTATGAATGATATCGAACGTTAATGACAAAATTACAGGATCTTCGCTATCACCAAAGATATGGATCTATTTTGCTTTCACCATTCCGTTAACAGTACTGGTTGTGCTAGGTTGGTTCTTGTGGGAACACAACAGGAAGCAACCGAAAGAAAGCGACTTCCCAACATTTGGCATAGGAAGAACCGCTACTGAGTTGACCATCTTGTCAGAGTTGAGGCAGGCATAATGGCATGCAGGACTGTCAATCCAGTCACTTTTGGACGTGCTTTTACGAATATTTGCAACGCTTGCCAGCTCACTCCGCGATTACGTTAATTTAAAGGAATACTCCGAGATCATAATATTCCTCTGTAAGTAGACAGCGACATCTAATCTAAGTTCGCTATGAGTTCCCTATGACCAAGTCCAGAATCGTGAGGTTGGGGCCACTCCATGCCTTCCTACCGCGGACAAGCCACAGAGTAATTGCTAGAACTAACACAAATACCATGACTGGTCCACAGTAGTTCATGTTCTCAGCGGTGACGGGGATGGTTGATGGGAACGGCAGGAATACGATGACGTAGAGGGTATAAGTCAATGCAAAAGCATTGATATACAACCCGAATGGGCCGAGATTCCATTCTCCAAGTTCCACGCCTCCAACCTTGGACACGCGAGCGTATAGCATGCTGCTGATTGCGATGGCATAGCTGATGTATAGAGCCATGGACGACAACGAGGCAATTGCGCCAAATGCGACGTAACTAGAGCTGCCCATGTTGAGCAGACATAGAGCACAGACAATAAAAACGGTGACGATGATAGCCCGGATAGGTACGCGGTGCTTTGGGTTGACATAGGCGAGGTATGCTGGCATTCCGCCATCTCTTGACCAAGCCCATGTAAGACGAGAGACCGAGGCGATGTTGGCGAGGTTTACGCTGAAAGAAACGACGAAAAGACCTGTGATCATTGCCGTTGTAGCGCCCTTTGATCCGGTGATAGCCAGGAGAATGGCGAGGATAGGGGAGGAGGCGTTGAGGGCATCATCGACAGAACCCATGGAGACCAAGATGACACAGACCATGATGAAGCCCAAGCAACCATTCATGAAAATGGACCAGAACATGGCGCGAGGAACAGCCGACTTGGCCTTGCGGGTCTCTTCACTCATGTGGATTGCACTGTCAAAACCTGAAGCACCTGTTAGTTCAAAGTCATTAAGACGGCGCACAGGGAGCCTTACCAGTGAAACTCCAAACGCAGGTTAACATTCCCAGGTTCCATGCAACGTAATTGTCCGTCCAACCCGACGCGAAATTGTTTTCAAGGAAAAAGCTGCTGTCGTGTCGGGTGCCCATGACAGACAAGACAACGACGAAGACAACAAAGAGACAGACATGGAGCACACCAGCGACGAGCTCGACCCAGGGGATGGCCTTGAAGCAGTACGTGTTCATCAGCCCCTGCATCACGCACATGGCAATGACGAGCACTGATGTATGCCAGCCGCCGGGAACGTAGTTCTCGTGATTGAGTTGGATCATAGATTCCAGCAGGATGATGGTGACATTCGCGATTCCGGCGAGTAGTGAAACGTAGCCAAACCATGTCGACCATCCCTGGATCCAAGTTGCAAAGCTCTTCACTCTCGCCGGCGCCAGATGATATGTCCAGTGATACTGGGCCCCAGCAACCGGCTGGATAGAAGCCATTTCACCGAGTGAGGCCGCTTGGGAAATAGCGCCGAAGAAAACGATGATGAAGCTGAAGATGAATGTCTGTGGGCCTCCGTTATACAGGGCGAAGTACATGTTCCTGAACAGCTCAGCCACGTCCAAAGCTTCTTGAGTGGTTATGACCTACGTGCACATGCCCTCCCATAAGGCCATATACGTCAGGGAGAAGGCGAACAGCTGCGAGAATGAGAACACCCTTCGCGTTCTCGTCTGATTGTACACATCGGGTCCATGCGTCGACTCGGTCGTATTGATCTTGGATGCGTCCTTGCCGGTCGGCTGCATCTCGATGCCTTCCGCTGAAGACATTTTGACTGAATGAGATTCGACAAAACCAGAGCCGAGTGTTCGGTTGGAAGAAAGAGTGTGTCAGACAAAGGTCGGTCAACCTCGAAGGTCTGGAGTTGCGAACCCTTTTCTGGGATGACAGGATCGGGCCGGGATAGCATGGGCGGACAAGAAAACTCAAACCGATTGCTGCGCCGTTCGCAGATAAATATCGCTGATGATTGAACGCAACGGGGGCTGCAAGTCTAAGACCCAGCTACGTGCAGCATTGCCGAAGGGTTTGTCGAACCGGCGGAGGTGGTCCGAAGGCGAAGCCATTAATCGCACAACAGTAGTACTGCAGACGGCAAAGACCAATGACAGCAGTTCATCTCTGACTTCTCTCCAATCATGCGCTTTTTCTCAGTCTGCCGGCATCGGTCCTTCTCAAGCCTCTCAGCAGATTCACCTCTCGACGGGGAGTCATCCCCGCCAACTGTAGCCTTGGTTGTGGGCTTCTGGCCGGGGGGTTACATGCGGGGGCAACCTTTTCATCTCTTCACGGGCCACGCCGGCTTGCCGGGACCCATCCTGATCATCGCCGTGAGTCTTTGGTTCGAAGGACCCTTGATCGCCGGGTGCAAGGAATTTGTTCCCGCGAGCGAGATTCTCATTCCAGATTATCTTTCTGACACGATTCACCAGCTGGGATGGAAGATTTCTGCAGCCGCTGAGGCAGCACGAGCTAGCATTCTGCCGATGCATGTTTTCTTTTGGATAGCCGAGGGGATACCACGATCCGTTTCTCATTAGAAACATGGCGCTTTTTGAACAAGCCTCATCCAAGCAAGAATTGGCACGGGCCGACCCACGAAAGCACATCAGCCGCTCTCATTTATCCAACGCGATAGATCGCGAAGGCACGACATTGTCTTGTACGAAGGCAGTCATCTTTGTCGTGCTGTAGACCATGAAAGTTGTCTGCCGATGGTGCCGGGCAAGACTATGACCGAAATGAAGAAGCCCTGTTCCAACAGCTTTTGTTTGTTTCTCCAACTCCACCTGCGTACATATCTTCATGATTCTTCGACCCACTCGGGAAACTTCTTCTTCACCCTTGTCGAATGCAAATGGTGCAGAACCGAAATTTCAGATGGCATGGTTTACGTGTCTAGCAGTCGAATTTGCGCTCCCAAGATCATGGGCAACCTGCTTGCAAGGAAAGGCAAAATAAGTCATCCAAACAAGCAGATCGGATCGAAGAAAATCAGGGCGAGACTGACCGGACAATGCGTAAGACCCTTGTCAGGACATGAAGGGACCTTGACGTGGTCTCTTCCACTGCTGTGGAACTTTCCACTAAACGACTCATCCATCCCCTCGGGACGGCGAACAGAGTTTGTATGGTACCGGGATGGAGAAGCCTTGCGATCCATGGGGCACACTTGCCTCGATTCATGTCGAGAACTCTCTCCGATAGCTCGGTAGAAACGACTCAAGGCACCATCAGTAGCCGGCCCTACAGCTACACTGATCCTATGCTGACAGCTGTAACCTGCCTAATAATCACGAGCTGGGGACACGGTGTAGCCAGCACATCTCCCGGAGTATACCGTCCACTATTCAAAGTTTACTGGGCAGAAATTTCGTCCCAATGTCTACATCAATCGCCATGAACTTTATGACAAAGATTCCCGGTGGGGTGGTGGAAGCTGAAAGGGAGTTCATCAGCTTCTGAAGTACTCGCGTTCTCCCCGAGCCAATGTCACGTCGTAGCAGCGTGCAACATCATGCCGTTCGATCACGCGCCAGCGCCGCCCTTCTACGCGTTGAAGGAAGACGACAAAGCTGCACTTGCAGTCGTCTCTGCCTTAGTATTCCTCATCTACGCCATCATCGGCATCACACTGAAGCTCATCATCCGTCTCAATATCACATCTCTCAAAGCCCACGATGTGCTCTTATTGATATCTGTAGCTCTGCTATTCGTGCAGACCACATTCGTCATCACGGCCTGCAACCACGGGCTGGGTCGTCACCAAAATGTGATTCAGCCTGCAGAACTCAAAGCATTCTACAAGGTAAAGGAGCCCCCCAGAGATGCATGCCATCTGATCTTACAGTTCTCTGATATAGTTATTCTACGCATCGTCCATCTTCGCAACTGCTACAGCAGCAACAACAAAACTGTCGTTGTGTCTACTCATTCAGTCAATCAATAACCACGGCAAATTTAACATTGCCAACCACCTACTTTTCGGTGTAGTCATTGCGTGGATGATGTCTGGTATTACAGCCGAAGCTCTTCAGTGCTCACTTCCGAGACCATGGCTTGCCATCAGCCTGGAAAACTGTCCTAGGCGAGAGGTTGTCTACCTCTACAATGGAATAATGGACATATCCACCGACATCGTGCTCTGCTTCCTTCCAGTCGCAATGATGTGGAAGGTCCAGACCACCGTGAAGAGAAAGCTACTGGTCATCGCTTTGTTTGGGACTCGGATCATGTATGTTCATCACCCAGTTCTTACCTGCCATTTTTGCTGACTATGCTATCTTCAGTGTTCCTATTCTGTCAATTCCTGGACTCATCAGCACGCATACTCTCGTCACGGACTACACGGATAGCACTTGGCACGCTGTACCGCACGTCATCTGGCTGCAGTGCACACTGGGCCTTTCAGTGATGACAGCCTGCATCCCGAGCCTAAAAGGAGTCATCGACAGTCTCATGGGCTCAACGTCTATGGCCACGATTCAGGCGCCCTACCAGCTGACCTCGTCAGGCGGAGATGAGAGCGGCAGGCTCCACGCCACAGCCATCGTCGGAGGAACCAACTCGCGATATGGATCACATCTGACGAGTGGAGCAGCGAATTCGAGGGCCACACGAAGCAAATCCTTACGCCCATCCGATTGGCCAGTTGTGGTACAGGGACATGTCCACGAAAGTCGGAAAGACAAGGAGGAGGGGGCTTACAGAACCGAGAGTAATGAGGATCTGGTACCACAGCGGCATGAGAGCCGATCAAGTTCTCGTGAGGGATCATACAAGTCCTCAGAGGCTGGCTATCGGTTGTAAAATCTCTGTTATTTCAACTGAAGAGAAAAGGATCGCTTAGAATTTCCTTCAAGTGGCACTGATAGTTCCACCATATTTGGGGACCGGAAACGAGGCCACACCGGTGTGGAAACTGGCGCGATATTTCAAAGGCAACCCCAGATCCAAGAGTCCTGTTGGAACCAACATCATTCGCAGCTTTTACCGCAATGAGACAGTGGAGAGGATCGTCGTTCATTTAATAAGATTTCATACAAACCCGGGGTTATGTAACAGTCGTTCGAGGCAGACCTTCAGTGAGGACTCACGCCTGAAAGACGCCGAAGGTTTTACTGAAATAGCCTGAGCACATCCAGATAGCTCCCCGGCGGATAAAAGTGGTGACCATTCTTATTTTCTCTCATTTATCAACCATCTCCGTTCGACAGGGCTGAGAGCAAATGAGATGCGCGGCGCATTTGGTGACCCTCATTAAGTGGTGCGATGTTGGTGGATCGATAGCGGGTCGCAGCTTTGGCGCATGCAGGCCACTTTTCCCAGCCATGGCAGTTATCGGCCGTCGGGTGAACAGCTTTTAGTGTAATGGAGGGGGTTCTTTCTATGTCACTTCCAATGTGAAATGCCTTTAGCGTTGTACGCCCAGTATTTAGCTGTGTTTTGCTGTTATCTAGGCGCAGTGAGTAATTGACACCCAATTTTCCATGAGGATGAGGTAAGAGGTTCCAGGGGTTGGAGCTCAGCTTTACTAAGTAAACCGCAATGAGACCAATCACTGAATACCGAGAAGTTGCAAAGACCATGAATTACTAGAACTCTTGTAAATGGAGTACCAGGCGACTCATCAATGACATAATTATCAATAAAGAGTAATGAGCGTTTGCCTGCGCTGAGCGGTGGACAGCGGTTCTCAGACTCATAATGTTGTGGCTGTTGATACACTCGTAGCACCATGTCAACAAGCACTGGAGCTTCAATGCCCGTCTTCGAATGAGTCTCTCTCTACTCACTCGGAATCGCTTTCAACGGGCCTTCATCATGTTTCCAGCCACACTGTTCAATGCATTCTTTACATGATCTTACATAACATGCCCCCCTCACATTCCATCTGTGACGCAGCGGCCATCATGCGTCCACCAGTCGGGTTCGGATCTCGGAATGCATGGCGTTGTGGCACACAGCATCTGAGGCGTTTTTAGTGGAGATGGGAGACCCCACAGACCCGGTCCGTTCACAGCTGTGAGCAAAACTTTTTCTCGTCCGGCTACATCAGCCGCTGTGACCGGAACTCTGTTTCTCAATTTGTCCCAATCAAACACATCTTCTCTCCCTTCAATTCGCACGGATTTACCCTCCCGGCGACGTCGACCACATGTACCAGCACACCCTCTCCTAAAATTAAGCACATGCGCGTAGCGGTTTAGCCGTCCATCAACCTAATTTCCGTTGCTCGTCTGTCCCCCTTTGCTCTTCAATCCCAGTCAAGCCAGCCACGTCCCTTTGCTTTTCCACCAATCTTCTTACCTCCGATCCGCTCCGTTACCCCACGCCCGTCTGCCGCCCTATTACGGTGCTGCTAATCGGGTCGCCCGTCATGGACCACCGCGATCGCGATCGCGACCGCGACCGCGACCGCGATGAGGACGAGTACCGGACCGGCGAGACAACGCCGCTGCTGGCGGACCAGCCGATCCCCAAGTCGGAGCCCGTCACCAGCAGCTGGTTGACCGAGTCACGGCTGCTGTGTCAGTACTCGCTGCCGCTCATCGCCACGTATCTGCTTCAGTACTCCTTCACGGTCATCACCACCTTCGTGGCAGGTCATCTTAGCGCCGATGACCTCGCCGCCGCGAGTATTGGTCTGACAACAATGAACATCATCGGATTGGCCATCTACGAGGGTATGGCCACCGCTCTCGATACTCTCTGCGCCCAAGCCCACGGTTCTGGGCGCCTCACTGCCGTTGGACTTCATGTCCAACGCATGCTCATCCTGATGGCCATCGCCACCATTCCCATTGGCGCTTTTTGGATATTTTCTCCAAGCATCCTCTCGGCATTCGTCAAGCAACATCATTTGGCTATCAAGGCCGGTTCCTTCCTGCGAGTCAGCTTGATCGGAATTCCCGGATACGCCGCGTTCGAGGCTCTGAAGCGCTTTCTACAGGCTCAAGGCGACTTCAAGAGTGCTATGATCGTTCTCATCATCTGCGCCCCGGTCAACGCCCTACTCAGCTGGCTCTTCGCCTTCAAGCTGGATATGGGCCTCGAAGGTGCCGCTCTGGGCCAGGCCCTTGCCAACGACCTCCGGCCTATCCTCCTGCTCATGTACATCGTCTTCTTCGGCCAATGGTCTCACCAATGTTGGGGCGGCTTCTCTCGAAAAGCTTTCCAGGAATGGGGCACGCCCGTCAAGCTGTCAATCGCAGGCTCGCTGGTCAATGTCGGCGAATGGGCTGCTTTTGAGATCTTGACCCTCAGCACTTCATACCTTAGCACCGAACATCTCGCCGCTCAAACGATCTTGACCACGATCTCGGTCGTCATGTGGCACATCCCCTTCTCCATCTCCGTCGCCATCTCGACTAGAATAGGACACCTCATCGGCGCCGGACACGTCTCCATTGCCCGTCGGGCAAGCAGCCTCTACGCCGCCGTCTTCACTATTGTCGGCATGATCGACGGCGTTATCCTCTTCCTCTTTCGAAATCAACTCGGACTTGTCTTCTCCGAAGACGCCGCCGTCCAGGAGCTGGCCACAAAGTCTATGCTCGCCGTCGGCGCCTTCCAACTCATCGACTCAATCATCTGCGGATGCAACGGCGTCCTCCGCGGTCTTGGCCGACAGTCTGTTGCGGCCTGTGTTGTCTTCGCCGTCAACTACATCGGGGCTGTGCCCCTGGCGGTATGGCTTGAGCTGGGATCCCCTGCAATGGAGCTCGACGGTGCCTGGATCGGTCTCGGCGGCGGTATGGTGCTGATTGCCATCATAGAGTGCATCTACATGAAGGTCATCAGATGGCAGGATTGCGTTGAGAGCGTCCGCGCCAGAGAAGGGATTTAATATGATGCCATTTACGATAGAACAGCGCTGTTTTTCATAGATCAGATAGTTTCTAACCAGATACCCGCAAGGAATAGACAAATCAAAAGTTGATTAAATCAATCCACAAACATCTCAGAACCTATATGATCGGTGAAGTCGACCGCGGGCATCAGTCACAGTAACATGATCCTGAGGAGGCATTACATAAGCAGCCCGCATAAATGACGGCGATCAGGGTGGGTCCGACTGATCTAACTCATTGGCTCCTCTGTCCATCTTTACTGCCTGTCCTTTTTTGGCATTCGACCGTCACACCGACCGAAGCCTCACCAACCTCACAAGGTGCCAATGCCCACTGTGACCTCTTGCCGAAACAAGGAGTCTCTTGGACAAGCTCCTCGAGGCCATGGCGGGCATGCAGGACTCAAGACTGGCGGTTGTGCCGTCGAAACCCCCATGCATCGTATGTCACGACCTAGACCCGAACCAGTTCCCCAGTCTTCAAGATGACTACCCCGGCTTCAAACCCGAAGCCGCTAAACATTGGTTCCGTGTATGGGCTGCGATCGTTAAGCGATCGAGTAAGGCTGGCTGCCACTTTTGCTACATCATCTACCAAGCTTATCAACGATTTGGGCTTGACAAGATCAGGAGAGTCGACCCAGACTGGGATCAAGAGACAAGGATCTCGATCTACTTTTACAAAGTCCTCATGGTAACTTTTGTCTCCGAGGCTGTCCGAGGGCCCGATGGTATGATAGACTTTTCGCAGCCGATTCTTCGGGGTCGGTGCGACCTTTTCGTCAAGCCAGGTGAGCGATGTTCTGACAGCTTGACCGAAACATATTGATAACATTAAACCCAGATAAACCATCTCCCTGGCCGATGTTCAAACCTGCATATGAAGTCGCTCCGGTGCTTCACTCCAACCGGCGACAAAAGGTCGTCAAGGGATGGCTTTCATCCTGTCTCTCACAACACGAGCGTTGCAGCAAGCCGTTTTGCGGTGGTAAATATGACACGGCGGTGGCCCCAAAGAGACTCTTGGATCTCGGGAAGAATCCTCGAATGGGACTGAAACTAGTCGACGTATCCTTGGACACGAAGCCTTATGCAGCAGTTGTGCACTCTTGCGTTGAGCAATTGGAACCACCCCTGGCACCGACGCGGTGGGAGAACCTGGAGGAGAGAAAGCAGAAGATCCAATGGTGGCAGATCCCCAAGGCGATTCAGGAAACCCTTATCGTGGCCCATGAACAGGGCATAAGATACGTCTGGGTCAAAGACTTTTGCGTTTTGCAGGACGATGACTATGACGGCTCCTGGCACATTTATCGAGAGGACATAATCTTTCGCGGGTCTTTCCTCACCATTGCCATTACGGGCCTCAAGGATCTTCGCCATAGCAGCTTTGGCCCTCGGACAGTTCTCTCTGGCGATGTGGACCCTGAGAAGACGCCTGAGTGCTTCCCAATCCCGGTAAACCATGGCGGCCGCGACTACACCATCTACGCTCGAGACTGCATGTATTCTGTTCACCAACTCCTCAGGGAGGAGCGCCACCACTACGGGCGTCACACTCGAGGCCAGATGATTGCGATATTTGGCAACGACTCCTCCTTTCAAGGCATCGCCATGTCCCCGAGAGTTCTCCATCTTTCAAACTTTGAGATGGTGTGGGAATGTCAAGAAGAGCAGCGTTGCGAGTGCATGGCGGACAGCCACAATCATCAACGGGATAGCGAGATGCAACGTACCTTCGATAGAATCCCTGGGCACTTGAAGTCTAATGATCTCATGGTTGATAAGGTTTTCCGCGGTGTCATGCACCTGCCTAATGGGAGAGACGACAAACAGTTGACTCTAAGCGCTTTCTTCCGACATATTTCTCAGTTATCCGCCGAAGCAGAGGATTCGAAGTCGCGGGTACATTGGGTTGCCGGCATCTCAATGTCCGAGGATAACGCAGCCAAGTTACCCTACGATCTTCTTTGGAGCGTCGGTCGCCTTGATGGTGATACCGGATGGCCTCTACAACCTAGGCATTTGCCAAAGACCCTACCAGACTACTCTCCAATGAGGTCTATCCCTTACTACGCTCCCTCATGGTCGTGGACAAGCATGCAGTTCAGCAAGGGAGAGAAACTGTTGACTGCGAAAGACATCTGCTGGCCGAGCTCGGCTGGGGCTCTGAGCCTAGACAAAGATTTCAGATTCAACAGCGTGGAACTGGTTTCGCGCAATGCGACCAATGCGACAATTCGCCATCATGTCATTGGATCCTCATCATATTCCACAGACATGCCTTTGCCTTCCGACGAAGTGTTCAAGCCTCATCTGCTTCACTTGCAGGGAAAGATCATGCCCGTGGAGCTTGACTCGGAGTACGTGTCAGTATCTAGCAGTGAAGACGCGAAAACACTATTGTTCAATATGTCGACAAAACACATAGAACTTCGCCGGTGCAACTCTAATCCCTTGCCCGGTGCGGAATTCCGACCAGATTGCGACAGGTTGGCTGAGTTATACCTCTCTCATTCACGCGCAAAGCAGCATTTGGACCTGTTGGTCCTGCTCCTCGGCAGCGTGAAGTCCTTCTTCGACGGACGTGATCCCCCAGCAGATGACGTCTCCGGCGAGGGCCAAGGGATGGATGTTGGACTTGTTCTCTCTGAAATTTGTAATCCCGAATCTGGGCAGCCTGTGAGAAAACGTCTCGGCGTTTTCACGGTGCCACATACAATAGAGGGGAGGAGTTGGTTTGAAATTCTCAAGATCAAGCCAACGGCCGTAAGCATAGAATAAAGCATATCAGGCCAATGTACCTAGACCTCGCTTGATATACCAAGCCCTCCATTGCCAATGCAGCCCTTGGTGGTCAATTTCATTTCCATGCGACATATGTTCCTCAAGGCCCTGAAACACGCCACATCCAGTTGGTAGTCATGTATCGTGTCATTATTCGCTTGATACCTTATACCAATATCAGGTTTTGCCAGTGGACTACCTGAGAACCAGGCCTTGTCGTATGTCCTCGGTGTTGAAGTCTCTCTTGTATAAATTCTTAGCACTGTCGAGAGACGAGGCATTCACATGCTCTCCATCGCCATGAGAAACTTCTAAATCATCCTGCATGCGTGGCAGGCCATCTGGCCAGAGTTTGATGCTGTCCCGCGTATCATCCGAAATGCAGTCGAGCTGCAGTTTTGTCAAAGGGTTGGTGATTTTACTCAAAATTGATTCCCATGAGCCCTGTCTGATGTGCACAAACCGCAAGCTCAAGTCCTCGATGTCTGGACTGTTGGCCAAAAACGTGAGAAAAGACGCTTCGTTGACCGGAACCATGTCGAGAGTCAGCTGCTTCAGCTTCGGCAGCTTTACTTGGTCTGCAACCAAGTCAAACATTTCGCTGTATGCAAATGTCTTCCCCTTCAACGTGTTGTGCAGATGTATTTCCAACATCTTGAGATTTTGCATGTACCCAAGCAATCCAGCGAGGCCAGGAAAGTTCTCTTTGGCAAGAGCCCTGCGATCGGTAGCACTCAAGTATGGAATAATTGGGTAACTCCCCAGTCGGAACGGGACCTCTTTGGGGTTCCTCCTCGTACCAAGGCTGATTGACAATTTCTCCATGTTCTCGACAGCCGCTCCGAATCTCGAGTCTTTTTCTCTCAACTTTGGCAGAAGATTGGTCAGAAAGACAGTCTGCACCACGCTGCCGTACGACACCGGGGAGCAAAAGACTTTCAGTTCGTTGACGGATACACCGCTGTGGGCAACCGCAGACATGACGATTGTAAGACCCGCCCCAGCCCGCGCAGTTTCCGACTGAAACTCCCGAGCGTCCGCCGGTTGCCACTTTGGACGTCGTCTCTTCGTTTCGCATTTACGAAAGCGTTTCTCTTGGGGGCTGATTTCTAGGCAACCCAGAGTGCCAACGTTCGCCAAAGCCGTGGCGAGCTCAGCAACAAGCCTTTCGTCGTCATTGCCACAATCCAATGCAGCGAACTTTGTGGCATGGACTGTGATATGTTTGACAGCTCGAGAGACGGGCTTGCTGGACGTCCGTTCGATGAGATGCTCTAGGTCCCAGGGCGTCAAGCTTGTAGACTGATAAGAGTAGAAGCGCAAGAATGGCGGTATCAGACATTGTGCAGCGGTGAAGCGATTGGCGAGGCGGAATCTTTTAATCGAGTCGAGGTCGAGGTTCTCAATTATTCTCGCAATGAGCTCTGAGGGCAGGCATCGCAGGTATCCATTGCTCGGCGCTCCGCGTGCGACGATGCGTGACGTCTGACCTTGGGTTTTGACCATGCTGCCGCTCCATGTGAAGTTGGTCTAGAGAAACCAAATGATTTCCTTCAGGAATGATTTTGGAGCTTTTATATCGCTGTAGTTCGAATGGTGACTCAACATGAACGATCTGCGACTAACAGTAGCGTGAGATTTTAGGCGAGCTCTAGGCGACATTGGCGTCGAATAAGAAGAATGCTGTTAACATACAAGCACTGGATTCTTGCCAATGCGCTCGTCAGTGCCGCCCTTGCGGCCCAGCAGCCTTGCTGCTGCTGCCTGGACTGGGGCGGTCTGCAACAGTCATTTCACGACTGCTCTACTCAGGAGAACTAACTTCGAACATTGACTAAAAAGCCAAAGACGTTTGTTCGACTGCTCAATTGAACTAATAGCGTCAATGACACACATTCGTCGTCCGTTTGGCGATGCCTATCATTCATTCCAGCCCTATCAAGTCCTCATATGAGTGTTGGCCGCTAGAAGAGCTTGCGTGAAGGTCTCGAATGATGCCGAAGCCAGCATAAGGAGGTGTTCGAGGTGCAGTTGCATGCCGCGAGCACTGGAACTCTGATCCGGGTCTAGGCCACTTCCATCCTTACCCCGATGGCAAACATATGTGAATGACGATGATGGAACCCGCGGAACGCTCGTCGTCTCTATTTACTAGCTTCTACCGTCCTTATGCGAGACGGTAGTCGGCTGGGCCTGGGCCTGAGGCCTGAAACCCAGCCTGAATCCCGCCTTTACGTAAGGGATCAGCTACACCACTTTATAGCTAGCTACGCTTAACGTTTATAGCTAGATTAATTAAATTACTTTACATAGGTTATAAACTTTCTATATACTTAAATCTATCTACTAAATAGTAAAGTTATTCCTAAGTAGCTATTAGGACTTTAACTTTATAATTTAATAATTACTATAAAGTAATTAATAGATTACTAAACTACTAGAAATAATACTTTTAAGTAAAGAGTATAACTATTATAATATATATCCTTTATTTATAAAATCTCTTTAGTTTTTAAATTACTAAAATTAATAATTATTTAATAATTATTATAGTTATATAGTAATACCTATATAATAACTATTTAATAATTACTTATAACTACTATTTAAACTTCTCTTAAACTTTTAAACTAATTAAATAAACTAATATATCTTTAACTAGTAATCTAACTTTATTTTCTTTTAGTTCTACTAAAAAGGGATTATTTTAATCTAACTTTCTCTTCTCTTTTATTATAAACTTTATAGCTAAAATAACTATATAGAAAATAGCTAGTAAAAGATTAGATTTAAACATTTTAGTATATAATACTATTTTTAAACTAACTAAAGCTATAAACTTTAAAATATAGGAGATTAATCTTAAGAATACTTTTAAAGTAATAAAATTACTTTTCTACTTAATAGATAAAAGAATATTAAATAAATATAATAGAGATATAGTTTTTAAAAAGATATAAAGTAATAGTAGTTAAAGATCTAAGTTTTTTAAGTAATTTAATATTTATAGGTTTTATACTTACTAAATAGTTATTTATAGAGAAGATCTAATATAATTTCTTAGAAGAAATAATTAATAATAGTTTTTCTATTATAGCTTTAGCTTTTTATATTTTTATTAAGACTAAAGAATATACTTAGAAGTTTAATAAACTAGCTATAAGTAAAGTTTATAATAACTAAAATAGAATAACTAGAATTAACTATAGTAATACTAAGGATTCTATATAAGATCTTTACTTAACTTTTAATAAACTAAATAGTTTTAGTATAAGCCTATTAACTATAGCTTTTACTTATAGATTTATCTAAAGTTTTAAACGTTTTAATTAAGTTAAAGTAGACGTTATAGAGAATAACTTTATTATAGGAATTTAAAATTATAATAATTTCTTATAAGAACTTAGAAGTATAAGTAAAAAGGAAGGCCTCTAGCCGTTCACTATGATTTTTACCTGCTTAGAGCGACAGACCTCCTAACTCCACGCCTCCTAACAATACACATAGCCTTCAGTCACATGATCGTAATCTCCAACCACCTCTCCCAACCTCAGCCGCACTTACATATGCACGTCAACAACTTCACGATCTTCAACTTCACTTCGGCAACAATATAGTTTATGATTACTTAATTACTTAATTACTAACTACTAAACTATCAACCTATCCTCTCTCTTACGCATCACCCACGCTGCTGTCAAACACCATCTCTATCACTACTTCGCCGTCCGCTATCTATACTGTTATCAGTAACGCTCTCTCTATTCAGCGCAAGGCGTACTCACTAATCCCTACTAGGCTTATACCTAAGCCTAGGCTGCGTCTGCCTTAGTATTACAGAAGGTTTACGCAAAGAAAGGCTACTCCTTAGGATAGCTAGAGACGCACGCAGCCTCTACCCTAAGGCTATTAGGGGTATTCATCACCTTAATCGCAGTATAGAGAGGGTCCCTTTTAGAGGTATTCTTAAGGGCTCTATCTAATACTACTATAATAAAACGTTCCTAATTAGAGTTAGAGTACTTATTAAAGTTGAGGGCTTTATTTAGCGTATAGATATTATTCTACGTAGCGATATCTTTAGCTATCTTCTCGAAGAAGGGTATGCCTAGCGCAGAGTTAGTATTCTTATATTCCTTACGTGGTGTAGATATTATAAAGATGCTTTAGGATTTATTATAGGTTATAGGAGGAGGAAGAGGGAAGGGCATAAGGCCTTGCGCGCAGCAGCAGAGCTTTTTATGCTTCTAGCTATAAGAACCTCTTGCGACAACCTCTTTAGTTGAGGAGTCATCTCCATTTAGTAGCGTTCACCTCGCTAGAAGGTTCAGCAAAGCTATCGCCAGGCTATAAGAGCCTTAGTGACCCATTTAGCCCTAATATGATCAACCCCACTACATGCAGCGCTGCCAGCCCTACGCCGCGCAGCCAGCGCTATTACTATTCCACTAGTCTATTTAGCTAGGGCGTGCGTTTAACTTTATAATATTTAGAAGGTTTACCTACCAGTAGGAACGTATAGGGTTTCTATACTATTTTCCTTAATTAGTAGAGGGTATAGGTTAAAGTGCCTATATAGTGTTTCTAAAATTATACCTACGTATAAGGTGAATTTTGCCATAGTCTTTTTGCAAGGGGGCTGCATCATAACTACAAACTCAATAAGTAAAAAGGAATAATATAAATAAACCTCTTAAAGTATTAAAGTTTTATTAAATAAGAAGAAGTTTATTATAAAGAAATACATTTAAATACTTAGGTTTAAGAATATAAAGTAATAAGATCTTTATATTTCTTATAACGTTAAGTATTTTAAGAACTTTTATAAATATAAGATATATAACTACTATTATAGAAAAATAGGTTTATAATTTAATAAGTATAGTAAATACTCTTTTAAGTATTATAAATACTATACTTCATTATATAATAAGTTTTAATATATTAATAGACTATAGACTTAGTAATTAATAACTTAAGTATTTACTTTAGTATTTATTTTAAAAAGTTAAACCTAAGATAGTATTTTTAAAAACTCTAGTATTAAATAGGATATGAATTAATAATCTAAAACTTATATTAATACGTTAATAACTTAAACTTAGAAGAGGACCTTTTTATTATTCTTAATAAATAACTTTAAAATATTTAGTTTATACTTTAACTTTTAATTTCTTATTAGAGATCTATATAAAGTTAACTATATATAGAAAGTTAAGAAGTAATTAATAAAAAGATCTAAACTTTCTATCTATAGTTCTATTAGTTAAACTATTAAAATAGAGATTAATAGTTTCTTTACATATAATACTATTAAAGAAGTTAATAAAGAAAGAATTAATAGCTAAGAAGTATAACTAAGCTAATATATTATATCTATAACTTCTATTAAGAGGATAAACTCCTTTATACTAGATATTAATACTAATAAGTATATCTTTAATAATCTCTTTATTTTTAAAAACTTTTAAGATCTCTTTTAAGGATTAATTATAAATTATATAAGTAGAAAAGATTAAATTAGCTAAGCTATTAGTATAGTTAAAGTAGTTACTATTAACATAGGTATAAGCGTATTTAGGGGCGTAGTATATGCGCCTATATAGTATAGGGTTATAGATGGGGTTAAGTTATGATAAAAAGTGATAATCCTAAGCATTTATAGGCATTTAATAGTATAGATAATAATAAGGGAAGAGATGTATTGTGATGATTCCTGTTAATGTTATTAGCAGGTTATTCCCTAGGGTAGGGAAAAGTGAGGGGAAAGATAACCTAAAACGTAACCTACTAAACTACTAATTACATAAAGTGCTTACGTAACTATACATATTACATAATCAATATTATAGTTATAGGTTATAATAAATAGAGTATTTTTATATAAGGTTTTATACCTTAAAGTCTATTAGTTTATTTTATATAGAATATTTA